>OZ007518.1:9317255-9584271 GCA_963931865.1 Axinella damicornis | reverse complement strand
CTCATAGATAGCGGAGGACAACGTGAGTTCTATGAAGTCCTACCAGCGTTTCTCAATCACCCTTCCATCAACATCTTTGTCCTTAAGCTTTCTGAAATGCTTAGTGAGTGTCCCAGCATTGAATACTATGCGCAGAGTGGCCAACGAATAGGTATGCCCCACCTGTCTTACTTTACAAACGAAGAGCTACTAACCCGTTGTGCTCAGACAATTCAGTCCCAACATTCTTCCTCAGAGGCTCCCGACTCAAAGCTCGTCATAGTGGGCACCCACCGAGACCTCGAGAAGGATTGCCTGGAAACAAGGAAAGAGAAGAACGAGAAACTGCTTAGCGTGCTTAGTCCGGCTTTCGACCAGAGCTTGGTTTTCCAAGGTCAGCAGCTAAATGAGATCATCTTCCCCGTCAATGCCAAGGTACCAGAACCACAGGATTTTGAAGTTGCCAAAGAGTTGAGAGCAGAGATCCTTCGTTCCACATCCCACATGCCACGCAAGAAGACTCCGGTGAGTTGGTTTGTACTGGAACAGATGATACACCGCATTGCGCGTGTCCTCGGCAGGTCGGTCTTGAGCCGAGATGAATGCATGCAGATAGCTCGCTACCTCCACCTCTCAGAGGAAGCCTTTGATGCAGCACTGGAACACCTTGCCCGCCTGAACGTGCTTCACTACTATCCACAGAGTTTGCCAAATGTAATATTTACTGACCCTCAAGTCCTCCTAGCAAAGTTCACAGAACTAGTGGAATCTCACTATCAGCTGCAGGCAAACCCTGAAGGCCAAAGAGCAACCGGCGGCGCATTGAGAAGCTTTCGAGACGAAGCTCGTGTTGTAGTTGGCCTTCTTGCTCGATTCCCAGACCACTACACCAACCTTTTCACCCCCGAGAGCTTTCTTCGGCTGATGGTGGATCGCCTAATAGCTGCTCAGCATATCAGTTCTGGCAACTACTTCATGCCATGCCTGCTACCAATGCTGCAATCCGAGGAACTCGACATCCATCGAGCCACTTCCCAGTCAGCAGCGGCCCTAGTCGTATGCTTCCCTAATGGATGGGCACCTCAGGGCGTATTTTGCTCTCTGACTGCGTCTCTGCTGTCATCTCACAGCTCGCTGCATTTGAGCCTCTTTCCTCGATCTGATTGCCCCACCCAGCCAGAATGCCTCACGAGAAATTGCATCAAATTCCAACTTCCCGAAGATGCCCCTGGTTCACTGACGCTGATCGACTCATTTGCGTACTTCGAGGCGCATGTCACAGCACCCTGCGGTATATGCTCACACATTTGTCCACTGCTCCAAGAGGGCCTCCTTCATGGGATCAGGAATGCCGCCGCTACTCTTAGGTACCACAACTTGCATCCCGAGGTAGCTCTGTTCTGTCCCCCACATACACCTCCACGCGGTACAGTGATCTCACCCCAAACGCGTCCAAGTGAAGATGTCACCACCCTTCAAGGCGAAGATAAGAAGACCGGTCCACCTCATCTCGCAACCATTTCAAAGCGATTTGGCTTATGGAAGTGCACTCAGAACCCGACACTATCAGGCAGACTGACACAAGAGCAGCTGGTGTGGTTTCCGCCCACATTTCAAGGTGAGGTCATGCTACTACCACTTCCAAGTATGTAAGCCTACTGTCCGAGTAGCCTCATTCCCAGGCCTACCCCGTTTCTGTTCTTCGGTTTGCGTTCACCGGTCTTCTGCTTCCATGTATTGTTGTCAATGCAAACCGAAGAACAGGAAATGGGGTAGGCCTGGGAACGAGGCTACTGTCCGAGGCCAAGTACAGTGCCTTAATTCCAAAGAAAATTAATCATAGTGGTGTTTGGAGTACCACCGACAGCCTCACTAGTGTGGAATAATAAGTGTACCTACATCCCCCCCCCCCCCCCCCCCCCCCCCCCCCCACACACACACACACACACACACACACACACACACCTATGTGCGTTATGCAAACTCTCTTCATTCTTGTCGTTTTCTAGAAGCACAGCCGGCTGATGCCAGTGAAGTACATTATACATGTGCAGGTATGGTGATGTAATATCCTAATGTTGGTTTGCGATTACTACAGAAACATGAATACCACATCCTGACTATGCTGTTTGTATGAATTCCCAGGTGACCAGCCCACCATGCTTGAACTAATCAGATTCCGAGGGAGAGAAAGACGCATCAACATCCCCCAGGAGATCAGCACGAACTTCCGGAACTTTGGGATACTTCTTCTTGAAGACACGAGCGGTGCAAGAATCCGGTCCATTGTCTACGAGTGCAGAGACAATCCCGAACTGATCAACATGAAAGTCATGGAAGAATGGGTCGCTGGCCGAGGCAAGCTCCCGGTTTCCTGGGACACACTGATCGAAGTGCTACAAGATATTGAGCTAGGTGCCCTTGCTAGGGACATTGCTTCTGCTGTTAAACAGTGAATTGAAGAGATATAATCCTGTTGTAATAATTAATCACGAGTATGTCGAGTTCATATGATGGATTACTTACGTTGATTTTGTATTTGAAAAACTTGACTCGTATGTCATCTATCACATGACCCCTTTTGGTTAATGTCATGCAGTAGCTGCAGTGAGGCTGCTTGTGTTGGCTATGCCCTGGTGTTGGCTGACACCCTTTGGCAATTGTTAATCCCCAAGCAGGCACGCCCCCTAGGCCTAAGCTTGCAGCCCGTTCCAAGGGAGCCTACCAGGAGAGAGCCTGCCATGGGGACACTCGAGGCCATGCATAATAATTGTTCCCAGGCTCGGACGAGGGCTATGGTCATCCCTATACACTCGCCAAAGCCCATGCATGCACACGCCCTCTGCAAACTTTCTTTTCAGTGAGTTAGCCACAGCACAATTCTTCTTCGTCATAACTTATAAGAGAAAAAGAGCAAGGTCTTAGGTCTCAGACCCTCCACACTTCTTTTCGTCTGCCCGGCTTATAGTCGACCCACAACCTCAGTTCAATTCTAACCCCAAGCTTCGTTAGTGATTTTCTTGCTCAGAGGTTCAAAGGTCAGCCTGCGCGCATGCGCACCTGGCTACATCCGGTTTGGGGTATTAAATATTGAATTTGTACCAAGTTTTGGCGGGAAGTCGGGATGGCACACTCGCTAAGCACTTGCTTTGCAGCCTGGGGGTTGAGTGTTCGCCTCCCCAATAACCGAGTACGAGTCTGGGCCACTCCGTACACACCGGTTCTCGACTTCCCCGCCTAGCAGCTCGAGTACGCCGGTTCCCATCTGACCACCGAAGCTAAAGGTGTTCTGGTAGAAAGCAGGTTAGCCCCCTGTGATTCCAGGACCGCCTATCCAGCGCTCCTGAGGCTTACACTTCGGTGTTCGACCTGTCACGGAGGGATGGGTTGTTGCTAGGTTGTTTTTTTCCCCCTTTTTTTCCTTTTTCTAGTTATAGCTCAGCCAACTTTTTGTATTCCTTTTTTCTTTTGTTTCAGGGTTCTGTTTTCTTTTTCTTTTTTAACTTAATAGGAATGCTACAAGTATTAAATAGCCTTATTTGGTGTGCCACTCCATGCACAATAACAGTGTAACTTGTATAGAACTGTGTGTTGTACATCTCTTATATAGGAACCTTATTTATGAGGGATTAATTCTTTTTCAAATTGAAAAGCAAGCTAATTAATTCTCCCAACCGGTCTTCTTCTCACAAGGTTTTTCCAGCATGGCTAGACACTCTTTCAATGTACTGTACTGGTGCTGCAGTTGCTGGCCCAGCAAGGAACATGCATGCAGCCTAGTATTGCATTTTGTAAAGTACATTATCAGGACACTGCAGTCACCTCTTGCATTTGAATGCAGTTATATACAATAATAATTTATTATTATACCAACACTACCAACACTAAAACGTGTTTCATTGTCTAAAGGCAAGCATCGATATGGTATATGTAATTTGCATTTTAGAACGTGCATGTGCAGTTAGCTAGTTCTACTGAGTACTGACAAGGCATAACGTACTGCGGGGATACAATCAACAACGCTCCTAGCTGGGATGACAGTGATACGGCAGGCCGGCTGCAGCTGAATACAATCGCCCATCGATCATGCAACAACACTCCTTGCATGGGATTACTGATACTGCAGGCTGAATACAATCACCGTCATGCAACAACACTGATCATGACATCACATGGCAATGTGGCACACAGAATAATTATTATTGTGTGTTTCGCAATTCAATATATGCACAAAATACAGTGCGTGCCATTGTGTGTATTACGACTTGAATGAGAAGCTCTTGACTGGGTCTCATCGTTTCTTCTTCTTGGGCTTCTTCTTGGCGTTACTGGTTCTCTTGGAACACGTGGGGCAGTACCACTTTTCGTCCTCTGGGGGAGCCCGCATGATCCCCGCACAGTGCCTACATCACACAAAATGACAGCACATGTGATCACCCATAGCCCTCTCCCTTCCCCGATCATCCCTCCCACCCCCTCCTTCCTCCTACCTCCCCTCCCCCCTTCCTTCCCACCCTCGTCCTGGTCCTCACCAGTGTATCCATGAGTCACATCCATCACAGCCAATCATGGGTGAGCCGTCGTCTGGCTTCAGACAGAGAGGACAGATATAGAGATCCTGGGAAGAGAAGGCAGAGTTTGTTGAACTTCTTTCAAATGCTCAAACCCCAGAAACACATGTACAGCAGACATGCAGTTCTGTTCGGCCGGCCAACTGACTGTATAAATGCTTCCTACCGAGCTAAACTTTTTGTCATCTAGCAGGTTGTTTCTGCAATGCACACACATTTTGGAGAGTTTTCCTGGTGAAAACTACTGGTACAGAGAGAGTCCCGAGTGCTCAGGCTCTCTCCGGGCCAGTTCAAATCTCACTAAAGTCCTTGGTTTTTCTGTTGAAGGGTGGTACACCATAAGAGGCCTTTCAGAAACCAATGCCATTTATGGTAACTCAAGTGAGTTCAGTGATGATGTCATCACCATCCCAAGTTAGTTAACGGGGCCCAGGAGCTGCACGGAAACCTTCTGCATTGGAGATGCGGCATTCCCAGGTTATCAATTGAACTGAACTGAAGACTTACAGGATTGGGTTTCGGAGGCTGGATTGTAGAAACGATAGTTGGTTCGGAAGAAGTGATGATCCTGAAAAAGGCAGTAGACACACAGAATACTTTAACTCTTTCACCACACTGATACTAGGTGACAATAAACTTTCAAGAGTTCACTAAAACACTTAGCATGAAATACTGATTTCCATGTCCAATCAGTGACAACTGCAGCAACCTTTCACCTGACTACAATAAGTGATAACTGGGTCACTTGGTCACCTGACTACAAGACTATATTGAAACCTCTCGTGATTGCTACTAACTGCATGCTGTACTACAATACTGCATGCTGTACTACAATACTGCATGCTGTACTACAATAATTACAGTACATGATTGCACTTATACTGTACATCAATGCAACTCACAGTCCACTGTCACTCTTCTCCACTCCTCTCCTTGCCACACCTCCATCCTCCGATCCCCTTCTAGGAGCACTTCTGCTTTCGCCTCCTCTCCTGAGCTCACCTCCACCCTCTACCCCTCTCCTAGGCGCACTTCTGCTTTCGCCTCCTCTCCTGGGCTCACCTCCGCCTCCTCTCCTCGACACACCTCCACCCTCCACCCCTCTCCTGGACACACTTCTACCTGCCCCTCTCTGTGACACACCACCCTCCACCCCTCTCTTCGCCACCCTACCACTCGCCATTCCTCTTTTCGGTGCTCCTCTACCCCCCAACCCTCTCCTTGTCCCACTCTCTCCACCTCTCCTTGTCCCACCCACACCCTCCACCTCCATACTTCTCTTCTGCTGCTTCACACCAAACAAGTCTGCCGGCTTTGGGGCAGAGCTCTGCACGGTTACCATGGGAACCAGAGCTGGCGTTGCTTTGGGCACCTTCTTCTGAAGTTTTCTGCCTCTTTTAGCTACAGAGAAACAAATGAGATACAACAGCACTCCTTACTCCGTGTACAAACAGCCGCAGTGGTTGTCCACTCGATGCTACAAGCAGTCAGTTAAGTCATAACACAGTTCAAATCTGAATTCCTATGTCCCTAGCCGTTGCACTTTCATGCCCTTGGAATACTATAGGACTCGCTGTGATTGCGCAGTAAATACACTAATAAGTTTCAAACAAACCGTTAGCCTCATACCCAGGCCTTTTCACTCCAGCAGCGTGTGTTGCTTGCAGTAGTGATGCGGAGGAAGGCCCGGTAAATCTCTTCGTGTCAACGGCCCACGAAGGAAGCCATGGCTAGTGCTCACTAGCCTCGACCCCAGGTCGTATCCTGTTCAGATAGCTTGACTGCATACTTGAAGTGTGTGAGCTTTATTGTGCTCAGTTCAAAGGTCAAAATGGAGCGGAGAGGGCCTGGGAATGTAGCTAAGCACTAACCTCGTTCGCAGGCTCCTCCCTGTGCGCGTGGCAGTGAAATAATTTCGGCACTACACGCACAGGGGACCACACGGACAGGGGGGAGCTTAGGAAAGAGGCTAGCTAAGTACTCACTAGGTCCACTGTCAACAGACGCCGGAGGCTGGATGAGAGATTTGGGTATTTTTAGACGTAATTTCAACCCCCCGCCACTGTGGGTGGGGCTGGGTGTAGGGCTGGGAGTGGGGGCAGGGCTGGAGCTGGGAGTTGGGCTGGGGGTGGGGCTGGGGGCGGGGCTGGGGGTGTCTTCTTCCTCCTGTTGTTGCCACAGAGATGTGGGTCTCACTGGGAGGGTATGAGGGTGTGAGGGTGGGGGGGAGGGGGAAGGCACAGGGCTTCCACTCTCGCTGTCATCGTCATCCGATGAGGAGTAGGAGGAAGAGGAGGAGGAGGAGGGGCTGGGCTGGGAGATGACCATCAACTGGGAGGGTAACATGTGTGTGTGTGTGTGTGTGTGTGTGTGTGTGTGTGTGTGTGTGTGTATGTGTGTGTGTGTGTGTGTGTGTGTGTATGTGTGTGTGTGTGTGTGTGTGTGTGTGTGTGTGTGTGTGTGTGTGTATGTGTGTGTGTGTGTGTGTGTGTGTGTTGTGTGTGTGTGTGTGTGTGTGTGTGTGTGTGTGTGTGTGTGTATGTAATGGTGAGTGAGTGTACATGTACATGTGTATGTGTGCGTGTGTACATGGGGAATGTGTGAGTGTGGTTTGAGCGTGTGTGGGGAGAAGTAGAGAGAATGGGGGAGAGAGAAGAAAGACTAAGGGGGGCAGGGACTCTGCCAGGGAGGGAGGAGGAGGGAGGGAGGAGGGAGGCAACAAGGGACAGGGAGAAAGGCAAGGAGATAAACTAACACATAGTCAGGATTCTGGAGGGTTCTGATGTGAATCAGTACTCTCAGATTCACCACAGATACAGTCAAACCTCCGAACAAAGGACACTTTGGGAACAATATAAATTCAAGTCTTTTGTCCTTTGTAGAGAGGTTGTCCTCTTCTCGGAGGTTCAAAATGTATTAGAACCATAGGCAAACCAATTATTTGGGACCTTGAAAAGCGTCCTTTGTAGAGAGGTTTATTATATTGTGTCCCTCTCTCGGAGGGTCCACTATTGGAGGTTTGACTGTAGATTGTCCCCAACTATAGTACCAAGAGCGCATAAGTAGGCCTTGTCTCGGGCCTGGGAACGAGGCTAAAGTAGGCCGTACTTATGCGCTCTTGATATTACGAACACATACAAGTGGATTCATTACTCTGAGATATTCACATACTTGGGTCTCTGATTTGACTTTCTTGGGAGCAGTTCCAAGCAGCCCCACCTCGGTAATGTCTACTTCCCTCTTTCGACTGGGTGGCGGAGGAGTAGGGGAAGGCGTGGCCATAACCCGTTCCTCACTTGGAGTAGGGAGTATATTAACCCTATGCATCCCAAAGCTAGCCAAACGAAGTTTAACTCTCTCAGTACTGCTGCTTGATCCCAGTTTAACCCTTTCCTCGGTTGGGGTCAGCACTGGCAAACCTAGCTTCGAATGTCTGAGCACCCTCCGGCTGACACTAACGAACAATGGCTGGGGTGGTTCGACGTCTGTGGGTGAGGGGGATTCAGGAAGAGGGGGAGCGACTAAACTTGGAACTGACGTCACTGGACCACTCGTGACAGATAAGCCACTGGGTACAGTGAGCTCCGATTTCATCTCTGCCTTGGTCAGAAGTGTCGGGGTTTGCTTGTCTCGTGTCTTCAGAGAGGGGACCAACTGTTTTGGCCAGCTGACCAGCAGAGGAACATCCTCAACTTCCATACGCATCTCTTCTTCATCTTCCCCACCCTCCACCACAACCCCTCGACCCTCCACCACAACCCTTCGTTCCTCTACCATTGCAACACGTTCTCCCGTTTTCTCCTCCTCCTGCGGCTCTGCTTCTGACCCCGAGGATTCCTCATCCTCGCTCTCGTCTGACTCTTCGGAGGATTCTTCCAGTCCTGATTGTCTTGAATCACGCAGCTTCTCCTCCAGAGCTGATGAGACAGGTTCTTTAACGGCTATGGGAGACAGTCGAGGGACTTCATGCGAAATGGTGCTCATTTTCGTTTCCGGCTCAATGTTTGGTGAAGAGTGCTCCACTTGAGTGAGTGTTTTCAACCCATCCCCCACTTCATGGTGGCCTGGCCTTCCTACATGCACTTCTGCAGCTTCACTGGTCACACCTGTTTCTATATCCAGCCTGTCTCGTAGAGCTGGTTCCCCAAACTCTCTAGCCTGCTTGGCTGACATGGGCTCGTGCTCACTGCTACTCGGTGGAGACAATTCTGCTTCCGGGCTGGACGGAGATGAACATACACTCGGGGGACTGGAAGGCGGGGAATTCTCCACCGCAACACGCAGCTGCTTCTGAGGAACAATTGATGGAATAACAGGTACTGGAATGATCTCAGGTTGTGGAGATTTTCTCTCCGCTTCTAACTCTGGGTTTTCAACAGCTGAAATTGGAATGTCTGGCATTTGCTTCATAACCAGGCTGCTAGCAACAGGTAGATACGTGACGGGTGATTGTGTGACTGGTGGATGTGTGGGGGGTGGAAGTTTTGGAGGCGTGGAGGGTTGAAATTCCAGTTGTGTAGCTTGTGTAGGCTGGGGGGCAGTGGTGGTTAGCAGTAAGGCTGGAATGGGCTGTGAGGTAGTGGTGGTTAGCGGTAAGGCTGGAATGGGTTGGGGGGCAGTCGTGGCTAACGGTGAGGATTCGATGGGCTGGGGGGCAGTTGTGGCTAGCGGTGAGGATTCGATGGGTTGGGGGGCTGTGGTGGTTAGCGGTGAGCCTTGAATGGGTTGGGGGGTAGTTGTAGATACGGATACGGCGCCACCACTGCGCATTTGGGGTATCAGAGAAGTTGGCTGGGGAGCTCTAATTGGAGAAACCAGAGCACTAGAGGGGTGGGCAGTAATTGGAGATATGGGAATGGCTTGGGGTGGTGAAATAATTTGCTCCCTGTTAGCTGGCGGTGTGACCTCCTTCCAGGGTGGAGAGACGACAGGGCCCCCAGAGCCGTGGAGCTGGACAACAGGTCTCGGTGCTCTGGTAGGGGTCGGCGTCCTAAGTGGTGACAAAATTGGCAGTCTGCATGTTCTCACAGCTCCACCTTGGGATCGGAGAATTGGAGAGAGCGGAGGCTGCTGGGCTGAGAAAACGGAGACGGGCTCAGTGATTGGGTTCATAAGACGCAGAGGGGGTAGCTGTGGTCGTTTGGCGGGAAGCGGAGCTGGCTTTGCCTGAAACTCCGGCTGTGTCTGTGGCCGAGTCTCAGCTAGTTTCCTGGCAAAGGCCAACTCAAAGATGTTCCTCTGCACGGGGATCATCGGAGTCACCACCACGTTCTTCAAAACAGTCGTGTCAGCTGATTTGTGGCTTCCAACTTGAACCGACTGGACGGCAGGCGGGCCAGCGACTGTGAGGATACCCTCTGAGGTACCAGGCGGGCCAGCGACTGTGAGGATACCCTCTGAGGTACCAGCACTGATCTCTGGTGTTCTGACTGAGGCACTCTCTGCAGAGCTAGGTCTAATGACAGGAGGTAGTGCCTCAGAGAGGCTACTTCGTCGGCTTCCTACATTGCCCTCCTCGCTGATGTCGGAGGAGAATCGTTTGGTGCGGAACTGTTGGGAGAAGAGACCTTCGCTGTCAGATGATGGCCGCCTTCCACTGATCTCCAGGGTTTCGTCATCCTTGTCACTGCCATCCTGGATACCACTCTCTCGGTCGTCTTCTGTGAGGAGGGAGGTGAAGGAGAAGAGAGTGGAGGGAGGGACGGACGGAGAGAGGGAGGGAGGGAGGTGAAGGAGGAAGGAACAAGAGCAGAGAGAGATCAAGGGAGGGATGTAAGGAGGTAGAGAGGGAGGGAGGGAGGGAGGGAGGGAGGGAGGGAGGGAGGGAGGGAGGGAGGGAGGGAGGGAGGGAGGGAGGGAGGGAGGGAGGGAGGGAGGGAGAGAGGGAGGGAGGGACGGAGGGAGGGAGGGAGGGAGGGAGGGAGAGAGGGAGGGAGGGGGGAGGGGAGGGAGTGAGGGAGGAGGAAGGAAGGGGGAGGGAGGGAGGGAGGGGGAGGGAGGGGGGAGGGAGGGGGGAGCTGTGAAACAGCCTGACACTGCATGGCCACAGAAAAGGAGATGTACCTCTGGAATTACAGTGCCTGCAGGATCCATCCTGGAGTTACTAGTTTTCAGAACTTTAAATGCCAAATAACAACTACACTAACTAAGTCACATGACCTATCAGATGCGAGCCTTGAAACCACTTCGGTATTGTAGGGTGCAATTATTCAACGCACTTGATACCACCGGAAGGTCATTAATTGGAAGGCAATTAGTTGGAAGTTACTAATCTGACCCGTCTAGAAGCCAACAGAGACTGCACCTGACTCACCCTTCTCCGAATGCTTGCTCGGCAGCGGAGGCAGGTAGCTGGGGATGATATCCTCCTCCTCATCAGATGAGGTGCTGGAGCTTCGTGAAGATCGTGAGATCTGCTTACGGGCAACAACACGTGAGGTAGTTGATAGATTGACGTGAGTCGACTTCCTCGGCAGGGGGTACTTGGGGATAGCCTGAGGTGGCTTTGTTGATTCCACCTCCCGGCAGAATTCCGATAACTCTGCAACGTTAATGCCTAGGTCGGCAAAGGCTTGGGCTAGGTCTTTTAAGTTAGGTTCTGTCCTGTTAGCTGTGAGGAAGAAAGGAAGGAGGTTAGGAGTGGAGAGGATCGGGGAGGAGCAGAGAGGAGGAGGGGAAGAGGGGAGAGGGGAGGAGGGGCCGGGAGGAGGATAGGGTGGTAGCAGGAGAAAGCAGGAGAATGGAAAGAACAAGTACGAGTTAAGGTGGCACATACCCTTTTACATTAGGTTTCCTTTAACCATCGGGGGCCCCGACGGTTAAAGGTAACCTAACGTAAAGGGGTATGTGCCACCTTAAAGTAACCTCGTTTCCAGACCACATGGGAGGAGGTACACGTATCATTTGTGCAAGCGTAAACAACTCTAATTTACGAACCATAAGATTGATCCATCCATTATTGTATTATCATTTGTTGCACTAGTATGGCTGGCAGTGTTGTCCAAGGATTTGACAAAGCTTCTGTTGCCACTGACGTTTAGCCGTACATGTCCATCGTCGGAAGAGATCAGGACTAGGAGGAAGCAGGCAAGCAGTTCCGCTGCAGCTCTGCACACTGAATCAACTTATGCTGAATATTGACCTGAGAGTCATAAGTATATGTACAGACAAAATAATAACCTGCTTGCTCTCCCTCTCTCTGTCCTAGAAAAGAAACCGGATTACTTTACAATGGAACTGATCAAACAGTCCATACCGGGCCACCTCTCCCTCCTCCTTCATGGCCTGGGAGGGTACAACACAGCTACAGCTCACCATGGCAGCTGTAGTCACAGGTTGTCTTGGCAACGGTGAACATGTAGTGTTTCATAATATCCACCAGGACGTCACATGCACTGGAGTGTATCGTCTGCCATCCCAGGGGCTGGCAGATCCGTCCCGCCACCATCCGCAGGAGACGATGGGTATACTCTTCACTCATGGCCCACAGCAATGGCCGCCACAACTACAATCAATTGCAGAAGGGATTGAGGAATGATTTTACACCCTATTCTGTGATAATTACGCACAAGTCTGTCAAGTCTATAATGTGCAAAATGTACCGCTGAGACACACCAAGAGTGCACGATGACATCATTGTTATTGTGGCGATGATGTCATCATGTGATGTTACCAGGCTCTCTTGTCCCTTTCGAGAACGAGAGCCTGGAACGAGGCTACTTGTTCCTAGGGCTAAGACTGAGGGGGTGTGGCCTCTAAAGGGAGCAGTAACCTCTTTCCTAGGGCCGAGACTGAGGGGGTGTGGCCTCTAGAGGGAGCAGTAACCTCTTTCCTAGGGCCGAGACTGAGGGGGTGTGGCCTCTAGAGGGAGCAGTAACCACTTTCCTAGCGCTAAGACTGAGGGGGTGTGGCCTCTAAAGGGAGCAGTAACCTCTTTCCTAGGGCCGAGACTGAGGGGGTGTGGCCTGGGCACGAGGTTAAAGGGTAGAGTAGATAGTTGTGCACATTTTGCTTCAAACTGACTTTAATTAGCTAATTACCAAGATTGTCTGTTGGCCAGGGAAGGTATTGAGCTGAAGAGAGGAGCCCTGGAACAAGGCACTAACTATGCACAAACAGAGATTCAGTCGTCTATGATGCAAATGATCAAGGTGGTGACGCTCCCATAGACGCTGTAGTCAGAGCTGTGACCGGGCTTATCAGCGAATCTTGACCCCGTATACTAAGGAAGGGGTGGATTCGCTACGCATTCTTCCGTATACTATCAGCGGTCAACGGCTGAAATACAGCACAGTCAAATGGTCAAGAGTCCTTTTGCAAGTGGTCAAGCAGCAAAAGTGACTCTTGACCCCGGTTGCAGCTCTGACTAATAATGGCGTCAATGGGAGTGTCACCACCTTGATGACGACTCTCTCCCTGAGGCCCCTCCTCCCTAGCCTCGTTCCCAGGCCCACACGCAAAACGCGGAAGTGGGCCTGGTGACACTTGGCAAAATTCCGTATGTGCTGAGCTCAGCAGTCTTGATTTCGGGTAGGCGAATCACGTTCGTCCATTTCCAATTACTGCATAGTAATTACATTCTTTACCCCGTGAAAAGTGTAGTCGTTTGATAAAACCGCTGTTCTAGCCTTCAAAATTCACCTCTGGTCGCTCCTTGGCAAGGACGTTCTACTTAGCCATCACCAACAGCTACCTTCCGCGTGATTTCGAATGCATCCAAGTAAGGAATGTAATCGATTACGCAGTTATGCTGACTGTGCACATACGGGAATTTTGCTAAGTGTCACCAGGCCCTCTTCCGCGTTCCACGTGAGGGCCTGGGTACGTATTCTCCACCATTATGAATCTCATTAGGGGCATGGTCAGGGTTAGGGTATATTAGGGACAGTGCAGGCATTATGTTTCTGTGACGTCACAGAAACGTTTCTGGAAACGTTTCTGTGACGTCACGCCTCGCACTACCACACTTTATTGAGTTGCTAGAACGAGGCTACCTCCCCCGGCTAGTCTCGGTACCAGAGTCGAATAGTCTGGTACGGAGACTACTTCCCGGCCCTGAGACAACACATCACGAACACTGTAGCAAGCCAGCAACAGTATTAACCCACCACAACACACCAGAAGACGTGATGATGATGCTGCTGCAGCTCAGGACGGACTGGAATGTACTCTCTCGTGGGCAGCTAGCTAGCTACAAATTCAATTTTTCACACAACTTTGTTCGCTAACATAGAGTAATTTAAGTTCTGCATAATTAATTAGCACGCCCATTCATATCATACAGCCCCACCCACTCATCCACCCCTCCGCAAAAATAAAAATTCGTGGTCAAGATGGCGAGAAGGCAGGCTTTCAGAGACAACCCTGAGCTGCAACAGTTCGTGCTCCCCGAGGCGCGCCCTACAGGAAAAAGGCTGGGCGTTGGGTCCTACGGTAGCGTGGAGGAACTCCAAGTGAAAGGGTTGGTGTGCGCGGGGAAGCGGCTGCACGAGGCGCTCCTGGAGCGAGACAACGAGGGCGTGATGAACATTGAGCGCAAGTACCTCGAGGAGTGCCAGGTGAAGCCAACATATCAGTCGCACGTAGCCAGACCACCAGGTGTGTCCGGCTACGCGACACTATTTAATGCCAGCAAGTATTGCAGTGAAGTGCATTGTTTTGCCACCTGTAACTAACTGACGTAGGTAGCTATTATGCCGTTTACAAGCTCTCCTTTGGCTTCCAATTTTGTTATAGGTGATGGCAAAGATGCGGCACCCTCACGTAGTGCAGTTCTTGGGCCTGTGTTTCCTAGAAGGGTCAACGCTGCCTGTGCTGGTTATGGAGAGGATGGACAGCAGCCTGGACGAGCTGCTGGAGGGCGCTCCTGGCCTTCCCCTTGCCCTCAAGCGATCTCTTCTAGCTGACGTTGTGTGTGGGTTGGTGTACTTACACACCCGTAACCCTCCCGTTGTCCATCGTGATCTGTCTTCACGAAACATCCTCCTGACGTCATCACTACTCGCAAAGATTAGCGACCTTGGGAATGCTCGCATCGTGAACTTGGGACCGGGGCAGCTAGCGAGGACCCTCACGCATCTTCCTGGGACATTTGTGTACATGCCTCCCGAGGCATTTCACGAGGGCTCACGGTATGGTCCGCCGCTGGACATCTTCTCGTACGGCCACCTTGCCCTCTTCACCCTCACACAGGTGAGAAAGGGGGTGGATAAAGTAACATCTACTGGTATAGCAGCATGTGATAAGAGTGCTGATATTCATTACTGTGAAACATTGTTATTAGAGAGTAGTCTGAAATTCATATACAGGGCAGGTAGTTCTTGATAAACATTCATGTAACCCAAGAGGTTGAGGCTCTTCATTCTACCTATACTACTTGCCGGTACAGTGAGCAAGGTTATCTCACACAGCGTATACTGCAGTATTGCATGTATGCGGTGATCAACTTGCTCTGATGGTGACAAGAGTTGAGTTCCGGGTACAACATAATCATGACAGTTTTGTGGTTAGGGAGTGTACCCCCTTTCATCCCTCCAGGTGTTCCCAGGCTCCCTCCTGCCAAGCACGTATGCAGATCCTGAGAGCCCCGATCGCCTCTTAGCTAGGTCTGAGTTGGAGCGTCGGAGGGACTACATCCAACCACTCCACCGGCAGTTGGGAGAGCAGCACCCTCTTGTTCAGACGGTACAGCAGTGTCTGCACAACAACCCAGCCCGCCGGCCCTCTGCAGAGGAGCTGTTACAACGACTGGAGACAATGAGGGCTCAGATTGACAGGTCGTATGGCAGCTACAATTTTAAGGTGGAAATTACGAAGCTGCAGTTGGCCATGATGAGTGTTGTAGAGACGGAGATGGGGGAGAAGGACCGTGAGATAGAACACCTGCAGCAGGAGCTGCACCACCTGCAGGTGATCTATTCTTTGCTGTAACGCTCAGCATTATGCAGTGTTAAAGGTAGTTTAATCTTTCAATGTTAGGAGAACAGGGAAAGGCTGCAAGTAGAGGTGGATGCAAAGGATGACCAACTCCAGCAGAAGGATACTCAACTCCAGCGGAAAGATGCCCAACTCCAGCGGAAGGATACTCAACTCCAGCAGAAAGATGCCCAACTCCAGCAGAGGGATACTCAACTCCAGCGGAAAGATGCCCAACTTCATCAGAAGGATACCCAAATTCAGCAGCAAGGCACAGAACTCCGAGAGAAGGCTAATCAGATCAACAGGCAACAAAAGGAGCTACAAACACTGAGAGTAAGGAACATGAGGTATACTATTCATATTCCAATATTGACTTTGCTCTGGTTACTACAGGAGGAAATGCAGCAACAAGCTCATGAGAAGGACGCCGAAATTAGCAGACAGCAGAGAGAGCTACAAACACTGAGGGTCAGGAGTTTTATGCATGCAGATGACTTGTGCATTAAATCTCAAAATCTAATTTGTGTAATCATTTTCTATTTCCAGGACCAAAATGTAGCCCAGGATGAAAGGCTCACTGCAGTGCAATCTCAGCTTCAGCAACTGCAGGTGGGTCCACAGCTCAGTTGTAATTATGCTGTTAGCAGTCTGAGACTACGCACTGCAGGCCCGTAGGAAGCAATGTTAGTTTGGTCAGGCGAAGAGCGCTTTGCATATTTAAGCGATGAAATCGTGGGGGCGCAATGGCATGGCGCAACCGAGAAGCGTAGCAAGTGTGCAAAGCGTGTCACACAAGGGGGTCTGGGGGCCCTCCCCCAGGAAAATTTTGAATTTTAGACCTTCTGAGATCGTTTCTGGTGGGATGAACTGCAAGATTCAACAACTTGCTAGCCAGACTGAGCATATTATTGGTCCGGCGGCCGCCACACCTGCCGCACCTACTCCTACGGCCCTGCACTTTACATGGTGTGGAACTGGGTTGCACAGCTACCCTGAGAGAGGGATGCTGGTATCAGCAGATTAAGAAGAGAGTTGAAAGTATTATTAGTGGACAAAACCTGCATTAGTTCTGTCAATAGATTCATTTTTGTGTACAGGATGGAACTGCATCCAAAGGTGTGCGTGTAGCAGCATTGCAGTCTCCACCTCGACAGCCACGTGTGAGTTTACCATCCACTGGTTGCGTGTACTGTACATTGCAGAGGAGCTATGTAGGTAGCCTTGTTCCCAGGCCTGCACACCGCATGAAACACGGAGGCCTGGTATCTTTCTCACGTATGTGACGTCAAGGGTAGAAAGGTGGTAGAAAGGACTTAATTGAACGTAGTGATCTGGGGCTCAGAACAGCAAGAGCAGCTAAGGTTCCAGGTAACTTACCATGCGTATCTGGCTAGCGAGGGGTGACATCAAGTGTTGAATGTGTTGTAGTTGGTTGAACAATACGCGCAATTTTCGTCATTCATTGATTACATACCACATCAGGCTCTCCCCGCTTTTCCGTACTGCAAGTGACAAAAAGCTGGGCGGAGCCTGGGAATGAACTCAGCTACTATACATTCCAGAATAACACATATGTACAACTCCATCGCTATTTGACAACTTCGAAGTCTCACGAGGAATTTGAAATCGCCCACTCAATAACTATGGCTTCATCTGCAACACCATTTTCTTCATCAAAGAGCAAGTTGTTTGAACTTTGAACTCAAAATTGTGTACTGTGTGGGGAGTGAATGCTATCAGGTAAAAAATCTAAATTAATTTAGTGCAAAAAAACTATTTTATGCCATCACCCTAACTTAGTTCTAGCTGCTATCGATCTCCATACATTTTCAATGCTTTTTGCACTATAGTCATAATTATATATTATGTATATTTATACACTGGAGGGCAACTGTCAGCCTCCATCCACTCAAAAAATACTGGGTTAACCGTAAACCAGATTTGGCTTCATAAAGAGATTCATATATGGTGCATTTATATGTTTAGGGTCAAACTGCAACCAGAGACGAGCGTGTAGCACGATTGCAGTCTCCACCTCAACAGCCTCATGTGAGTTGACCATCCACAGGTTCCATGTACCATTGCGGGATCACTCAGGGGCTATAGACCCGTTGCACATGACATCAGCATTTCGAGAATAGGGCCGGGTACGGACGGGTACTCCAACATGGCGGCTACAAGTATTTTGCGTTGTGGGGATAGCAGCTTCTATGGCAATCTTGGCAAACGCAGTCATGCACCAACAATGCTTCCAGTATGCATTGAATTGTGTACTGTAGGCAAGCAACAAACGCTTACCAGTGATGTAGGGCATGTTTTGATAGATACCGCATATGAAGCCTTCAGTCCTCCAAGATGGCGGCTTCCGGACAGTATACGGAAATGCCACGGTAACGTGACGTAATTGCCTATTCCCAATGTATGTAGGGAATTCATCATTAGCTGGTGCATGCATATACCATTCTAAACTGGCAGTGCACTAGCCTCGTTCCCATGCAGTCCCACGCCCAGCTTTCCGTCGCTGCTTAGTGACTGGGAAGGAGGCTAGCAGTGCACTTCATAGCTACTATATACACTGTGGCATGTACATGTATATACCTGTACCTATACAGTGACCTAGTACCTGTAAACAATTTGGCTCCACAAAGTCTGGAAGGCGCCAAATATTTCAAAGTACAGCTGCTTTAGATTTCCATAGTGACAGTGTTGAGTTGTTTGCAAGAAGAGTTCTAGTTGAGTAGCTAGCTCCTAGCTAGCTAGGTAGCTGTTTAGCTTTGTTGCTGGTTTAGTGAGTCAGGCTACAGCTAGAGAATTGCCTGAGGGCTAGTTGCTTGCCAAACATACGGTAAGCTGAAACTTGTGTTCAAGTTTCCTAGCTAGTTGGATAGCTCCATGTGCAGCTGCCAAATTTATTTTCAGCTTGACTATGTAAGTTGCCTAAAGAGCAATATTTTGAAGGAAAGTACATTTTGCCAACTCAAAGCACAGCTGTAGCTAGCAAAGTCACAAGCTATGGAGCTATAACTAGCTATGATGGTTGAAGCTATTACATGTACCATATGTGGGCATTTTTGTGGTGGACTATACAGAACAAATGTTTGCAGCCATGACTTGCATGGCAACAGCTTCACAAGTCAAAGTTTAGCCGTATCACAAACAAGTATCCACCACAGACTTGCGAATTGCAATGTATGGTACCTGTAATTACATAAGTATGATGTCATAGGAATTGGTGGAAATAAAATGCAGCTGTGATACTGTGAGCTTGTTACATATTATTTCTCCAGCATCAGGTACTACTAGTACTCGTGAGATTGTGTTAGAAGAGGTAGAATTACAGTAACACATTGCGAGAGAAAAACACATGCCCCTGGGGCGTCCACCACTTCTATGATGTCATATTATTATTATGAAACACTTCAATTCTGCCCTCAATATAGTGCAGTTGTGTTTCCATACACTGGAATATACTTTACACACCATCCAATTAGCATTTTGACATAATTAAATTAGCTATTTGTTTACCTACAGCCCATAATAGTTGTTGTACCAACAAAGAAGCCGCTGCCGGCTGAGAAATTTTCAGTAATGGCCGCTCTATGACACACACTGTGTCTTCTCTGTCCCAGGCACGTCCCCCCAGTGGGTTACAGCCTCTCAGTCTGAGGTGGAGGCGGCACAGTGACCTGCCGTGGGGGATGATGTACCCACACTGTGTGATGGTGGAGGAGAAGCTGTACATCGGAGGAGGATACAGTGATGACTCACACACAGTCTGTCAGTACGAGTCAGACCAGTGGGTGAGACTGAAACACTATCAATGCAAGTACTTTGCAATGGCTGCCGTGAAGAAGAAGCTCACACTCGTGGGCGGTCGGGATCCATCCACATTGCGAGTGACCAATGAGATTGCAGTGTGGGAGAGGAAGGGAGTGTCCCACCAGTGGACTCACCCGTACCCCCCCATGCCCACACCTCGCAGCTCACCAGCAGTAGCCACACACAACCAGTGGCTGGTGGTGGCAGGTGGGAGGGATGACTACGGTAACGAGCTAGCCGCAGTTGACCTCCTCAACACAGACACTCGACAATGGCTGTCCACGACACCGCTGCCAGTGGAGTGCAGTCACGTGACAACCGCCATCGTACAAGACGAACTATACCTTGTAGGGGGGACACTGACCACGACACTCGTTGTGTCCCTCCCCGACCTTGTGAGTACTGATAGCGCCAACACTGCCAAGTCATGGCGCACCCTCCACGCACCTCCACTGGAGAGATCTGCCGCCATCACGCTTCACGGAGCTTTGTTAGCCGTTGGGGGTTGCCATGGCAACGACCGCAGTACAGCCATCCACGCCTACCAGCCTGCCACGAACAATTGGAAGCAGGTTGGCGAGTTACCTACTGCACGGTCAGTGTGTGCATGCACACTGCTACCCAGCGGTGAGCTCCTGGTTGCAGGAGGACTCAATAGCAATGGCAAACAAACTACACGAGTCGACGTAGCTGCAATGTGACGTAACCTCATTCCCAGAACACTTCCTGACATGAGAACGAGTTTTGACGCTTGATTTATTTTGTCATACTTTTTTCCTTGTAATTGTTTTGTGTTTTTTGTAATAATAATTCTTTCAATCTGGAAAAATGCTATTGAATAACGAAGCGCGAAATAACAAGCATGAATTTGAACAAAGTTGGTTTTCTGTAAAGCCTGACGATCTCTCTAGTGTCGACTGAAGGTCCCGCCCACTTCCGGTAATATACTCGTTCGGCGCTAGCGCGTCCGATTTTACATGTCGTCCGATAATCAGTCGCTTACTCTAGTTAGTGTACAGAAAATTGAATTCTGCAGCAGTGTGTCGTCGGCTCATCCTGACATCTTGTGGCAATATCATTGGTGAGCTGAGAAGTTATTCTTATAGAAGTGTTGATGTTGGGGCGAGCCTGGGCGGGCGAGCCTTTGACATAATGAGCTGCTACAGCAGTTGTTGTGACACTCCCCATTGTCGGTTCATCAGATTATAGTCTCATGGCTGCTATTGGCCAGACCCTTCCTCCCTAGCTAGTTTTTCTGTGTGATGCTATGAATCACGTGCTGGCGATGGTTGGGTCTAGCTTGCAAGAGTCAGCATATCCTCATGATCCTGTGGAAGTGGAGGGGTCACAGCATAGCATTACAAGCTAGCACTTCTCTTTCTCCAACACATGATCACGTCCAGTGT
Source organism: Axinella damicornis (assembly GCA_963931865.1). Taxonomy (NCBI): domain Eukaryota; kingdom Metazoa; phylum Porifera; class Demospongiae; order Axinellida; family Axinellidae; genus Axinella; species Axinella damicornis. Next base: position 9,563,579 of record OZ007518.1, on the reverse strand, counting down.
GCACGCACCAAGATTGCCTCGTTCCCAGGCCACGCAGCCGAGGCTAGCACCAAGTCATGATCAAGAAACTTTAGACCACTCTACTTGGCATGCCATTAAGCTTGTAGTCACGTCATAGCTGCAGTCACTCGAGTCCGGCTTGCAAATCTCTGGCTGTTGGGCTGCTTAAAGATTGCACTGAGCGAATAGAAATATCACACGACAGCTACAATCTGATTGGATCTGCCAGATTTTGAGTAGAGTTCAGGTAAATTGGTCCAAAGGTTCTAGACTCTCCTACACAACCTAGCCTCCCTTTGCTCACTACTCTCAGACGCCCTGATCTCCCTACCATGCACCCTGATTTGCTCCAACCTAGCCTCCCTTTGCTCACTACTCTCAGACGCCCTGATCTCCCTACCGTGCACCCTGATTTGCTCCAACCTAGCCTCCCTTTGCTCACTACTCTCAGATCGATGCCCTGCTCTCCCAGTTGCTGTCATGCAAGCAGTTACAGTCATACATTCTACCCAGGGTTTTGAGTTTGGGGGAAGATTCAATTGCTGGTGAACATGGGTCAATAATTATAAGGCCTTCAGGTGTTTACAGGCTTCTGAGAGTAGTTTTTGCGGTCCTAGTAGCTGTGGTGTCACAACCAGATACTGATCCGCGGTAAGTACAGTTGCAGTACATACATGAAGTCATAGCAGCTGGTGTCAGTGTCGACTGCATACAGAGATGGCATGCGGAGTCTTGTCAAGTGCATGTGCCACATGCATGTATTATAGTTAATGGGTCATTGAATCAACTCCCCAGTTTTAATGCAGCCGCAGCCCCTATAGCTGCTGGACTGCATATGTGTAGCTGTTCACTTCCACTTGCACCTCCTCCACACTACCGTAGGACTAGATCCATACCTCGCTGCCATTGGATGTACACCAGCTCAGTGCAGCCCTGATGTCCTCCGGCCTGCCGTCTTGGCTAGACAGCCGAAAATGGGTACGTGGCTGCCATGGTAATTATCCTGTCCCCACTTCAAGAAACGTGGACGATGAATTTCTGTACAATGTATTCTCTCACATAAAGAATTGCATTATCAACAGACTAGAGCACTGATAAGAAACGTTCCTATCACAGTTCATTTCTGGAACAGTTTCCTAGCAAACTCCTCCTCCCTCCCGTTCTCCACTACCCTACACCCCACGGGGTTCTCCAGAAGTACGGTGACACACCCACCACCGTCCGTGGTGACATCACGGAACTGGCAGTGGGGGCTGGTACTGGGAGGACGGAGCTTCACGTCCCTGCACCTGGGCTCTTCTAGTTCCTACAGGGGACATTGTGGACAGAACAGTGGGAGTATCATAATCTGAGAAGCAAAATAATGGTTTTTCCATGACACAATCTGCAGAACACACGCATAGTCTTGGAATCAGGAATATGGAAGGAGAGTCTGGCAGTCCACTGGGCAGAATGGGTAAACAGTACAGGAGATGTTTCTATAGCAGAACTATTGGTGACAACATAGTACACAAACAGGAATCACATGACCATGTACAGTGCCGGGTCCAGACTTGACTGCCCCATTCATTGTGCAACTGAAGACGGTGCAGGTCTGGGAACGAGGCTAATGCCCACGGAAGAATGTAGTTGAAGTGTGCCTGCATTCTAGGTACAGAGTACACTTCCACCCCAGCCAATTACCCAGACCCTCTTTCCCTATTGTGAGGGAGACTAGCTCAAACATCACCCCCCCCCCCCCCCCCCCCCCCCCCCACACACACACACACACACACACTCACACACACTCACACACACACACACACTCACAGCTTCAGAGACATAGAGTGTCTTGCCAGCATATCCCTCCATTTCCATGCCAGCAGGCACCATCCTCAGCCCTCCCCCCACAGCCTCCTCGTACAGGAACAGCTGGTGACGTACATACACCTTCAGTAGAGTGGCCACCTGGGGTGGTGATCAGTACATCTGAGCATGAATTGCACAAATTTTAAACTCTTCATATGACTCACAAGACTCTCAAATGACTGTCACATGACAGCCACATGATTGTCACACGACTGCCACATGATTGTCACATGACTCCCTCACCTCCAGTTGCAGCTGCTGGTAGCTGAGTAGGTTTTCTCCCCTGGGGTTCTCCAGTAGCATGGTCCCCTTGAACCCGTCCACAAACAGCTTGGAGCCCGGGACCATCTCCAGGTTGATGAACCGACAATGGGGAGTGTCTGTGACCGTTGCACCCTTGTTAACAACCCACATGTGGAGAGCGGTGCCAGCCAGACCCTTCATCTGAGATGAGATGAGTGGATATACCACACGAGAAGAAGTCATGTAAACTCCTTAAGAGACAGAGTGGGTATTGGACTCACACACTGTGCACACATACATGCATCCACGCACACACACACACATACACAGACGCACGCACACACACAAACACACGCATGCACACGCACGCACACACACACACATCATGACATGCATACACACACACACACACACACACACACACACACACACACATGTACAGACACACCTTCTGCTCCTCCTCGACCATCACATGTCTGAGGTCACAGTCGGGGGTGAGGGGACAAACTGGTCCCTTTGTAGTACTCTCAATGTAGTCCGAGTGCTCCAAGATGATACGCTGGAGGGATGTCACCCCCTCCCCCTCTCCACCTTCCACCCTCCTCACTTCATACACCACCTCCACTGGATCTCGTGGCTGCAGACCGGCCTGTGGAAGACACCATTCCAAAATCATACCATCGCTCTCTCCTCCTCTTCCTCCATCACTCCTTTCTCTTCCCTCCCCCCCCCCCCCCCCCCCCCCCCCCCCATCTCTCTGTCCATCCCTCCTTCCCTCCCTCCCACTCTCCCTCCCCCTCCTCCCCCCCTCCCTCCCTCCTGTCCCCCTTCCCCACGTCACTCCCTCTCACACCTACCAACCCCACCTTCTTCCTGAGTTTTTGTATCTTGTTCACGACCTCCCTCGCGATTCCCTCGTCCACCATCTCCTGCGAGGGGGTCACATCCACCAGCACGAGGAGCTCCCCATCTGCATGGGCGTGGTAGCGGCTAGAGAGGGATGGGTCAACTGCGTACGTGATCTACAGAGAAAGCAGAGGTACCGAGGGAAAGATTGAGGGAGAGATGATGAGGGAGGGAGGGAAGATTGAGGGAGAGATGACGAGGGAGGGAAAGATTGAGGGAGAGATGATGAGGGAGGGAGGGAAAGATTGAGGGAGAGACGATGAGGGAGGGAGGGAAAGATTGAGGGAGAGACGATGAGGGAGGGAGGGAAAGATTGAGGCAGAGACGATGAGGGAGGGAGGGAAAGATTGAGGCAGAGACGATGAGGGAGGGAGGGAAAGATTGAGGCAGAGACGATGAGGGAGGGAGGGAAAGATTGAGGCAGAGACGATGAGGGAGGGAGGGAAAAATTGAGGCAGAGATGATGAGGGAGGGAGGGAAAGATTGAGGCAGAGACGAGAAGGAAAGATTGCATGAGGCAGAGATGATGAGGGAGGGAGGGAAAGATTGAGGCAGAGATGATGAGGGAGGGAGGGAAAGATTGAGGCAGAGATGATGAGGGAGGGAGGGAAAGATTGAGGCAGAGATGATGAAGGAGGGAGGGAAAGATCGAGGGAGAGACGATGAGGGAGGGAGAGAAAGATCGAGGGAGAGACGATGAGGGAGGGAGGTGAGAGGGGAATCAGGTGACTGTTATATGGGCAAGTGTACACATGGCGTAAAACATACATAGATATATTATTTGTCACCATGGTAACACTATTGTTCTTATGGCGACGTGTTACCATGGTGATATGACGCTGCATGTACCTTGATGTCCTCCAATGTGAGGGTGTGTCCCTCCACAACGATCTCTCCGCTCTCCTGGAACTGTGCCAGCTGCTCACTGGAGAGAGTCTTCACCGCAGGGGCAACCTGCCACGAGACAGACCGACACAGAACGATATAGTCTACGTGAGAACCACACCAGCACAGAGTAGCACTGCTGTGGTGGTCCCATATTACTGACCAGTGAACCAATCAACCAATCACATGCAGAGTAGCACTGCTGCGGTGGTCCCATATTACTGACCAGTGAACCAACCAACCAATCACATGCAGAGTAGCACTGCTGCGGTGGTCCCATATTACTGACCAGTGAACCAACCAACCAATCACATGCAGAGTAGCACTGCTGCGGTGGTCCCATATTACTGACCAGTGAACAAACCAACCAATCACATGCAGAGTAGCACTGCTGCGGTGGTCCCATATTACTGACCAGTGAACCAATCAACCAATCACATGCAGAGTAGCACTGCTGCGGTCTCATAACACTGATCAGTGAACCAATCAACCAATCACAGACCTTCTTGAATTCTCCCTTCAGTCTCTTCCCCAGCCTCTCGTTGTCCGGCTCCCCCTGCAGCCGCACACCATACCGGCTGTCCTCCGTGGCCAAGGTGAGCTCCCGGACATTCAGCTCCTGAGGACGACATCCATGGTACACGCATGGCAGATACGTTCAGACAATAACATTGCAATCTTATGTACTATGTGCATTTTTCAAGGCAGATTGTCAGATGTGAAGCTTGACCATACCTCGAGAATGTAATTCTTAAGGTGTCGCAGATCTTCATGACAGGATGGATCACGGTGGATCACCACCGTCTCTGGCAGTGGAAACTGGCGGAAGTTGTTGGGATGGATGGACAGAAGGAGGGAGAGGGAAGGCAAGAGAGAACAAGAAGATGAGGGTAGGGAGGACAAGAGGGAAGAAGGATAGAGAGGGAAGCAAGAGGGAAGAAGGACAGAGAGGGAAGCAAGAGGGAAGAAGGATAGAGAGGGAAGCAAGAGGGAAGAACGATAGAGAGGGAAGGAGGAATGGAGATAGGGAGGAGCAAAGGAGGGGATGGAGAGAGGAGAAAGACGGAGGGAGAGGGTGGCAGCATTGGAGGTGAGCATTGACCCTCCTGACTCCAATACCCCCACCCTCCTCCTACACTCTCTCCCTTCCTAGATCCCCTTGTCTACATAACATTACATCATTGTTAATGACATCTTGTTAATGACATCATTGTTAATGACATCATTGTTAATGGCATCATTGTTAATGACATCGCTGTTAATGACATCGCTAATCACTTACCTTGACTGGGATGACCTTGATGTCCCGGATGTATCTACCCAGCTCAATCACTGACTGCATGAGAGCAACAGCACGCTCAATGTCCTGGTCAATCAGGTCACTCCTACAACGAAACAAGTCAAACCAGTAAACTCCTTGTACTCTGTACTGCACAGTGCATAGAGTACTCTACACACACCTCGGCTTGGGCAGCATGATGTAATGGACACTGGCGTTCTCCTCACTGAGTTGCCATGGCAACAGGTGCCTGAGGTTCTGGAATAGTTGTGTCCAAAGTCATACATCAGCAGAGGGAAGGGAGAGGAAGAAGAGGGGGAGGAGGAGGAGGAGGAGGAGGTTGAGGGGGAGGAGGAGGAGGAGGAGGAGGGATTGTCTTTGCTCACCTGGAAGATGTGTTCCGTGAAGAAGGGAGTGAAGGGAGCCATCATTCGGGTCATCAGGTACACCACAGAGAACAGAGCCTGCAGAGACTGGAGACACTCCTCCCGGCCCTGCTCTCCCTGTGACAGGGTGAAGGTGGTGAGGGGGGAGGGGAGGGGTAAGGAAGGGGTGGACGCTGTGTGCAGTGTGGAGGTTAGCCTCCTTCCCAGGCCGCGTGGGAGGAGAGAAGACGCGGCCTGGGAACGAGGCTATGTGGAGGTGTGCATGTGTGTTTGGCCTACCTTGATGCGTTTCCTGTTGAATCGGACATACCAGTTAGTGAGCTGGTCTATGAACCTCACAAGCCGCGGCACAACAGTGTAGAGTCGGTACACTACAAGGGAGAAACGTGTCATAAGCCCTGTACACGTACGATTATAAAATCCTTGTTATCAAATTCCCTGTCTCCACCCTCCCTACATCTCCCCCTTCGAGGCTATCCCCCTTCCACTCCACTACACTCCCCCTCCCCACCCCACTCCCCTCCACACTCCCCCTCCCCACCCCACTCCACTACACTCTCAACTAACTTTTCATCTCCTCCTTCACGAACGTGAGAAGTGACTGTGTGAAGGAGAGGATCCATCGGTCCATGACGTTGCTAGGAACAAAATCCTCCTCACACTGAAAGGACACACCCTCCTCCTATATGAGAACCATTTGCAACAGTCACACAACTATTTAAGTGCATTGTCAGATACGGTATAGAATAATTGTCAAGTTTCGAGTTGCTGAGTTCGAGTTTCAAGTTGGAGTTGAATGTCCGGAAGTGGGCTTTCCTGCTAGTACAATGACATCAGTTCCATCGAATACTGGCGGAGAGTGGAAGTTGCTACCGAAGGGTTTTCTCGAGATGCTGTTTACATCCACGCAAAAATAGTAAGTACGCGGAACAGAGAAATTAGTATTTTGGGGGATGTACAGCCCCATTTGGGGTGAATTTTCTGTGAAGTAATGCTTGTGGCAGTGGGAACGAGGCTAGGTCATGATCACTTGTTTGTGCATGGTCACTGACACTAGTTGGTCTTTGCACACACACACACACACACACACACACACACACACACACACACACACACACACACACACACACACACACACACACACACACACACCTCCTGCAGCCGCTGCACATTCTGAATCAGAAAGCGGTACGCACTGAACCACGGCAGAAACACGTCCTTCACGACGTCCTTCACCCCCCTCTCCTTGAACCTCAGAGACTCTGCCCTCACAACGGGAGAGTTGACCAGATAGAGCCGGAGGGCGTCTGCCCCAAACTTGTGGACCACCTCCACCGGATCTGGGTAGTTCTTGAGACGTTTGCTCATCTTCTGGCCATCGCTATGGCGATGAAAAGGATCGTGGGGTGTGATTACAGAGGTCATGTGAGAAGACAAAAAGATCTTGTGATCCATGAGGAAGGTCACATGATCAGACTTCAGTAGGTGAAATATGGTCATGTTGTACAAACAGCTGCAATTCCAGGCATATACATGTATATATGATCATGTGTAGGGTCATGTGACCAGAAGCAGAGTCACATGATCGCAGAGGGGGTGCCACTCACCTAGCTAGTACCAGGCCATTCACAATGAGATTCCTGAATGGAGGTTTGTTGAACAGCGCCGTGGAGACCACCAACAGAGTGTAGAACCTGTGGATAGTGCAGGTGGTATCATGCTGAGGCTATAACTATCAGAAAATGGTCTCCCAAATGCCGTGAAGTTCATTAGGGCATCACTGGAAAGCTGTTTCAGGCAGATCACAATCTTATTCTCATACTTTAGACATATGCATGACAATGGAGTAGGAAGATTACTGTACTACGCTAGGTATCTTGGGCTAGGAAGGAGATATGAAGCTGGGATTTGCACCATTGTGATCAGCATGAATGGAGCAATCCAATGATGTGCATTTTGTTATAGGTTGAATTTTGACCCAAAATCATGAAAAACCATGGATTATAGCCTTTGGTCGAGTGCGATTTTTGGCAAAAATGTGACCTGCAGTAAAAATAATTTCCAGGACATGGTTTGAAAGCTCTTTTCATGCTGATCACAATGGTACAATCCCCGGCTTCATATCTCATTCACATACCTATATACAATGTGACTTTCTGGATACACGGAGTATGATTAGGTCAAATGTATGAGCTGTGTATTAAGCTAGGTAACTTGGGCTAGGAATGAGATATGAAGCTGGGATTTGCACCATTGTGATCAGCATCAACAGAGCTTTCAAATAATGTCCAATTTGCTGTAGGTTGAATTTTGACCCAAAATCATGAAAAACCATGCCTTTGGTCGAGAATTTTTGGGAAAAAATGTGACCAATATTAAAAGTCAATTTTAGGACATCAGTTGAAGGTTCTTTTCATGCTGATCACAATGGTGCAAATCCCAGCTTCATATCTCATTCCTAGCCCAAGATACTTAGCTCAAACATTTGGCCAAAATATGCACCATTGTGATCAGCATGAATGGAACATTCAAATATCTATTTGCTATAGGTTTTCCCCAGACGGCATCACTCACCATCCTCTAGTCTGGTCGATACCCTCTGCAATGAAGTCAGCAGGGAAGGGTGCTTCAAACGCCTTCTTGTTCTCAAAAGGGTAGTGGCTTTGGGCATATGGCATGGTAGCAAGAGAGAGGTGAGGAAGGGAAGGGAGGCAGGGGGGGGGGGAGGTGTGGTAAGGGGTGGGGGAGGGAGGAGGGGAGAGGAGGAGGGAGAAGGGGAATGTGGTAGGGGAGGAAGAGGAGGTGGAGGGAGGAGGAAGAGGAGGAGGGATAAGTGGACATAGTTCCATGTGAACTTTGTCCAAGACCCCACATGGGCTGATTACAGCTAGAGGATAGGGGGATTTCAATCCTTGAGCCCCTCCCCACAGAGTGAGTGAGCGTCCCTTACCTCCCGCTCTCAAACCAGCAGTCAAACACCTCAGAGATACGTCACAGCATGCCATTGCCACGAGAGGAGGGAATATGGTGATGTGGTCCACACTGCAGAGGTCACATGATCAGGGAGGATGGTCACATGATCAGGGAGGATGGTCACATACACATCCCAAAAAGAATTGGTTACAAACCACAGCAAGGTTAGTTTTCAAATAACAACCTATTATTACCCTAAGTGACCTATTAGATGCGAGCTTTCAAAAACCACTTCCAAAAACCACTTCGGTGCTGCAGGGAAGCAATTATGACATCAATTACTGGCAGTGTAGTTACCACTGGACTTTAATAACTGTAGACTTGTTGGAGGACAGTTTTATAGCTTGTAAACATACCCTACAGTGTACATGAGGTAAGAATCACATCAGTTTTCACACGCAAAACTTCACACAGAACTGTACACAGCCAATGTGCTTTCTATATTTGTGACTCTAACCACACTCACTCATTAACGAGTATGCGATCAAGATGCTCGGGCAATGGTAACTCACTCTAGCAGAAAAATCAACCTTGAACACTGGAATTCGAGGCTATACAAGGTGAGAGCACTGTTTTCTAGGCCCATTTACACTTAAAACCCGAGAAATGGCCTACCCGGCTCCAACCAAGGGCTGTTCAAGGCTAAGCCCAGACACGGCCATGCTGTTTGCACCCTACGGGTGCACCCACCCACCTCCACCTGTCCCGCCTTTCTGATCATGCAGAATCGAAGTCCCAAGGACATTGCCAGATGAGACATTATGAAGCCGAAAGTCTCATGACAAGTTCTGCAGTCATTGGTTGGTAAAGGGTTAATTGGAAGTTACTAATCTGACCAGTTTAGAAGTCAAAAGAGACTGCACCTGACTCACCCTTCTCCGAGTGCTTGCTCGGCAGCGGAGGCAGGTAGCGGGGGATGATATCCTCCTCCTCATCAGATGAGGTGCTGGAGCTTCGGGAAGACCGTGAGATCTGCTTACGGGCAACAACATGTGAGGTAGTCGATAGATTGACGTGAGTCGACTTCCTCGGCAGGGGTACTTGGGGATAGCCTGAGTTGGCTTTGTTGACTCCAACTCCCGGCAGAATTCCGATAGCTCTGCAACGTCAATGCCTAGGTCGGCAAAGGTCTGGGCTAGGTCTTTTAAGTTAGGCTCTGTCCTGTTAGAGCTCTGTGAGGAAGAAAGGAAGGAGGTTAGGAGGGGAGAGGATCGGGGAGGAGCAGAGAGGAGGAGGGGAAGAGGGGAGAGGGGAGGAGGGGCCGGGAGGAGGATAGGGTGGTAGCAGGAGAAAGCAGGAGAATGGAAAGAACAAGTACGAGTTAAGGTGGCACATACCCTTTTACATTAGGTTTCCTTTAACCGTCGGGGGCCCCGACGGTTAAAGGTAACCTAACTTAAAGGGGTATGTGCCACCTTAAAGTAACCTCGTTTCCAGACCACATGGGAGGAGGTACACGTATCATTTGTGCAAGCGTAAACAACTCTAATTTACGAACCATAAGATTGATCCATCCATTATTGTATTATCATTTGTTGCACTAGTATGGCTGGCAGTGTTGTCCAAGGATTTGACAAAGCTTCTGTTGCCACTGACGTTTAGCCGTACATGTCCATCGTCGGAAGAGATCAGGACCAGGAGGAAGCAGGCAAGCAGTTCCGCTGCAGCTCTGCACACTGAATCAACTTATGCTGAATATTGACCTGAGAGTCATAAGTATATGTACAGACAAAATAATAACCTGCTTGCTCTCCCTCTCTCTGTCCTAGAAAAGAAACCGGATTGCTTTACAATGGAACTGATCAAACAGTCCATACCAGGCCACTTCTCCCTCCTCCTTCACGGCCTGGGAGGGTATAACACAGCTACAGCTCACCGTGGCAGCTGTAGTCACAGGTTGCCTTGGCAACGGTGAACATGTAGTGTTTCATAATATCCACCAGGACGTCACATGCACTGGAGTGTATCGTCTGCCATCCCAGGGGCTGGCAGATCCGTCCCGCCACCATCCGCAGGAGACGATGGGTATACTCTTCACTCATGGCCCACAGCAATGGCCGCCACAACTACAATCAATTGCAGAAGGGATTGAGGATTGATTTTACACCCTATTCTGAGATAATTACGCACAAGTCTGTCAAGTCTAAAATGTGCAAAATGTACCACTGAGACACACCAAGAGTGCATGATGACATCATTGTTATTGTGGCAATGATGTCATCATGTGATGTTACCAGGCTCTCTTGTCCCTTTCGAGAACGAGAGCCTGGGAACGAGGCTACTTGTTCCTAGGGCTAAGACTGAGGGGGTGTGGCCTCTAAAGGGAGCAGTAACCTCTTTCCTAGGGCCGAGACTGAGGGGGTGTGGCCTCTAAAGGGAGCAGTAACCTCTTTCCTAGGGCTAAGACTGAGGGGGTGTGGCCTCTAAAGGGAGCAGTAACCTCTTTCCTAGGGCCGAGACTGAGGGGGTGTGGCCTCTAAAGGGAGCAGTAACCTCTTTCCTAGGGCTAAGACTGAGGGGGTTTGGCCTCTAAAGGGAGCAGTAACCTCTTTCCTAGGGCCGAGACTGAGGGGGTGTGGCCTCTAAAGGGAGCAGTAACCTCTTTCCTAGGGCTAAGACTGAGGGGGTTTGGCCTCTAAAGGGAGCAGTAACCTCTTTCCTAGGGCTAAGACTGAGGGGGTTTGGCCTCTAAAGGGAGCAGTAACCTCTTTCCTAGGGCCGAGACTGAGGGGGTGTGGCCTGGGCACGAGGTTAAACTAACTATGCACAAACAGAGATTCAGTCATCTATGATGCAAATGATCAAGGGGGTGACGCTCCCATAGACGCTGTAGTCAGAGCTGCGACCAGGCTTATCGGCGAATCTTGACCCCGTATACTAAGGAAGGGGTGGAGTCGCTACGCATTCTTCCGTATACTATTGGCGGTCAACGGCTGAAATACAGCACAGTCAAACGGTCAAGAGTCCTTTTGCAAGTGGTCAAGCAGCAAAAGTGACAGTCAAGATTTATTGACCTCGGTCGCAGCTCTGACTAATAATGGCGTCAACAGGCACTATGGGAATATAGGCATCTGAAATAGTTCTGACAAAGACTGGCCTGACCCCCCTGAATTTCATCTGACATTCCTCTCAAAACAATCCAAATATGTTCTGAGTTAGTATGAATTTTCAGAAGATACTCATACTATATTCAGAACATTTAAGAAGGTTTTTATACTATTTCGAGGGGCAACCGCACTCCTGGTAGCCGCGTTGCAACCGGTTGTGACTCGACGGTAGCGCAAGCTAGGCATTGCAACTCATTCCAATTAACGCACATGCCACGTGAGGACCGTGCTCGGTCGACGTCAACGTCGATCGATTGAGCTGAGTCAGCAATGGCGGCCCAAGGAGAAGACAGGAAACTGTTACAGCGCTCACAACTTCGCCAGCACGGTGAGTTTTGGCATGTAAGCGTCAGTGAACGACAGCGATCACGGCCGTGTGGTCAGACTCTTCGTGTGCCTTTCCTAAGAACGGTACTGCCACCGGAAGTCGAAGAGAGCACTCGAGCAATGGCGACCACGGCGAGACAAAAGCGCTCATATCTCCACCACCAAGGTGAGTTTCAGCACAATTATTTTGATTTTGTGTCACTGCATCATAGCGATCACGACGGTGTAGTCAGAATCTTTGTAGGCCATTCCGAAGTGGTCAAACGTTTATTATTTACATTAATTAGATTAATTACATTACGCGGCACAATTTTTCCTATACCAGGAGTGTAATCAGATGCTAAATTTATCGTTGGAGCATGTAAATATATTCTGATAGTCTTCTGAAAACATTCTGATAATATTCTGAACGTTTATAGCCAAGCCCATGGCTCCAGTATCTGAATTTGTTCTGACATCCTTCTGAATTAGCTCTGAATATGATCTGATAACATTCTGAACATTCTGCCAGGCTCATTGCTTGAGTATCTGAATCTAGTCTGATAACCTTCTGGATGTAATCTGAATCGGATCTGAAAACGTTCTGACAAAGATTGGCCAACATTCTGAATTCCATATGATTTTCCTCTGAAAACAATCCAAATACGTTCTGATTTAATATCTGAAAATAGTATAAATACCATCTTAAACTTTATCTGAATATAGTATGAGAATCTTCTGAACATTCAGAGCAAATTTATCATTGGAGCATCTGAATGTATTCTGATAGTCTTCTGAAAACATTCTGATAATATTCTGAACATTTAGCCTAGCTCACGGCTTGAGTATCTGAATTTGTTGTGATAACCATCTGAATTTGTTCTGAATCGGATCTGATAATATTCTGAACAGTCATCCAGGCTCATTGTCAAAGTATCTGAATGTGTTCTGATAACAATCTGAATGTGTTCTGATTCAGATCTGATAATATTCTGAACATTCGGCCAAGCTCATTATTTGAGTATCTGAATTTGTTCTGATAACATTCCAAATTTGTTCTGAATTGAATCTGATAATATTCTGAACATTCAGCAAAGCGAGTATCTGCATTTGTTCTGATAACGTTCTGATAATCCTTGGAAGTTTCTGAATTGGACGATCTGAAGTTGTTGAAAGTTGTTGATGTATATGCACGTATCATGAATCACAAATAGGAGTACACAACAGTAACGTAATTAACACAAAAGCAACTCTGTTCTGTTCTATTGTTTATTTCTCCTTGGCACCTGTCTCCCCTGTACCACAGTGTCTGTATCATGCGCACCACTCCCATGACGTATCCTTTATACATTTGAGATCGACCTTCCATGAAGATGTCATCTTTCTATAATAAAACACAATGTTTTGCAAGTGTGATATCACAACGTAGTAGTGTTGATCAATTGTTTTGTAGATCCAACAGGACTTGGTGTCTGCCAAAGCTGGACAGCTCCCAGGTTTGCATGGCAGTTGATAAAACAAGGACTGGACTGGGACTGGACTGAAACTTGTGTAACTTTTCCCCACAGTATTAACTGCGTTAGAGAATTGGGCTAGCTATTTACTCACTATCGAGTGAAAACTGCACCAGTGGACTCGCAGGTAGCGCAAAGCTAATAGCTTACTGTTCATTCCAGTTAATGCACATGTCACATGACGACCATGCTCAGTTGAGTTGAAGATAGCAATGGCGACCGAAGGGAAGAGAAAATGATTTTACAGTACTCACAACTTTGTCAGCAAGGTGACGAGCGTCGGCACATAAGGATCAGTGAACAACAGCGATCACAACTGTGTGGTCAGTATCTTTGTTGGCCATTCCTAAGAGCTGTACTGGTAACGAAAGTAGAAGAGGGTGCTCGAGCAAAGATGGTAACATTATATAAAATGGGTGCTGTCTATTGTAATAATGACGTGCCAGTCTTGCATAAGTATATACTGGTGTTCCAGCTCTATGCACCCTAACACTTACATACACTTCCTGCCGGTGCTCCAGACTGGCTTAAAAGAGCACATGACAATGACTGACAGCTGGAAGTTAGTGATGACAATAAACAGCCTGTTTCTGTAACACAGTATACAGCCAGTTATTGCTATTGAAAGGAAAAATTCATCCAGTCCCAGTTCAGTCCTTGTTTTATCAAACGCCGGTTTGCATACCTTAATGTCACTACAATTTCCCTTAATGTCACTATTATTATTGGGATGTAGCAGATTGGTGAGTTTAATTTTCATGTCTTTAACAGATAGCAACGGTTGTATTAGTATAATACAGAAGTAATCCGGTGCCGGATAGCTCCCTGTGCAGCGCTGCTGCTCCCCGATTGCGTCCGCTTCAGCTGCTGCTCCTCGCGCGATTGCATCGATCCGTTTCAACTGCCATGCTGCTGCAGCGCTGAGCTCCCGGCTTGCATCAGCTTATGGCTCGCTCCAATAAATGCACTTCATTTGCAAACAATATTTTTTGGCGGGTTCAAAATTAGCGATTTTTCTCAATTCACTAAAAGTAATTCCTACAAATAATAGTGACCTTAAGGTAGCTTAAAACAGCCCATGAGCCATACCAGTAATGAGTGATATAGACCCGTTGCAGTTACGTCATGTTTTATGAGCATTTCTGTGTACTATCCAGAAGCCGCCATCTTGGTGTACCGTCATACACTGGTAGTCTCGTTCCCAGACGTTCACGCCCACGGCGGAGAACGTCTGGTCGTTTGAGTTACATTTCTTGTCACAGAGGCGTGGCCAGTGTAGGTGTAATTGAAGGGCTGATTAGCAAATTACGCGCGCGCTCTTCGATTTCATTGGCCATCTCAAATTCCAGATGGGAAAGGTGTTAGTGACAAGAGATCGCACTCAAAAGACCAGACCCTCTCCGTGGCGGCGCGCGGGACGGGTCTGGGCACGAGACTAATACACTGGCTTCATATGCAGTATCAGTCAAATCGTGCCTTGCATCACTGGTAAGCGTCTATACAGCTTTATTTGCCTACACAGCAATCCCATTTTACAACTAGAAATATTGTTGGTGCATGATTGCGTTTGCCGAGATCACCGTAGAAGCTACTATCTCCAAAAATGCTACCCGTCCGTATATTCTCAAAGTGATGACGTCAGCTGCAATGGGTCTATTATGGGCGAGACACCAGCCAAATGTTTGTTGCATGTCCAGCAATAGGTAGGTCCTACATGAGTGGTCTCTGTCCAAACATGGCTCGCCCCAATAAGCAGTCCATGGCCATTTAGTTAGTACTGCATGTTAAACATTTGCATGCATGCTACTTACCTCAAAGAGACTTTGCCTTCCTGTTTGACTCCACACCTGGGGAACAACTTCCGGCAAATTGAAGGTCTTCCAAAGGATGATCTAGTGGATCTGTGAGGACCACTTCCCATGAAGAGGAGCAGATAAACCTCACTTGCTGCCCATGTCACCTTTCGTACCCACCTGAAATTATGAATTTTGTCATGTCATAGCATGGACAAACAAAAAGAACGCGAGTTCCTTGCTATTCTATTAAACATTGAAGCAGGTACATGCTGGTAGCTAAAGCCTATACCGTACTCTCGTGAAAGTCCGCCCACTCCGCAAAGAGCGCCCACCCCCCACTTTTGGCTCAATTTTCTATACAGGGTCAAAGTTTACCCACCCTCGCGCTATAGCCTCGTGCCTCATGTAACAGGCGATGGAGCGCATTAGTGAGATGTTCCAGCGTATCTGAGGTAAGAACCTCCTTGCAGCAAGTCTCTGTTAGTCTGTGTATCCGTATCTATGGTGTCCGTGTGTGTTGCCTGGCTTGCCTGTGCTGACGACGGCCCTGCGGCCTCCACGCTGGACCTCAGCCAGCGCTTGGCGGCAGCGAAGACGACGTGGTGAGCGGTGATGTTGCTAGTGACTCCAGCGATGTAGATGTGCTGGGAGGGCTTTGACTCACGCGCGCTTGCTGCTCGATCGCTGCTATTGCGCTACTTGTGTACGTAAACAAAGGTGGGTGCTCTTTCAAGGTTGAATGCGGAAACACTCGAAAGAGCGCCCACCCCCTTGTTTGGTGAGAAAGTAAGATGCAGCGCCCATGGGCGGACTTTCGCGAGAGTACGGTACTTGTACATCTGTGATACCCTAGGTAAGGAGTTTTAATTTTTATCTCCAAGCCCTTTCAGCCTAAGGCTAGCTGGTCTCCCAAGCTGGGGGGGGGGGGGGGGGGGGGGGACCACATTATAGTGGAGCAACAGGTGGGATTCGAACCAGGGACTTATGGTCCACAGTCAAATGCTTTTGTCACTTGGCCACAAGTCACTCCCAACCCTAGCAGCGCTCATGGCCTGCTGTACTTAATAATTAGCTAGCCACACAAAAGCGCTTACCGTTCATGCCGTTCTTTGTGCCACGATGAGTAACTCAGTCTCTCTCAGTCTGGTTTGGTCCACTTCTCACCACTTCTGTACAACTATAGCTACTGATCTTGCTATACCTACCGTCATTCGCTCCAAAAACTAGGTAGTCTGGAGATACAAACAAGGAGCCAAGGTGCGATGACTCAGCAACATTCAAATAGGCTAGTACCTAATGGGTTAACTTAACTATTCCCAGAAATCAGAACAACTTCAGATCAATTTCAGATAGCCTACCCATTCCGAATAAAGTCAGATATTGAACTTCAAGGTTAGATGGTATTCAGATGTTCTTGAGTCAGAACTATTTCAGATAGCTTCATGTACACATCCATTCAGAATAAATTCAGATAGCTATTTGAGTAGCTAGCTACTACAACTTCTTTAGATGGTATTCAGATGTTTGAGTTTCAGAGCTATTTCAGATGCACAACATCCGTTCAGAATACATTCAGATAATAATGAGCCCTACAACTTGTTTAGAAGGTATTCAGATGTTTGAGTTTCAGAACCATTTCAGATGCACACTTGTTTAGATGGTATTCAGATGTTTGAGTTTCAGAGCTATTTCAGATGCACAACATCCGTTCAGAATAAATTCAGATAATGATGAGCCCTACAACTTGTTCAGATGGTATTCAGATGTTTGAGTTTCAGAACTATTTCAGAATCCCACTTGTTTAGATGGTATTCAGATGTTTAAGTTTCAGAACTATTTCAGATACAGTATCAATTCAGAACATATTCAGTGCCAGCATTTCAGAACATAGTCAGATACTGACGAGTGTTAAAAATCACTTAGATGGTTTTCAGATGTAGTCTCCGATATACAGAGCATTTTCAGAAGATGTTATTCAGACAATTTTCAGAAACAGTCTTATATTCAGATCATTTTCAGATGAATCTGAAAAAAAATGACTGCAAAGTTCAGATGGTTTTCAGTTATTCACAAAATTTCAGATGTACTATGCTAGCACATCTGCCAAAAACTGCAATTTTTTCAGAAGTTTCTCATGGCACTCAATGGTATTCAGTATGTTTTTGGATGCAATTCAGAAGAAAAGCCTCCAGTAGTGAGGAGTGTCACCCCCTTGATGATGACGCTCTCCCTGAGGCCCCTCCTCTCGGCTAGTCTCGGTGTACCAGGTCGAACAGGTCGAATAATCTGGTACTGAGACTATACCTCCCGGCCCTGACAGACAACACATCACGAATACTGTAGCAAGCTAGCACCAGTATTACCTCACCACAACACACCAGAAGACGTGATGATGATGCTGCTGCAGCTCAGGACGGACTGGAATGTACTCTATCGTGGGCGCAGCTAGCTATGGCTACAGTGCTAGTGTACCTGTACAGAGCTACAAATTCAATTTTTCACATAACTTTTGTTCGCTAACATAGAGTAATTAAAGTTCTGCATATTAATTAGCTGGCAAACTAAGCTAATGCGCGCGCGTGACCCACGCCCATTCACTATTACCTCAAACAGCCCCACCCACTCATCCACCCTCCGCAAAATAAAAGTTCAATTCGTGGTCAAGATGGCGAGAAGGCAGGCTTTCAGAGACAACCCTGAGCTGCAACAGTTCGTGCTCCCCGAGGCGCGCCCTACAGGAAAAAGGCTGGGCGTTGGGTCCTACGGTAGTGTGGAGGAACTCCAAGTGAAAGGGTTGGTGTGCGCGGGGAAGCGGCTGCACGAGGCGCTCCTGGAGCGAGACAATGAGGGCGTGATGAACATTGAGCGCAAGTACCTCGAGGAGTGCCAGGTGAAGCCAACATATCAGTCGCACGTAGCCAGACCACCAGGTGTGTCCGGCTACGCGACACTATTTAATGCCAGCAAGTATTGCAGTGAAGTGCATTGTTTTGCCACCTGTAACTAACTGACGTAGGTAGCTATTATGCCGTTTACAAGCTCTCCTTTGGCTTCCAATTTTGTTGTAGGTGATGGCAAAGATGCGGCACCCTCACGTAGTGCAGTTCCTGGGCCTGTGTTTCCTAGAAGGTTCAACGCTGCCTGTGCTGGTCATGGAGAGGATGGACAGCAGCCTGGACGAGCTGCTGGAGGGCGCTCCGGGCCTCCCCCTTGCCCTCAAGCGATCTCTTCTATCTGATGTAGTACGAGGGTTGCTGTACCTACACACCCGCAACCCTCCCGTTGTCCATCGTGATCTGTCTTCACGAAACATCCTCCTGACGTCATCACTACTCGCAAAGATTAGCGACCTTGGGAATGCTCGCATTGTGAACCTGGGGCCGGGGCAGCTTGCGAGGACCCTCACACACCTTCCTGGAACATTTGTGTATATGCCTCCCGAGGCATTTCACGAGGGCTCACGGTACGGTCCGCCGCTGGACATCTTCTCGTACGGCCATCTTGCCCTCTTCACACTCACACAGGTGAGAAAGGGGGTGGATACAGTAACGTCTACTGGTATAGCAGCATGTGATAAGAGTGCTGATATTCATTACTGTGAAACATTGTTATTAGAGAGTAGTCTGAAATTCATATACAGGGCAGGTAGTTCCGTTCATGTAACCCAAGAGGTCGAGGCTCTTCATTCTATACTACCTGCCGGTACAGTGAGCAAGGTTATCTCACACACCCTACTGCAGTATTGCATGCATGCTGTGATCAACTTGCTCTGATGGTGACAAGAGTTGAGTTCAGGGTACAACATAATCATGACAGTTTTGTGGTTAGGGAGTAAATAATGTGTACCCCCTTTTATCCCTACAGGTGTTCCCAGGCTCCCTCCTGCCAAGCACGTATGCAGATCCTGAGAGCCCTGATCGTCTCTTAGCTAGGTCTGAGTTGGAGCGTCGGAGGGACTACATCCAACCACTCCACCGGCAGTTGGGAGAGCAGCACCCTCTTGTTCAGCTGGTACAGCAGTGTCTGCACAACAACCCAGCCCGCCGGCCCTCTGCAGAGGAGCTGTTACAACAACTGGAGGCAATGAGGGCTCAGATTGACAGGTCGTATGGCAGTTACAATTTTAAAGTGGAAATTACGAAGCTGCAGTTGGCCATGATGAGTGTCGTAGAGACGGAGATGGGGGAGAAGGACCATGAGATAGAACACCTGCAGCAGGAGCTGCACCAACTGCAGGTGATCTATTCTTTGCTGTAACGCTCAGCATTATGCAGTGTTAAAGGTAGTTTAATCTTTCAATGTTAGGAGAACAGGGAAAGGCTGCAAGTAGAGGTGGATGCAAAGGATGCCCAACTCCAGCAGAAGGATACTCAACTCCAGCGGAAAGATACTCAACTCCAGCGGAAGGATACTCAACTCCAGCGGAAAGATGCCCAACTCCAGCGGACGGATACTCAACTCCAGCGGAAAGATGCCCAACCCCAGCAGAGGGATACTCAACTCCAGCGGAAGGATGCCCAGCTGCATCAGAAGGATACCCAAATTCAGCAGCAAGGCATAGAACTCCAAGAGAAGGCTACTCAGATCAACAGGCAACAAAGGGAGCTACAAACACTGAGAGTAAGGAACATGAACCATATACTATTCATATTGACTTCACTGTTGCTCTGATTACTGTAGGAGGACAAGGGAAGGCTGCAGCAACAAGCCCATGAGAAGGACGCCGAAATTAGCAGACAGCAGAGAGAGATACAAACACTGAGAGTAAGGATCATGAATGATTCATTATACTAGGAGAATGCATGGCATTGTGGGGCTCACCTGATAAACTGACGTACCGCATGTCAATAATCCTCTGAGTGATTTGCACTAGCTCATCATATATAGGCTGGGAGGCCCGGGTGGTGCGGCACAGCTTACAAGGGGTGGGGCCTGAGCATAAGTTTGCGATGTAGCCAATTGTCGTTCATCATTGGTGGTCTGCAGTTTTAAGTTCGTGCTAGCCTCGTTCCTAGTCCCACGCCCAGCTTTTCGTCGCTTGCCATACTGCAAGCGACGTACATCAAGCAACGAAAAGCTGGGCGTGGGACTGGGGACGAGGCTACACTGTACCTGAGAGGAGTACCCCAAGTTGCCAAGAGAATCTCTCCCTCCAGCTGACCTCTGTAGCTCTCAACAAGTCTGTAGTACGTAGTTTGTAGCACCGGCGTAAAACGTAGCAGGCTCGACTCGGTACTTATGCTTGGCGACTGGTATGCATGTTGTCGATCCAGCGGGCGGGCGGTACAACATTACGATTTTCTACTAGGATATAGGTCATACGCTAAACCAACACCGGACAGACACCAACATCCTGAGAGCACAACTATGTGGGGCTTACTCAGGCTCGCCCCAACTATTCATATTCCAATATTGACTTCACTGTTGTTCTGATTACTATAGGAGGACAAGGGAAGGCTGCAGCAACAATCCCACGAGAAGGATGCCGAAATTAGCCGACAGCAGAGAACACTGAGGGTCAGGAATTGCATGCAGATGTGTATATCTCGAAATCTAATTTGTGTAATCATCTTAATTCTATTTCCAGGACCAAAATGTAGCCCAGGATGCGAGGGTGACTGCAGTGCCATCTCAGCTTCAGCAGCTGCAGGTGAGTCCACAGCACAGTTGTAATTATGCTGTTAGCCGTCTGAGACTATGCACTGTACATGGTGTGGAACTGGGTTGCACAGCAACTCTGAGAGAGGGATGCTGGTATCAGCAGATTAAGAAGAGAGCTGACAGTGTTATAAATGGACAAAACCTGCATTAGTTCTGTCAATAGATTCATTTTTGTGTACAGGATCGAACTGCATCCAAAGGTGTGCGTGTAGCAGCATTGCAGTCCCCACCTCGACAACCACATGTGAGTTTACCATCCACTGGTTGCGTGTACTGTACATTGCAGAGGAGCTATATAGGTAGCCTTGTTCCCAGGCCCACACACCGCACGAAACACGGAGGCCTGGTATCTTTCTCACGTATGTGACGTCAAGGGTAGAAAGGTGGTAGAAAGGACTTAATTGAACGTAGCGATTTGGGGCTCAGAACAGCAAGAACAGCTAAGGTTCCAGGTAACTTACCATGCGTATCTGGCTAGCGAGGGGTGACATCAAGTGTTAAATGTGTTGTAGTTGGTTGAACAATACGCGCAATTTTTGTCATTCATTGATTACATACCACATCAGGCTCTCCCCGCTTTTCCGTACTGCAAGTGACAAAAAGCTGGGCGGAGCCTGGGAATGAACTCAGCTACTATACATTCCAGAATAACACATATGTACAACTCCATCGCTATTTGACAACTTCGAAGTCTCACGAGGAATTTGAAATCGCCCACTCAATAACTATGGCTTCATCTGCAACACCATTTTCTTCATCAAAGAGCAAGTTGTTTGAACTTTGAACTCAAAATTGTGTACTGTGTGGGGAGTGAATGCTATCAGGTCAAAAATCTAAATTAATTTAGTGCAAAAAAACTATTTTATGCCATCACCCTAACTTAGTTCTAGCTGCTATCGATCTCCATACATTTTCAATGCTTTTTGCACTATAGTCATAATTATATATGTATATTTATACACTGGAGGGCAACTGTCAGCCTCCATCCACTCAAAAAAATACTGGGTTAACCGTAAACCAGATTTGGCTTCATAAAGAGATTCATATACGGTGCATTTATATGTTTAGGGTCAAACTGCAACCAGAGACGAGCGTGTAGCACGATTGCAGTCTCCACCTCAACAGCCTCATGTGAGTTGACCATCCACAGGTTCCCTGTACCATTGCGGGATCACTCAGGGGCTATAGACCCGTTGCACATGACGTCAGCATTTCGAGAATAGGGCCGGGTACGGACGGGTACTCCAACATGGCGGCTACAAGTATTTTGCGTTGTGGGGATAGCAGCTTCTATGGCAATCTTGGCAAACGCAGTCATGCACCAACAATGCTTCCAATATGCACGCATTGAATTGTGTACTGTAGGCAAGCAAAACAAACGCTTACCAGTGATGTAGGGCATGTTTTGATAGATACCGCATATGAAGCCTTCAGTCCTCCAAGATGGCGGCTTCCGGACAGTATACGGAAATGCCACGGTAACGTGACGTAATTGCCTATTCCCAATGTATGTAGGGAATTCATCATTAGCTGGTGCATGCATATACCATTCTAAACTGGCAGTGCACTAGCCTCGTTCCCATGCAGTCCCACGCCCAGCTTTCCGTCGCTGCTTAGTGACTGGGAACGAGGCTAGCAGTGCACTTCATAGCTACTATATACACTGTGGCATGTACATGTATATACCTGTACCTATACAGTGACCTAGTACCTGTAAATAATTTGGCTCCACAAAGTCTGGAAGGCGCCAAATATTTCAAAGTACAGCTGCTTTAGATTTCCATAGTGACAGTGTTGAGTTGTTTGCAAGAAGAGTTCTAGTTGAGTAGCTAGCTCCTAGCTAGCTAGCTAGCTGTTTAGCTTTGTTGCTGGTTTTAAATTAGTGAGTCAGGCTACAGCTAGAGAATTGCCTGAGGGCTAGTTGCTAGCCAAACATACGGTAAGCTGAAACTTGTGTTCAAGTTTCCTAGCTAGTTGGATAGCTCCATGTGCAGCTGCCAAATTTATTTTCAGCTTGACTATGTAAGTTGCCTAAAGAGCATCATTTTGAAGGAAAGTACATTTTGCCAACTCAAAGCACAGCTATAGCTAGCAAAGTCACAAACTATGGAGCTATAACTAGCTATGATGGTTGAAGCTATTACATGTACCATATGTGGGCATTTTTGTGGTGGACTATACAGAACAAATGTTTGCAGCCATGACTTGCATGGCAACAGCTTCACAAGTCAAAGTTTAGCCGTATCACAAACAAGTATCCACCACAGACTTGCAAATTGCAATGTATGGTACCTGTAATTACATAAGTATGATGTCATAGGAATTGGTGGAAATAAAATGCAGCTGTGATACTGTGAGCTTGTTACATATTATTTCTCCAGCATCAGGTACTACTAGTACTCGTGAGATTGCGTTAGAAGAGGTAGAATTACAGTAACTCATTGCGAGAGAAAAACACATGCCCCTGGGGCGTCCACCACTTCTATGATGTCATATTATTATTATGAACACTTTAATTCTGCCATCAATATAGTGCAGGTGTGTTACCATACATTGGAATATACTTTACACACCATGCAATTAGCATTTTGACATAATTAAATTAGCTATTTGTTTACCTACAGCCCATAATAGTTGTTGTACCAACAAAGAAGCCGCTGCCGGCTGAGAAATTTTCAGTAATGGCCGCTCTATGACACACACTGTGTCTTCTCTGTCCCAGGCACGTCCCCCCAGTGGGTTACAGCCTCTCACTCTGAGGTGGAGGCGGCACAGAGACCTGCCGCGGGGGATGGAGTACCCACACTGTGTGATGGTGGAGGAGAAGCTGTACATCGGAGGAGGATACAGTGGTGACCCACGCACAGTCTGGCAGTATGAGTCAGACCAGTGGGTGAGACTGGAACGCTATCAATGCTGGGGGTTTGCAATGGCTGCCGTGAAGAAGAAGCTCACACTCGTGGGCGGTCGGGATCCATCCACATGGCAGGTGACCAATGAGATTGCAGTGTGGGAGAGGAAGGGAGTGTCCCACCAGTGGACTCACCCGTACCCCCCCCATGCCCACACCTCGTGACTCACCAGCAGTAGCCACACACAACCAGTGGCTGGTGGTGGCAGGTGGGTATGATGTCTACGGTAACGACCTAGCCGCAGTTGACCTCCTCAACACAGACACTCGACAATGGCTGTCCACGACACCGCTGCCAGTGAAGTGCAGTCACGTGACAACCGCCATCGTACAAGACGAACTATACCTTGTAGGGGGGACACTGACCACGACACTCGTTGTGTCCCTCCCCGACCTTGTGAGTACTGATAGCGCCAACACTGCCAAGTCATGGCGCACCCTCCACGCACCTCCACTGGAGAGATCTGCCGCCATTACGCTCCACGGAGCTTTGTTAGCCGTTGGGGGTTGCCATGGCAACGATCGCAGTACAGCCATCCACGTCTACCAGCCTGCCACGAACAATTGGAAGCAGGTTGGCGAGTTGCCTACTGCACGGTCATCTTGTGCATGCACACTGCTATCCAGCGGTGAGCTCCTGGTTGCAGGAGGACTCGATAGCAATGGCAACCGAACTAGCCGAGTCGACGTAGCTGCGATGTGACGTAACCTCATTCCCAGAACACTTCCAGACATGAGAACGAGTTTTGACGCTTGATTTATTTTGTCATGTAAATGCTTTTTTCCTTGTATTTGTTTTGTATTTTTTGTAATAATAATTCTTTTAATCTGGAGAAATGCTATTGAATAACGAAGCGCGAAATACCAAGCATGAATTTCAACAAAGTAAGTTTTGGGTTTTCTGTAGAGCCTGACGATCTCTCTTAGTTAGTATACAGAAAATTGAATTCTGCAGCAGTGTGTCATGTCGTCGGCTCATCCTCACATCTTGTGGCCAATGGTGAGCTGTGAAGTTCTTCTTATAGATCTCGAAGTGTTGATGTTGCATGGGGCGAGCCTGGGAGGGCAAGCATTTGACATAATGAGCTGATACAGCAATTGTTGTGAGGACCAAGATTATAGTCTCTGGCTGCTATTGGCCAGACCCTTCCTCCCTAGCTAGCCCTCTAGCTCTGTAGCTGTGTGATGCTATGAGTCACGTGCTGGTGATGGTTGGGTCTAGCTTGCAAGAGTCAGCAGATCCTGTGGAAGTGGATCGAGGGGAATAACCACATCACAGCATATACATGTAGCGTAACAAGCTAGCACTTCTCTTTCTCCAGCACGTGATCACGCGTCCATGCAGTGTGCATGTATGCACAAGAAAGTTCTAGAACTTTAGACCACTCAACTTGGCAAGCTTGTCACGCCATCGCTGCAGTCACTCGAGTCCCGGCCTGTGAATCTCAATCGTTCTGGCTGCACTGAGCAAATAGAAATATCACACACTACAGCTACAATCTGATTGGATCGGCCAGATTTTGAGGTATAAATTGGTCCAAAGGTTCTAGACCCTCCTACCCAACCTAGCCTCCCTTTTGCTCACTACTCTCAGACGCCCTGAACTCCCAACCATGAGCAAATATAATGCAGTCGCTTGCTCACACACACGACTGCATGGCTGATCACTTATACATGTGCACCTCCTCCAGCTGTATACTGTAGGACTCCGGCCACACCTCGCTGCGCCACGATGTATACCCGCTCCCAGCTCGATATCAGTGCAACCCGGCCTGACATCCATGCACCTGCCATCTCGATCGGCTATATAGGACAGCTACATGTAATAATTATGGGTAACTTGGACAATGAATTTCTGTACAATGTATTCTCTCACATGAAGAATTGCATTATCAACAGACTAGAGCACTGATAAGAAACGTTCCAATCACAGTTCATTTCTGGAACAGTTTCCTAGCAAAATCCTCCTCCCTCCCGTTCTCCACTACCCTACACCCCACGGGGTTCTCCAGAAGTACGGTGACAAACCCACCACCGTCCATGGTGACATCACGGAACTGGCAGTGGGGGCTGGTACTGGGAGGACGGAGCTTCACATCCCTGCACCTGGGCTCATCCAGTTCCTGCAGGGGACATTGTGGACAGAACAGTGGGAGTATCATAATCTGAGAACACACTCATAGTCTTGGAATCAGGAATATGGAAGGAGAGTCGGGCAGTCCACTGGGCAGAATGGGTAAACAGTACAGGAGATCTTTCTATGGCAGAACTATTGATGACGACATAGTACACAAACAGGAATCACATGACCATGTACAGTGCCGGGTCCAGACTTGACTGCCCCATTCATTGTGCAACTGAAGATGGTGCAGGTCTGGGAACGAGGCTAATGCCCACGGAAGAATGTAATTGAAGTGTGCCTGCGTTCTAGGTACAGAGTACACTTCCACCCCAGCCAATTACCCAGACCCTCTTTCCCTATTGTGAGGGAGACTAGCTCAAACATCACCCCCCCCCCCCCCCCCCCCCCCACACACACACACACACACTCACACACACACACACACACACACACTCACAGCTTCAGAGACATAGAGTGTCTTGCCAGCATATCCCTCCATTTCCATGCCAGCAGGCACCATCCTCAGCCCTCCCCCCACAGCCTCCTCATACAGGAACAGCTGGTGGCGTACATATACCTTCAGTAGAGTGGCCACCTGGGGTGGTGATCAGCACATCTGAGCATGAATTGCACAAATTTAAACTCTTCATATCACTCACAAGGCTCTCAAAAGACTGTCACATGACAGCCACATGACTGTCACATGACTCCCTCACCTCCAGTTGCAGCTGCTGGTAGCTGAGTAGGTTTTCTCCTACTGGGTTCTCCAGTAGCACGGTCCCCTTGAACCCGTCCACAAACAGCTTGGAGCCCGGGACCATCTCCAGGTTGATGAACCGACAATGGGGAGTGTCTGTGACCTTTGCACCCTTGTGAACAACCCACATGTGGAGAGCGGTGCCAGCCAGACCCTTCATCTGAGATGAGATGAGTGGATATACCACACGAGAAGAAGTCATACATGTAAACTCCTTTCAGAGACAGAATGGGTATTGGACTCACATGCACACCGTGTACACACACACACCCCCACACCCACACACACACACACACATACACACACACGCACACACACACACATACATGTGTACACACACACACGCACATACGCACACACACCCACACACACACACATACACACACACACACACATACACACATACACACGCACACACCCACACCCACAGCACACACACACACACACATGCATGTACACTGTCAGTCAGGGCTTATGATAACAAATGAAAGTTGTCCGGACAAAAATTTAATGTTATGTTGAATTAAAATTTGACCGGACATTTTGTTCGGACATTAGACAAAATTGACCGGGATTTTGTCCTGTGTCAGGTTGTTATCATAAGCCCTGGGCAGTGCCACACACACACACACACACCTTTTGCTCCTCCTCGACCATCACGTGTCTGAGGTCACAGTCGGGGGTGAGGGGACAAACTGGCCCCTTCGTAGTACTCTCAATGTAGTCCGAGTGTTCTGAGATGATACGCTGGAGGGATGTCACCCCATCCCCCTCTCCACCTTCCACCCTCCTCACTTCGTACACCACCTCCACTGGATCTCGTGGCTGCAGCCCGGCCTGTGGAAGATACCACTCCAAAGTCATACTGTCCCTCTCTCCTCCCCTCCAGCATCCTCCCCTCCCCCAATCTGTCCGTCCGTCCCTCCATCCCTCCTTCCCACCCTCCCTTCCTCCTGCCCTCCCTCCTCTTCCCTCCCTCCATCCCTCCCTCCCTCTCCCCCTCCCTCGGCCTCCCTCCCTCCCCTCTCCTTCCTAAAAACCCCACCTTCTTCCTGAGTTTCTGTATCTTGTTCACGACCTCCCTTGCGATTCCCTCGTCTACCATCTCCTGTGAGGGGGTCACATCCACCAGCACGAGGAGCTCCCCATCTGCGTGGGCATGGTAGCGACTAGAGAGGGATGGGTCTACTGCGTATGTGATCTACAGAGGGAGGGAGGGAGGGAAAGATTGAGGGAGAGACGATGAAGGAGGGAGGGAAAGATCGAGGGAGAGACGATGAGGGAGGGAGGGAAAGATCAAGGGAGAGACGATGAGGGAGGGAGGGAAAGATTGAGGCAGAGACGATGAGGGAGGGAGGTAAAGATCGAGGGAGAGACGATGAGGGAGGGAGGGAAAGATTGAGGCAGAGACGATGAGGGAGGGAGGTAAAGATCGAGGGAGAGACGATGAGGGAGGGAAAATATTGAGGCCGAGATGATGAGGGAGGTGATGAGAGGGGTATCAGGTGAATATTATGTGGGCAGGTGTACCTACACTTAATTTTGTTACCATGGTAATAAAGTAAATGTATGATGGTGCCACGGTAGTTGTTGCCATGGTAACATGATGCTGCATGTACCTTGATGTCCTCCAATGTGAGGGTGTGTCCCTCCACAACGATCTCTCCTCTCTCCTGGAACTGCGCCAGCTGCTCACTGGAGAGAGTCTTCACTGCAGGGGCAACCTGCCACAAGACAGACCAACACAGAGTGACAAGTCCACATGAGAACCACACTAGCACAGAGTAGCACTGCTGTGGTGGTCTCATAACACTGACCAGTGAACCAATCAACCAATCACAGACCTTTTTGAATTATCCCTTCAGTCTCTTCCCCAGCCTCTCGTTGTCCGGCTCCCCCTGAAGCCGCACACCATACCGGCTGTCCTCCGTGGCCAAGGTGAGCTCCCGGACATTCAGCTCCTGAGGATGACATCCATGGTACACGTACATGCATGGTAGGTACGTTCACACAATAACGTCATAATCCCGCAATCTTACGTACTACATGCATTATTCAAAGCAGATTGAATCAGATGTGAAGCTTGACCATACCTCGAGAATGTAATTCTTAAGGTGTCGCAGATCTTCATGACAGGATGGATCACGGTGGACCACCGTCTCTGGCAGTGGAAACTGGCGGAAGTTGTTGGCATGGATGGACGGAAGGAGGGAGGGGGAAGGCAAGAGAGAACAAGAAGATGAGGGTAGGGAGGACAAGAGGGAAAAGTATAGAGAGGGAAGGACAGAGAGGGAAGGAGGAATGGAGGTAGGAAGGAGCAAAGGAGGGGATGGAGGGATGGAGGAGAAAGACGGAGGGAGAGGGCGGCAGCATCGGAGGTGAACATTGACCCTCCTGACTCCATTACCCCCACCCTCCTCCTACACTCTCTCCCTTCCTAGATCCCCTCGTCTTCATAATATTACATCATTGTTAATGACATCATTGTTAATGACATCATTGTTAATGACATCACTATCACTTACCTTGACTGGGATGACCTTGATGTCCCGGATGTATCTACCCAGCTCAATGACTGACTGCATGAGAGCAACAGCACGCTCAATGTCCCGGTCAATCAGGTCACTCCTACAATGAAACAAGTCAAACCAGTAAACTCCTTGTACTCTGTACTGTACAGCGTATAGACTACTCTACACACACCTCGGCTTGGGCAGCATGCTGTAATGGACACTGGCGTTCTCCTCACTGAGTTGCCATGGCAACAGGTGCCTGAGGTTCTGGAATAGTTGTGTCCAAAGTCATACATCAGCAGAGAGGAAGGGAGAGGAAGAAGAGGGGGAGGGGGAGGAGGAGGAGGAGGAGGAGGAGGACCTGGAAGATGTGTTCCGTGCTCACCTGGAAGATGTGTTCCGTGAAGAAGGGAGTGAAGGGAGCCATCATCCGGGTCATCAGGTACACCACAGAGAACAGAGCCTGCAGAGACACTCCTCCCGGCCCTGCTCTCCCTGTGACGGGGTGAAGGTGTGGAGGGGGGGGGGGGGTAAGGAAGGGGTGGACGCTGTGTGCAGTGTGGAGGTGTGCATGTGTGTTTGGCCCACCTTGATGCGCTTCCTGTTGAACCGGACATACCAGTTAGTGAGCTGGTCTATGAACCTCACAAGCCGCGGCACAACAGTGTAGAGTCGGTACACTACAAGGGAGAAATACACGTACGATTATAAATCCTTGTCATCAAATTTCCTGTCTCCACCCTCCCTACATCACCTCCTTCGAGGCTATCCTCCTCCCCCTCCCCACCCCACCCCACCCCACTCCCCCTCCCCACCCCACCCCCACCCCCTTCCCACCCCACTAGACTACCCCTCCCCCCTCCACTCCCCCTCCCCACCCCACCCCACTAGACTCCCCCTCCCCACTCCCCCACCCCACCGCACTACACTCCCGACTGACTTTTCATCTCCTCCCTTACGAAAGTGAGAAGTGACTGTGTGAAGGAGAGGATCCATCGGTCCATGACATTGCTAGGAACAAAATCCTCCTCACACTGAAAGGACACACCCTCCTCCTGTATGAGAACCATTTGCAACAGTCACACAACTAGACAGACATACACATTGTCACATACATACACACCCACACACACACACACACACACACACACACCTCCTGCAGCCGCTGCACATTCTGAATCAGAAAGCGGTACGCATTGAACCACGGCAGAAACACGTCCTTCACGACATCCTTCACCCCCCTCTCCTTGAACCTCAGAGACTCTGCCCTCACAACGGGAGAGTTGACCAGATAGAGCCGGAGGGCGTCCGCCCCAAACTTGTGGACCACCTCCACCGGATCTGGGTAGTTCTTGAGACGTTTGCTCATCTTCTGGCCATCGCTATGGCGATGAAAAGTATCGTGGGGTGTGATTACAGAGGTCATGTGAGAAGACAAAAAGATCTTGTGGTCCATGAGGAAGGTCACATGATCAGACTTCAGTAGGTGAAATATGGTCATGTTGTACAAACAGCTGCAATTCCAGGCATATACATGTATATATGATCATGTGTAGGGTCATGTGACCAGAAGCAGAGTCACATGATCGCAGAGGGGGTGCCACTCACCTAGCTAGTACCAGGCCATTCACAATGAGATTCCTGAATGGAGGTTTGTTGAACAGCGCCGTGGAGACCACCAACAGAGTGTAGAACCTGCAGATAGTGCAGGTGGTATCATCCTGAGGCTATAACTATACAGAAATATCAGCAAATGGTCTCCCAAATGCCGTGAAGTTCATAAGGGCATCACTGGAAAGCTGTTTCAGGCAGATCACAATCTTATTCTCATACTGGATGACAATGGAATAGGAAGATTACTACTACGCTAGGTATCTTGGGCTAGGAAGGAGATATGAAGCTGGGATTTGCACCATTGTGATCAGCATGAATGGAGCAATCCAATGATGTGCATTTTGTTATAGGTTGAATTTTGACCCAAAATCATGAAAAACCATGGTCGAGTGCGATTTTTGGCAAAAATGTGACCGGCAGTAAAAATCATTTCCAGGACATGGTTTGAAAGCTATTTTCATGCTGATCACAATGGTACAATCCCCGGCTTCATATCTCATTCACATATTATACAATGTGATTAGGTCAAATGTATGAGCTATGAATTAAGCTATGTAACTTGGGCTAGGAATGAGATATGAAGCTGGGATTTGCACCATCGTGGTAAGCATCAATAGAGCTTTCAAATAATGTCCAATTTGCTGTAAGTTGAATTTTGACCCAAAATCATGGATAGTTGTTGTTGGTCGAGTGTAATTTTTGGCAAAAAATGTGACCAATATTAAAAGTCAATTCTAGGACATCAGTTGAAGGTTCTTTTCATGCTGATCACAATGGTGTAAATCCCAGCTTCATATCTCATTCCTAGCCAAAGATACCTAGCATAGTACTTATTCGGCCAAAATTTGCATCATTGTCAACATCATCAGCACAATCAAATGACGTCCACTTTGCTATAGGTTGATTGCATATGAATTTCTCCCCAGACGGCACCACTCACCATCCTCTAGTTTGGTCAATGCCCTCCGCAATGAAGTCGGCAGGGAAGGCTGCTTCAAACGCCTTCTTGTTCTCAAAAGGGTAGTGGCTTTGGGCATATGGCATGCTAGCAAGAGAGAGGTGAGGTAGGGAAGGGAGGAAGGGGGGGAGGAGGTGTGGTAGGGGGTGGGGAAGGGAGGAGGGGAGAGGGAGGAGGGGGAAGGGGAATGTAGTAGGGGAGGAAGAGGAGGTGGAGGGAGGTGGAAGAGGAGGAGGGATAAGTGGACATAGTTCCATGGCTAGAGGGTAGGGGGATTTCAATCCTTGAGCCCCTCCCCAAAGAGTGAGTGAGCGTCCCTCACCTCCCGCTCTCAAACCAGCAGTCAAACACCTCAGAGATACGTCACAGCACGCCATTGCCACGGGAGGAGGGAATGGTGATGTGGTCCACACTGCAGAGGTCACATGATCAGGGAGGGTCATATGATCAGGGAGGATGGTCACATGATCAGGGAGGATGGTCACATGATCAGGGAGGGTCATATGATCAGGGAGGGTCATATGATCAGGGAGGGTCACATGATCAGGGAGGATGGTCACATGATCAGGGAGGGTCATATGATCAGGGAGGGAGGATGGTCACATGATCAGGGAGGGTCACATGATCAGGGAGGGTCGTATGATCAGGGAGGATGGTCACATACACATCCCAAAAAGAATTGGTTACAAACCACAGCAAGATTAGTTTCAAATAACTACCTATAATTACCCTAAGTAAGTCACATGACCTATTAGATGCGAGCTTTCAAAAACCACTTCGCTACTGCAGGGGAGCAAGTACGCCAGTGTAATTCATCAATTACTGGCAGCGTAATTACCACTGGACTTCAATAACCGTAGACTTGTTGGAGGACAGCTTGCAAACATACCCTACAGTGTACATGAGGTAAGGATCGCATCAGTTTTCACACGCAAAACTTCACACAGAACTGCACACAGCCATGCTTTCTATATTTGTGACTCTAACCACACCCACTCGTTAACGAGTATGCGATCAAGATGCTCGGGCAATGGTAACTCACTCTAGCAGAAAAATCAACCTTGAACACTGGAATTCGAGGCTATACAAGGTGAGAGCACTGTTTTCTAGGCCCATTTACACTTAAAACCCGAGAAATGGCCTACCCGGCTCCAACCAAGAGGCTAAGCCCAGACACGGCCATGCTGTTTGCACCCTACGGGTGCACCCACCCACCTCCACCTGTCCCGCCTTCTGCTCATGCAGAATCGAAGTCCCAAGGACAGTGCCAGATGAGACATTATGAAGCCGAAAGTCTCATGACAAGTTCTGCAGTGATTGGTTGGTAAAGGGTTAATTGGAAGTTACTAATCTGACCAGTTTAGAAGCCAACAGAGACTGCACCTGACTCACCCTTCTCCGAGTGCTTGCTCGGCAGAGGAGGCAGGTAGCGGGGGATGATATCCTCCTCCTCATCGGATGAGGTGCTGGAGCTTAGTGAAGATCGTGAGATCTGCTTACGGGCAACAACACGTGAGGTAGTGGATAGATTGACGTGAGTCAATTTCCTCGGCAGGGGGTACTTGGGGATAGCCTGAGGTGACTTCGTTGACTCCACCTCCCGGCAGAATTCCGATAGCTCTGCAACGTCAATGCCTAGGTCAGCAAAGGCCTGGGCTAGGTCTTTTAAGTTAGGTTCTGTCCTGTTAGCTGTGAGGAAGAAAGGAAGGAGGTCAGGAGGGGAGAGGATCGGGGAGGAGTAGAGAGGAGGAGGGGAAGAGGGGAGAGGGGAGGAGGGGCCGGGAGGAGGATGGGGGGGAGAGAGAAAGGAAGCATGAAGTAGGAGGGAGAGGGGTGGGAGAGAGGAGGGGGTAGCAGGAGAAAGCAGGAGAACGGAAAGAACAAGTACGAGTTAAGGTGGCACATACCCTTTTACGTTAGGTTACCTTTAACCGTCGGGGGGCCCCCGACGGCTAAAGGTAACCTAACGTAAAGGGGTATGTGCCACCTTAAAGTAACCTCGTTTCCAGACCACATGGGAGGAGGTACATGTACCATTTGTGCATGCGTAAACAATTCTAATTTACGAACCATAAGATCGATCCATCCATTATTGTATTATCATTTGTTGCACTAGTACGGCCGGCAGTGTTGTCCAAGGATTTGACGAAGCTTCTGTTGCCGCTGACGTTTAGCCGTACATGTCCATCGTCGGAAGAGATCAGGACCAGGAGGAAGCAGGCAAGCAGTTCCGCTGCAGCTCCGCACACTGAATCAACTTATGCTGAATATTGACCTGAGAGTCATAAGTATATGTACAGACAAAATAATAACCTGCTGGAAAGCCTACTTGCTCTCCCTCTCTCTGTCCTAGAAAAGAAACCAGATTGCTTTACAATGGAACTGATCAAACAGTCCATACTGGGCCACCTCTCCCTCCTCCTTCACGGCCTGGGAGGGTATAACACAGCTACAGCTCACCGTGGCAGCTGTAGTCACAGGTTGTCTTGGCGACGGTGAACATGTAGTGTTTCATAATATCCACCAGGACGTCACATGCACTGGAGTGTATCGTCTGCCATCCCAGGGGCTGGCAGATCCGTCCCGCCACCATCCGCAGGAGACAATGGGTATACTCTTCACTCATGGCCCACAGCAATGGCCGCCACAGCTACAATCAATTGCAGAAGGGATTGAGGATTGATTTTACACCCTATTCTGTGATAATTACGTACAAGTCTGTCAAGTCTACAATGTGCAAAATGTACCACTGAGACACACCAAGAGTGCACGATGACATCATTGTTATTGTGGTGATGATGTCATCATGTGATGTTACCAGGCTCTCTTGTCCCTTTCGAGAACGAGTCTGGGAACGAGGCTACTTGTTCCTAGGGCTAAGACTGAGGGGGTGTGGCCTCTAAAGGGAGCAGTAACCTCTTTCCTAGGGCTAAGATTGAGGGGGTGTGGCCTGGGCACGAGGTTAAAGGGTAGAGTAGATAGTTGTGCACATTTCGCTTCAAACTGACTTTAATTAGCTAATTACCAAGATTGTCTGCTGGCCAGGGAAGGTATTGAGCTGAGGAGAGGAGTCCTGGAACAGGGCACTAACTATGCAAGGGGGGGTCACGTCCATAGATTCTGCAGTCACAGCTGCGACCGCGGGTCAAAACTTTGACCGTTCTTTTGCGCGGCTTGACCGTTGACCGCGCTGATTTTCGAGGCTTTGACTGTTGACCGCGCTGATTTTCAGGCTTTGACCGTTGACTTTGCGATAGTATACGGAAAAATGCGTAGCAACTCCACCCCTTCCGGCCGAATTCCTTAGTATACGGGTTGACCGTACGCGGTCGCAGCTGTGACTGCGGTGCTTATTGGCGTGACTGCCCCTTGACTATGCACAAACAGAGATTCAGTCGTCTATGATGCAAATGATCAAGGGGTGACGCTCCCATAGACGCTGTAGTCAGAGCTGCGACCGGGCTTATCGGCGAATCTTGACCCCGTATACTAAGGAAGGGGTGAAGTCCCTACGCATCAACGGCTGAAATACAGCACAGTCAAACGGTCAAGAGTCCTTTTGCAAGTGGTCAAGCAGCAAAAGTGACAGTCAAGATTTTTGACCCCAGTTGCAGCTCTGACTAATAATGGCGTCAATGGGAGTGTCACCCCCTTGATGATGACTCTCTCCCTGAGGCCCCTCCTCCCGGCTGGTCTCGGTGTACCAGGTCGAATAGTCTGGTACCGATGTCAGAGGCGTGAGTGACTCCCCGGCGTGAGTGACTCCCCGGTCATTGGCGCCTAAGGCGGAAGTGACCCCCCCCTGGCGGGAATGACTCCCCTTCACGGTACGGTACGACCGTACCGAATGCTGATGCTACGGCGCTACAAAAGCTGATGTGCCATCATGCGGTGTCATTATTCGGGTATGGAGGAGTTTCGGACAGAGCTGAGTGTTGTGGAGGATTATCTACTGCGGGGGAATTATCCCGATGGGTTCTCAAAGGCGGAGAAGGCCAACCTACGGCGAAAATGCCGAAACAATTTCATGATGGACAAGGGCGTTCTACATTACAGGATGAATACTGGATCGAGGTGAAAAGGATGGGAATGACTGGCGCATCTGCATCAGATCAGAGGAGGAAAAAAACTCGTATTCTTGAGTCATGCCATTCTGGAGTTGCAGGTACGCTATTAATGTTTCACTTGCCAATAATTATAACCTGTTTATGTTTGCTTTAGGGAGTCATCTTGGGAGAGACGTTGGAAAAGATCACATCAGACCAAATTTCCTGCAGCCAAAAGACAGCGTTTACTGTATTAGAACTGCATGCATTCTGTATTTGATATGTCAATTTTTTTGCATACTTGTATTATCGTGGGAGTCATTGCCGTCAGGGGGGAGTCACTCACACCTAGGCATCAATGTTCGGGGAGTCACTCACGCCTAGGCATGAGTGACCGGGAGTCACTGACACCTAGGCAGCAGTGACCGGGAGTCACGTACGACGGGAGTCATTCACGACTATGACACCGAGACTACCTCCCGGCCCTGACAGACAACACATCACGAACACTGTAGCAAGCTAGCAACAGTATTAACTCACCACAACACACCAGAAGACGTGATGATGATGCTGCTGCAGCTCAGGACGGACTGGAATGTACTCTCTCGTGGGCAGCTAGCTAGCTATATTATGTAGCTAGCTAGCTAGCTAGCTACAAATTCAATTTTTCACACAACTTTTGTTCGCTAACATAGAGTAATTAAAAGTTCTGCACAATAATAATTAGCTGGCAAGCTATAGTGCGCTATAGGCGCTAGGCGCTAATGCGCGCGCGTGACCAATACGCGTTTACGGTACGACCACGCCCATTCACTATTACCTCAAACAGCCCCACCCACTCATCCACCCTCCGCAAAAATAAAAATTCAATTCGTGGTCAAGATGGCGAGAAGGCAGGCTTTCAGAGACAACCCTGAGCTGCAACAGTTCGTGCTCCCCGAGGCGCGCCCTACAGGAAAAAGGCTGGGCGTTGGGTCCTACGGTAGTGTGGAGGAACTCCAAGTGAAAGGGTTGGTGTGCGCGGGGAAGCGGCTGCACGAGGCGCTCCTGGAGCGAGACAACGAGGGCGTGATGAACATTGAGCGTAAGTACCTCGAGGAGTGCCAGGTGAAGCCAACATATCAGTCGCACGTAGCCAGACCACCAGGTGTGTCCGGCTACGCGACACTATTTAATGCCAGCAAGTATATAATTTGCAGTGAAGTGCATTGTTTTGCCACCTGTAACTAACTGACGTAGGTAGCTATTATGCCGTTTACAAGCTCTCCTTTGGCTTCGAATTTTGTTGTAGGTGATGGCAAAGATGCGGCACCCTCACGTAGTGCAGTTCTTGGGCCTGTGTTTCCTAGAAGGGTCAACGCTGCCTGTGCTGGTTATGGAGAGGATGGACAGCAGCCTGGACGAGCTGCTGGAGGGCGCTCCTGGCCTTCCCCTTGCCCTCAAGCGATCTCTTCTAGCTGACGTTGTGTGTGGGTTGGTGTACTTACATACCCGTAACCCTCCCGTTGTCCATCGTGATCTGTCTTCACGAAACATCCTCCTGACGTCTTCACTACTCGCAAAGATTAGCGACCTTGGGAATGCTCGCATCGTGAACTTGGGACCGGGGCAGCTAGCGAGGACCCTCACGCATCTTCCTGGGACATTTGTGTACATGCCTCCCGAGGCATTTCACGAGGGCTCACGGTACGGTCCGCCGCTGGACATCTTCTCGTACGGCCACCTTGCCCTCTTCACCCTCACACAGGTGAGAAAGGGGGTGGATAAAGTAACAGCTACTGATATAGCAGCATGTGATAAGAGTGCTGATATTCATTACTGTGAAACATTGTTATTAGAGAGTAGTCTGAAATTCATATACAGGGCAGGTAGTTCTTGATAAACATTCATGTAACCCAAGAGGTTGAGGCTCTTCATTCTACCTATACTACTTGCCAGTACAGTGAGCAAGGTTATCTCACACAGCGTATACTGCAGTATTGCATGTATGCGGTGATCAACTTGCTCTGATGGTGACAAGAGTTGAGTTCCGGGTACAACATAATCATGACAGTTTTGTGGTTAGGGAGTGTACCCCCTTTCATCTCTCCAGGTGTTCCCAGGCTCCCTCCTGCCAAGCACGTATGCAGATCCTGAGAGCCCCGATCGCCTCTTAGCTAGGTCTGAGTTGGAGCGTCGGAGGGACTACATCCAACCACTCCACCGGCAGTTGGGAGAGCAGCACCCTCTTGTTCAGCTGGTACAGCAGTGTCTGCACAACAACCCAGCCCGCCGGCCCTCTGCAGAGGAGCTGTTACAACGACTGGAGGCAATGAGAGCTCAGATTGATAGGTCATATGGCAGTTACAATTTTAAAGTGGAAATTACGAAGCTGCAGTTGGCCATGATGAGTGTCGTAGAGACGGAGATGGGGGAGAAGGACCGTGAGATAGAACACCTGCAGCAGGAGCTGCACCAGCTGCAGGTGATCTATTCTTTGCTGTAACGCTCAGCATTATGCAGTGTTAAAGGTAGTTTAATCTTTCAATGTTAGGAGAACAGGGAAAGGCTGCAAGTAGAGGTGGATGCAAAGGATGCCCAACTCCAGCAGAAGGATACTCAACTCCAGCGGAAAGATGCCCAACTCCAGCAGAGGGATACTCAACTCCAGCAGAAAGATGCCCAACTCCAGCGGACGGATACTCAACTCCAGCAGAAAGATGCCCAACTCCAGCGGACGGATACTCAACTCCAGCGGAAAGATGCCCAACTCCATCAGAAGGATACTCAACTCCAGCAGCAAGGCACAGAACTCCGAGAGAGGGCTACTCAGATCAACAGGCAACAAAGGGAGCTACAAACACTGAGAGTAAGGAACATGCGGTGTACTATTCATATTCCAATATTGACTTTGCTCTGATTACCACAGGAGGAAAAGCAGCAACAAGCTCATGAGAAGGACGCCGAAATTAGCAGACAGCAGAGAGAGCTACAAACACTGAGGGTCAGGAGTTTTATGCATGCAGATGACTTGTCCATTAAATCTGGAAATCTAATTTGTGTAATCATTTTCTATTTCCAGGACCAAAATGTAGCCCAGGATGCGAGGCTCACTGCAGTGTCATCTCAGCTTCAGCAACTGCAGGTGAGTCCACAGCACAGTTGTAATTATGCTATTAGCCGTCTGAGACTACGCACTGTACGTGGTGTGGAACTGGGTTGCACAGCAGCTCTGAGAGAGGGATGCTGGTATCAGCAGATTAACCGTTTACCAGCTAATGACGCCTTAAGGATCATGAGACTTTCAGCTTCATGATGTCACATCCGGCAATGTCCTTGAGAGATAGGCTCTGCGCCAGCAGAGAGGGCGGGGCAGGGGGAGGTGGGTGGGTGCACCCGAAGGGTGCAAACAGCATGGCCGTGTCTGGGCTCCGCGATAGAAAGGTCTTGGTCGGCACTGGGAGGGCCATTTCCGCCGTTTTTGGCATAAATGGACTTAGAAAGTAGCTGTCTTGCCTTGTAGGGCCTCCATTTCCAGCATACATCGCCCGTTTTTCAGCTACGGCAGGTTGGCATTTCTCGGGAGGCTTGATTGCAAGCTCGTTAATTGGTGGGTGTGGTTAAGTCACGTATATGCTCAGTATAGCTGAAATTACCTGTGTGAGCAGTTTCGAGCCCAGCAATGCCAGGGAACAGAAATTAGGGTATGTTTAAGTGTTCTATAGACTGAAAATGACCTAGAGAAAGAATTTGGCCCCTAAAGAGTTAATGAGACGAGAGAAAGATCCGAAATGTGGGACAAAATTTCAGAGATAAGCAAGCTGTAGCTGAACTGAGCACTGAACCTCTGTCTAACCATACCCTGACTGTGACTGCGACAAGGGACGTAATCTGTCTTATTTTGTGGATCATGAATATCATTAACAGCCTATTCACTATTATTCTGTGTGTTGGAGGGTGTGCCTGTGCCGTTGGTACCTGTGAAGCCAGCTGTAGCTAACTTTGGTTGTATGCTGACACTTGACATGGTCTGACCCAAATGGCTGCCAGAATCCTCATGAATATCATTAAATAGCTCCGTTTTAATTTTATTTGCCTCCCCATTAACCGTTTACCAGCTAATGACGCCTTAAGGATCATGAGACTTTCAGCTTCATGATGTCACATCCGGCAATGTCCTTGAGAGATAGGCTCTGCGCCAGCAGAGAGGGCGGGGCAGGGGGAGGTGGGTGGGTGCACCCGAAGGGTGCAAACAGCATGGCCGTGTCTGGGCTCCGCGATAGAAAGGTCTTGGTCGGCACTGGGAGGGCCATTTCCGCCGTTTTTGGCATAAATGGACTTAGAAAGTAGCTGTCTTGCCTTGTAGGGCCTCCATTTCCAGCATACATCGCCCGTTTTTCAGCTACGGCAGGTTGGCATTTCTCGGGAGGCTTGATTGCAAGCTCGTTAATTGGTGGGTGTGGTTAAGTCACGTATATGCTCAGTATAGCTGAAATTACCTGTGTGAGCAGTTTCGAGCCCAGCAATGCCAGGGAACAGAAATTAGGGTATGTTTAAGTGTTCTATAGACTGAAAATGACCTAGAGAAAGAATTTGGCCCCTAAAGAGTTAAGAAGAGAGCTGACAGTATTATAAATGGACAAAACCTGCATTAGTTCTGTCAATAGATTCATTTTTGTGTACAGGATGGAACTGCATCCAAAGGTGTGCGTGTAGCAGCATTGCAGTCTCCATCTCGACAGCCACGTGTGAGTTGACCATCCACTGGTTGCATGTGCTGTACATTGCAGAGGAGCTATGTAGGTAGCCTCGTTCCCAGGCCCGCACACTGCACGAAACACGGAGGCCTGGTATCTTTTCTCACGTACGTGACGTCAACGGTAGATAGGTGGTGGAAAGGACTTAATTGAATGTGGGCGTACTGGGTCTCAGAACAGCCAGAGCAGCTGATTACCAGGTAACTAACTTACCATGCGTATCTGGCTAGCGAGGGGTGACATCAAGTGTTGAATGTGTAGTTGGTTGAACAATACGCGCAATTTTCGTCATTCATTGATTACATACCACATCAGGCTCTCCCCGCTTTTCCGTACTGCAAGTGACAAAAAGCTGGGCGGAGCCTGGGAACGAGCTCAGCTACTATATTCGTAGGACCATTCCAGAATAACGTGTAGTTCCGTTGTTGGTAGGGAATCAGGTGTATATACAATTTAACAATGCAGGTATAGTTTAGCAGAAACTAAAGGTGGAGTGCTGAACTCATCATGTCACCTTATCATAGACTCGTCGATAGAGTCTATATGTAGGGCAGACACGCAATACGAAGCTGAGCAGTGCACAACTCCATCACTATATAGTTTGACAACTTGGAAGTCTCACAAGGTGTTTGAAATCGCCCACTCAATAACTATGGCTTCATCTGCAACACCATTTTCTTCATTTGTACGCATGTGCAAAGAGCAAGTTGTTTGAACTTTGAACTCAAATTTGTGTACTGTGCGCGGAGTGAATGCTATCAGGTCAAAAATGTAAAACTACCATATGGCCGGAAAATTTGGCGGTGAATTTAATTTGGCGGATTATGAATGCACCGCCAAATTAAATTCCGCCAATATTTTGTCATGACATGACGTGGGCGGGGTCTCGTAGCGACGCTCGAGCTAGCTCTCGCGCAAGCACTCATAATACTATAGTACCTCTCTCTCTGATCAGCCAGAAATAGCGAGCAAGCAGCTGATCGGCCAGAAATAGCGAGCAAGCAGCTGATATCTTCCTGGGTACATGGCCGACGATGACGCTCCTTCGCATCACTGCTACTGCGTACCACTCGCACGGCAGTTCCTCTCCTACACTCGCATCCTAGAGGTTTTTGTAGACGTGGTACCTCGAACACAGCTCTCCACCGCAAACACTCGGACTCTATCGCAGCCTATCGACACAAGATCTCACGTAAACCTCTGAGCGTTCCGCGGCCACGCGGCCGTGCGATTAGTATGATGTCATTCTCACTCTGCAAATCCGCCAAATTTTAATCCGCCAAATGTAATTCACAGCCTTTTAGAGCCAATCCGCCAAATTTAATTCCCGCCAAATTTTCCAGCCATACGGTATAGAGATGTTGGGATAGCAGAACTGCAGACCTTTCTCTGTATTATGTGGAAAGATAACTAAGATGGGGTTGAATACTGAACTGTTTTATGACATCACCCTAACTTAGTTCTGCTATCCCTACATCTCCATACATTTTCAATGCTTTTTTGCACTAAGTCTTGTATATGTGTATAGTGTATATACACTGGAGGGCAACTGTCAGCCTCCACCACTCAAAAAAGACTGGGAGGAGTATTAACCGTAAACCAGATTTGGCTTCATAAAGAGATTCATATACGGTGCGTTTTC
This sequence comes from Axinella damicornis, assembly GCA_963931865.1. Classification (NCBI taxonomy): domain Eukaryota; kingdom Metazoa; phylum Porifera; class Demospongiae; order Axinellida; family Axinellidae; genus Axinella; species Axinella damicornis. The sequence goes on along the minus strand of OZ007518.1, from coordinate 9,521,376 downwards.
ACGTACAGGATCAAACTGCAACCAGAGATGAGCGTGTAGCACGATTGCAGTCTCCACCTCAACAGCCACGTGTGAGTTGACCATCCACAGGTTCCCTGTACCATTGCGGGATCACTATTCCCAATGTAGGTAGGGATTTTATGAAGCCAAATGTATTTCGGTCCTCCAAGATGGCGGCTTCCGGATAGTATACGGAAATGCCACGGGTAACGTGACGTAATTGCCTATCCCAATGTTAGGTGGAATTATATCATTAGCTGGTGCATGCCAACAAGTCCATTCTAAACTGGCAGTGCACTTCATAGCTACTGCATGCACTATTGCAGGGGCTGTTCCCAATGTAGCTAGGAAATTTATCATTAGCTGGTGCATACATGTACTGCAACAAGTCCATTCTAAACTGTTGCATCCAGTGCATGCACTTCATAGCTACTACATGCACTGTGGCTTGTACATGTATACAGTGACCTAGTACCTGTAAATAATTTGGCTCCACAAAGTCTGGAAGGCGCCAAATATTTCAAAGTGCAGCTGCTGTAGATTTCCATAGTGACAGTGTTGACTTGTTTGCAAGAAGAGTTCTAGCTGAGTAGCTCCTAGCTAGCTAGCTAGCTGTTTTAGCTTTGTTGCTGGTTTAGTGAGTCAGGCTACAGCTAGAGAATTGCCTGAGGGCTAGTTGCTAGCCAAACATATGGTAAGCTCAAACTTGTGTTCAAGTTTCCTAGCTAGTTGGATAGCTCCATGTGCAGCTGCCATTTTTTTTTCAGCTTTCCTATGTAAGTTGCCTAAAGAGCATAATTTTGAAGGAAGTGCATTTTACTAACTCAAAGCACAGCTGGAGCTAGCAAAGTCACAAACTATGGAGCTATAACTAGCTATGATGGTTGAAGCTATTACATGTACCATATGTGGGCATTTTGTGGTGGACTATACAGAAAAAAATGTTTGCAGCCATGACTTGCATGGCAACAGCTTCACAAGTCAATGTTTAGCCGTACTGCAACAAATATCCACCACAGACTTGCAATGTATGGTACCTGTAATTTGTAATTACATAAGTATGATGTCATAGGAATTGGTGGAAATAAAATGCAGCTGTGATACTGTGAGCTTGTTACATATTATTTCTCCAGCATCAGGTACTACTAGTACTCGTGAGATTGTGTTAGAAGAGGTAGAATTACAGTAACTCATTGCAAGAGAAAAACACATGCCCCTGGGGCGTCCACCACTTCTATGATGTCATATTATTTATTATGAACACTTTAATTCTCCGTCAATATAGTGCAGGTGTGTTACCATACACTGGAATATACTTTACACACCATCCAATAACATTTTGACATAATTAAATTAGCTATTTGTTTACCTACAGCCCATAATAGTTGTTGTACCAACAAAGAAGCCGCTGCTGGCTGAGAAATTTTCAGTAATGGCCGCTCTATGACACACACTGTGTCTTCTCTGTCCCAGGCACGTCCCCCCGGTGGGTTACAGCCTCTCACTCTGAGGTGGAGGCGGCACAGTGACCTGCCGTGGGGGATGCGGTACCCACACTGTGTGATGGTGGAGGAGAAGCTGTACATCGGAGGAGGATACAGTGATCATGACTGCACAGTCTCGCAGTATAAGTCAGACCAGTGGGTGAGACTGAAACGCTATCAATGGAGGTACTTTACAATGGCTGCCGTGAAGAAGAAGCTCACACTCGTGGGCGGTCGGGATCCATACGGGCGGGTGACCAATGAGATTGCAGTGTGGGAGAGGAAGGGAGTGTCCCACCAGTGGACTCACCCGTACCCCCCCATGCCCACACCTCGCCACTCACCAGCAGTAGCCACACACAACCAGTGGCTGGTGGTGGCAGGTGGGGTGAGTGCTGGCTACCCTAACGACCTAGCCGCAGTTGACCTCCTCAACACAGACACTCGACAATGGCTGTCCACGACACCGCTGCCAGTGAAGTGCAGTCACGTGACAACCGCCATCGTACAAGACGAACTATACCTTGTAGGGGGGTCACTGACCACGACACTCGTTGTGTCCCTCCCCGACCTTGTGAGTACTGATAGCGCCAACACTGCCAAGTCATGGCGCACCCTCCACGCACCTCCACTGGAGAGCTCTGCCGCCATCACGCTCCACGGAGCTTTGTTAGCTGTTGGGGGTTGCCATGGCAACGATCGCAGTCCAGCCATCCACGTCTACCAGCCTGCCACGAACAATTGGAAGCAGGTTGGGGAGTTACCTACTGCACGCTCAGAGTGTGCATGCACACTGATACCCAGCGGTGAGCTCCTGGTCGCAGGAGGATGGGATAGCAATGGCAAACGAACTATCCAAGTCGACGTAGCTGCGATGTGACGTAACCTCATTCCCAGAACACTTCCTGACATGAGAACGAGCTTTGACACTTGATTTATTTTGTCATGTAAACGCTTTTTTCCTTGTAATTGTTTTGTAATAATAATTCTTTTAATCTGGAAAAATGCTATTGAATAACGAAGCGTGAAATACCAAGCATGATTCCATGAGTTTGAACAAAGTAAGTTTTGGGTTTTCTGTAGAGCCGGACGATCTCTCTTATAAGTTCGTACACAGAAAATTGAATTCTGCAGCAGTGTGTCATGTTGTCGGCTCGTCCTCATGCACATCTTGTGGCCAATGGTGAGCTGTGAAGTTCTTATAGATCTAGAAGTGTTGATGTTGCATGGGGCGAGCCTGGGAGGGCAAGCATTTGACATAATGAGCTGATACAGCAGTTGTTGTGAGGACCAAGATTATAGTCTCTGGCTGCTATTGGCCAGACCCTTACTCCCTAGCTAGCCCTCTAGCTCTGTAGCTGTGTGATGCTATGAGTCACGTGCTGGTGATGGTTGGGTCTAGCTTGCAAGAGTCAGCAGATCCTGTGGAAGTGGATCGAGGGGAATAACCACATCACAGCATATACATGTAGCGTAACAAGCTAGCACTTCTCTTTCTCCAGCACGTGATCACGTCCAGTGTGCATGTATGCACAAGAAAGTTCTAGAACTTTAGACCACTCAACTTGGCAAGCTTGTCACGCCATAGCTGCAGTCACTCGAGTCCCGGCCTGTGAATCTCAATCGTTCTGGCTGCACTGAGCAAATAGAAATATCACACACTACAGCTACAATCTGATTGGATCGGCCAGATTTTGAGGTATAAATTGGTCCAAAGGTTCTAGACCCTCCTACCCAACCTAGCCTCCCTTTTGCTCACTACTCTCAGATGCCCTGAACTCCCAACCATGAGCAAATATAATGCAGTCGCTTGCTCACACACACGACTGCATGGCTGATCACTTACACGTGCACCTCCTCCAGCTGTATACTGTAGGACTCCGGCCACACCTCGCTGCGCCACGATGTATACCCGCTCCCAGCTCGATATCAGTGCAACCCGGCCTGACATCCATGCACCTGCCATCTCGATCGGCTATATAGGACAGCTACATGTAATAATTATGGGTGGCTGGTAATTATCCTGTACCCCCTTGGAGAAACTTGGACAATGAATTTCTGTACAATGTATTCTCTCACATGAAGAATTGCATTATCAACAGACTAGAGCACTGATAAGAAACGTTCCAATCACAGTTCATTTCTGGAACAGTTTCCTAGCAAACTCCTCCTCCCTCCCGTTCTCCACTACCCTACACCCCACGGGGTTCTCCAGAAGTACGGTGACACACCCACTACCGTCCGTGGTGACATCACGGAACTGGCAGTGGGGGCTGGCACTGGGAGGACGGAGCTTCACATCTCTGCACCTGGGCTCATCCAGTTCCTGCAGGGGACATTGTGGACAGAACAGTGGGAGTATCATAATCTGAGAACACACTCATAGTCTTGGAATCAGGAATATGGAAGGAGAGTCGGGCAGTCCACTGGGCAGAATGGGTAAACAGTACAGGAGATGTTTCTATGGCAGAACTATTGGTGACGACATAGTACACAAACAGGAATCACATGACCATGTACAGTGCCGGGTACAGACTTGACTGCCCCATTCATTGTGCAACTGAAAACAGTGCAGGCCTGGGAAGCCCCCCCCCCCCCCCCCCCCCCCATTACCTCACACACACTCACAGCTTCAGAGACATAGAGTGTCTTGCCAGCATATCCCTCCATTTCCATGCCAGCAGGCACCATCCTCAGCCCTCCCCCCACAGCCTCCTCGTACAGGAACAGCTGGTGACGTACATACACCTTCAGTAGAGTGGCCACCTGGGGTGGTGATCAGTACATCTGAGCATGAATTGCACAAATTTTAAACTCTTCATATGACTCACAAGACTCTCAAATGACTGTCACATGACAGCCACATGATTGTCACACGACTGCCACATGATTGTCACATGACTCCCTCACCTCCAGTTGCAGCTGCTGGTAGCTGAGTAGGTTTTCTCCCCTGGGGTTCTCCAGTAGCATGGTCCCCTTGAACCCGTCCACAAACAGCTTGGAGCCCGGGACCATCTCCAGGTTGATGAACCGACAATGGGGAGTGTCTGTGACCTTTGCACCCTTGTGAACAACCCACATGTGGAGAGCGGTGCCAGCCAGACCCTTCATCTGAGATGAGTGGATATACCACACGAGAAGAAGTCATGTAAACTCCTTAAGAGACAGAGTGGGTATTGGACTCACACACTGTGCACACATACATGCATCCACGCACACTCACACACATACACAGACGCACGCACACACACAAACACACGCATGCACACGCACGCACACACACACATCATGACATGCATACACACACACACACACACACACACACACACACACATGTACAGACACACCTTCTGCTCCTCCTCGACCATCACGTGTCTGAGGTCACAGTCGGGGGTGAGGGGACAAACTGGTCCCTTTGTAGTACTCTCAATGTAGTCCGAGTGCTCCAAGATGATATGCTGCAGGGATGTCACCCCATCCCCCTCTCCACCTTCCACCCTCCTCACTTCATACACCACCTCCACTGGATCTCGTGGCTGCAGACCGGCCTGTGGAAGACACCATTCCAAAATCATACCATCCCTCTCTCCTCCTCTTCCTCCATCACTCCTTTCTCTTCCCCCCCCCCCCCCCCCCCCCCATCTCTCTGTCCATCCCTCCTTCCCTCCCCCTCTTCCCTCCCTCCCTCCCTCCTGTCCCCCCTCCCCACGTCACTCCCTCTCACACCTACCAACCCCACCTTCTTCCTGAGTTTTTGTATCTTGTTCACAACCTCCCTCGCGATTCCCTCGTCCACCATCTCCTGCGAGGGGGTCACATCCACCAGCACGAGGAGCTCCCCATCTGCGTGGGCGTGGTAGCGACTAGAGAGGGATGGGTCTACTGCGTACGTGATCTACAGAGAAAGCAGAGGTACCGAGGGAAAGATTGAGGGAGAGATGATGAGGGAGGGAGGGAAGATTGAGGGAGAGATGATGAGGGAGGGAAAGATTGAGGGAGAGATGATGAGGGAGGGAGGGAAAGATTGAGGGAGAGACGGAGGGAAAGATTGAGGGAGAGACGATGAGGGAGGGAGGGAAAGATTGAGGCAGAGACGATGAGGGAGGGAGGGGAAGATTGAGGCAGAGACGATGAGGGAGGGAGGGAAAGATTGAGGCAGAGACGATGAGGGAGGGAGGGAAAAATTGAGGCAGAGATGATGAGGGAGGGAGGGAAAGATTGAGGCAGAGACGAGAAGGAAAGATTGCATGAGGCAGAGATGATGAGGGAGGGAGGGAAAGATTGAGGCAGAGATGATGAGGGAGGGAGGGAAAGATTGAGGCAGAGATGATGAGGGAGGGAGGGAAAGATTGAGGCAGAGATGATGAGGGAGGGAGGGAAAGATTGAGGCAGAGATGATGAAGGAGGGAGGGAGAGACGATGAGGGAGGGAGAGAAAGATCGAGGGAGAGACGATGAGGGAGGGAGGTGAGAGGGGAATCAGGTGACTGTTATATGGGCAAGTGTACACATGGCGTAAAACATACGTAGATATATTATTTGTCACCATGGTAACACTATTGTTCTTATGGCGACGTGTTACCATGGTGATATGACGCTGCATGTACCTTGATGTCCTCCAATGTGAGGGTGTGTCCCTCCACAACGATCTCTCCCCTCTCCTGGAACTGTGCCAGCTGCTCACTGGAGAGAGTCTTCACCGCAGGGGCAACCTGCCACGAGACAGACCGACACAGAACGATATAGTCTACGTGAGAACCACACCAGCACAGAGTAGCACTGCTGTGGTGGTCCCATATTACTGACCAGTGAACCAATCAACCAATCACATGCAGAGTAGCACTGCTGCGGTGGTCCCATATTACTGACCAGTGAACCAACCAACCAATCACATGCAGAGTAGCACTGCTGTGGTGGTCCCATATTACTGACCAGTGAACCAACCAACCAATCACATGCAGAGTAGCACTGCTGTGGTGGTCCCATATTACTGATCAGTGAACCAATCAACCAATCACAGACCTTCTTGAACTCTCCCTTCAGTCTCTTCCCCAGCCTCTCGTTGTCCGGCTCCCCCTGCAGCCGCACACCATACCGGCTGTCCTCCGTGGCCAAGGTGAGCTCCCGGACATTCAGCTCCTGAGGACGACAACCATGGTACACGCATGGCAGATACGTTCAGACAATAACATTGCAATCTTATGTACTATGTACATTTTTCAAGGCAGATTGTCAGATGTGAAGCTTGACCATACCTCGAGAATGTAATTCTTAAGGTGTCGCAGATCTTCATGACAGGATGGATCACGGTGGATCACCACCGTCTCTGGCAGTGGAAACTGGCGGAAGTTGTTGGGATGGATGGACAGAAGGAGAGAGATGGAAGGCAAGAGAGAACAAGAAGATGAGGGTAGGGAGGACAAGAGGGAAAAGGATAGAGAGGGAAGCAAGAGGGAAGAAGGATAGAGAGGGAAGGAGGAATGGAGATAGGGAGGAGCAAAGGAGGGGATGGAGGGATGGAGGAGAAAGACGGAGGGAGAGGGTGGCAGCATTGGAGGTGAGCATTGACCCTCCTGACTCCAATACCCCCACCCTCCTCCTACACTCTCTCCCTTCCTAGATCCCCTTGTCTTCATAACATTACATCATTGTTAATGACATCTTGTTAATGACATCATTGTTAATGACATCATTGTTAATGGCATCATTGTTAATGACATCGCTGTTAATGACATCGCTAATCACTTACCTTGACTGGGATGACCTTGATGTCCCGGATGTATCTACCCAGCTCAATCACTGACTGCATGAGAGCAACAGCACGCTCAATCTCCCGGTCAATCAGGTCACTCCTACAACGAAACAAGTCAAACCAGTAAACTCCCTGTACTCTGTACTGCATAGTGCATAGAGTACTCTACACACACCTCGGCTTGGGCAGCATGATGTAATGGACACTGGCATTCTCCTCACTGAGTTGCCATGGCAACAGGTGCCTGAGGTTCTGGAATAGTTGTGTCCAAAGTCATACATCTGCAGAAGGAAGGGAGAGGAGGAGGGGGAGGGGGGAAGAGGAGGAGGAGGAGGAGAAAGAGGGATGGTCTTTGCTCACCTGGAAGATGTGTTCCGTGAAGAAGGGAGTGAAGGGAGCCATCATTCGGGTCATCAGGTACACCACAGAGAACAGAGCCTGCAGAGACTGGAGACACTCCTCCCGGCCCTGCTCTCCCTGTGACGGGGTGAAGGTGGGGAGGGGGGAGGGGAGGAGTAAGGGGTGGACGTTGTGTGCAGTGTGGAGGTGTGCATGTGTGTTTGTCCTACCTTGATGCGTTTCCTGTTGAACCGGACATACCAGTTAGTGAGCTGGTCTATGAACCTCACAAGCCGCGGCACAACAGTGTAGAGTCGGTACACTACAAGGGAGAAATACACGTACGATTATAAAATCCTTGTGATCAAATTTCCTGTCACCACCCTCCCTACATCTCCCCCTTTGAGGCTATCCTCCTCCCCACCCCACTCCCCCTCCCCACCAGACTCCCCCTCCCCACTCCCCTTCCCCTCCCCACCCCATCCTCCCACCCCACTCCCCCTCCCCACCCATCCCCCAATCCCACTCCCCCTCCCCACCCCACTAGACTCCCCCCTCCCCCTCCCCACTAGACTCCCCCTTCCCCACCCCACTAGACTCCCCCACCCCACCCCACTCCCCCTCCCCACCCCACTACACTCCCCTCCCCACCCCACTAGACTCCCCCTCCCCACCCCACTCCCCCTCCCCACCCCACTACACTCCCCTCCCCACCCCACTAGACTCCCCCTCCCCACCCCACTAGACTCCCCCTCCCCACCCCACCCCCCCTCCCCACCCCACTCCCCCTCCCCACTCCTCCTCCCCACCCCAATAGACTCCCCCTCCCCATCCCACTACACCCCCTCTCTACTACACTCCCGACTAACTCTTCATCTCCTCCTTCACGAACGTGAGAAGTGACTGTGTGAAGGAGAGGATCCATCGGTCCATGACGTTGCTAGGAACAAAATCCTCCTCACACTGAAAGGACACACCCTCCTCCTGTACATATGAGAGTCATGTGTAACAGTCACCCAACTAGATAGATACACACACACACACACACACACACACACACACACACACCACACACACACGCACACACCACACACACACGCACACACCACACACACACGCACACACCACACACACACGCACACACCACATACACACGCACACACCACACACACACACACACAACACACACATTCTATTTGGCAGAAATGGCAAATCATGCAGTCTCCCTAGCTATAGAACAAGAGTGCTGTTTCTGCTAATTTAGGGCATTCAAACACACCCACACACACACACACACACACACACACACACACGCACATGTACCTCCTGCAGCCGCTGCACATTCTGAATCAGAAAGCGGTACGCATTGAACCACGGCAGAAACACGTCCTTCACGACGTCCTTCACCCCCATCTCCTTGAACCTCAGAGACTCTGCCCTCACAACGGGAGAGTTGACCAGATAGAGCCGGAGGGCGTCTGCCCCAAACTTGTGGACCACCTCCACCGGATCTGGGTAGTTCTTGAGACGTTTGCTCATCTTCTGGCCATCGCTATGGCGATGAAAAGGATCGTGGGGTGTGATTACAGAGGTCATGTGGGAAGACAAAAAGATCTTGTGATCCATGAGGAAGGTCACATGATCAGACTTCATGTAGGTGGAATACGGTTATGTTGTACAAACAGCTGTAATTCCAGGTATATATGATCATGTGTAGGGTCATGTGACCAGAAGCAGAGTCACATGATCCCAGAGGGGGTGCCACTCACCTAGCTAGTACCAGGCCATTCACAATGAGGTTCCTGAATGGAGGTTTGTTGAACAGCGCCGTGGAGACCACCAACAGAGTGTAGAACCTGCGGATAGTGCAGGTGGTATCATCCTGAGGCTATAACTATCAGCAAATGGTCTACCAAATGCCGTGAAGTTCATTAGGGCATCACTGGAAAGCTGGTTCAGGCAGATCACAATCTTATTCTCATACTTTAGACATGCATGACAATGGAGTAGGAAATTACTTGTACTATGCTCGGTATCTTGGGCTAGGAAGGAGATATGAAGCTGGGATTTGCACCATTCTGATCAGCATGAATGGAGCTTTCAAATGATGTCCATTTTGCTGTAGGTTGAATTTTGACCCCAAATCATGAAAAACCATGGATTATAGCCTTTGGTCGAGTGCGATTTTTGGCAAATATGTGACCGGCAGTAAAAATCATTTCCAGGACATGGTTTGAAAGATCTTTTCATGCTGATCACAATGGTACAATCCCCGGCTTCATACCTCATTCACATAATATACAATGTGACTTTCTGGATACACAGAGTATGATTAGGTCAAATGTAGGAGCTATGAATTAAGCTATATATGTAACTTGGGCTAGGAATGAGATATGAAGCTGGGATTTGCACCATTGTGATCAGCATCAATAGAGCTTTCAAATAATGTCCAATTTGCTGTAGGTTGAATTTTGACCCAAAATCATGAAAAACCATGGATTATAGCCTTTGGTCGAGTGCAATTTTTGGCAAAAAATGTGACCAACATTAAAAGTCAATTTTAGGACATCAGTTGAAGGTTCTTTTCATGCTGATCACAATGGTGTAAATCCCAGCTTCATATCTCATTCCTAGCCAAAGATACCCAGCATAGTACTTATTCGGCCAAAATTTGCATCATTGTCGACGTCATCAGCACAATCAAATGACGTCCACTTTGCTATAGGTTGATTGCATATGAATTTCTCCCCAGACGGCACCACTCACCATCCTCTAGTCTGGTCAATGCCCTCCGTAATGAAGTCTGCAGGGAAGGCTGCTTCAAACGCCTTCTTGTTCTCGAAAGGGTAGTGGCTTTGGGCATATGGCATGCTAGCAAGAGAGAGGTGAGGAGGGGAAGGGAGGGAGGGGGAGGAGGTGTGGTAGGGGGTGGGGGAGGGAGGAGGGGAGAGGGAAGAGGGGAGAGGGAGGAGGGGAGAGGGAGGAGGGGGAAGGGAAATGTGGTAGGGGAGGAAGACGAGGTAGGAGGAAGAGGAGGAGGGATAAGTGGACATAGTTCCATGTGAACTTTGTCCAAGACCCCCACGGGCTGATTACAGCTAGAGGAGAGGGGGATTTCAATCCTTGAGCCCCTCCCCAAAGAGTGAGTGAGCGTCCCTCACCTCCCGCTCTCAAACCAGCAGTCAAGCACCTCAGAGATACGTCGCAGCACGCCATTGCCACGGGAGGAGGGAATGGTGATGTGGTCCACACTGCAGAGGTCACACGATCAGGGAGGGTTATATGATCAGGGAGGATGGTCACATGATGGTCACATACACATCCCAAAAAGAATTGGTTACAAACCACAGCAAGATTAGTTTTCAAATAATACCTATAATTACCCTAAGTAATTATAAGTCACATGACCTATCAGATGCGAGCTTTCAAAAACCACTTCGGTACTGTAGGGGGAGCAATTGCGCCAGTGTAATTCATCAATTACTGGCAGTGTAATTATGACTGGACTTTAATTACCGTAGACTTGTTGGAGGACAGTTTATATATAGCTTGTAAACAAACCCTACAGTGTACATGAGGTAAGAATCACGTCAGTTTTCACACGCAAAACTTCACACAGAACTGCACACAGCCATGCTTTCTATATTTGTGACTCTAACCACACTCACTCGTTAACGAGTATGCGATCAAGATGCTCCGGCAATGGTAACTCACTCTAGCAGAAATATCAACCTTGAACACTGGAATTCAAGGCTATACAAGGTGAGAGCACTGTTTTCTAGGCCCATTTACACTTAAAGCACGAGAAATGGCCTACCCGGCTCCAACCAAGGGCTGTTCAAGGCTCGTTAACGAGTATGCGATCAAGATGCTCGGGCAATGGTAACTCACTCTAACAGAAAAATCAGCCTCGAACACTGGAATTCGAGGCTATACAAGGTGAGAGCACTGTTTTCTAGGCCCATTTACACTTAAAGCACGAGAAATGGCCTACCCGGCTCCAACCAAGGGCTGTTCAAGGCTCGTTAACGAGTATGCGATCAAGATGCTCGGGCAATGGTAACTCACTCTAGCACAAGGTGAGAGCACTGTTTTCTAGGCCCATTTACACTTAAAACCCTACCTGGCTCCCACCAAGGGCTGTTCAAGGCTAAGCCCAGACACGGCCGTGCTGTTTGCACCCTACGGGTGCACCCACCCACCTCCACCTGTCCCGCCTTCTGCTCATGCAGAATCAAAGTCCCAAGGACATTGCCAGATGAGACATTATGAAGGCGAAAGCCTCATGCATGACAAGTTCTGCAGTCATTGGTTGGTAAAGGGTTAATTGGAAGTTACTAATCTGACCCGTTTAGAAGCCAACAGAGACTGCACCTGACTCACCCTTCTCTGAGTGCTTGCTCGGCAGAGGAGGCAGGTAGCGGGGGATGATATCCTCCTCCTCATCAGATGAGGTGCTGGAGCTTAGTGAAGACCGTGAGATCTGCTTACGGGCAACAACATGTGAGGTAGTCGATAGATTGACGTGAGTCGACTTCCTCGGCAGGGGGTACTTGGGGATAGCCTGAGTTGGCTTTGTTGACTCCACCTCCCGGCAGAATTCCGATAGCTCTGCAACGTCAATGCCTAGGTCGGCAAAGGTCTGGGCTAGGTCTTTTAAGTTAGGCTCTGTCCTGTTAGAGCTCTGTGAGGAAGAAAGGAAGGAGGTTAGGAGGGGAGAGGATCGGGGAGGAGCAGAGAGAAGGAGGGGAAGAGGGGAGAGGGGAGGAGGGGCCGGGAGGAGGATAGGGTGGGAGGGGGGGGGGGGGGGGGGGGGGGAGAGAAAGGAAGCGTGAAGTAGGAGGGAGAGAGGAGGGGGTAGCAGGAGAAAGCAGAATGGAAAGAACAAGTACGAGTTAAGGTGGCACATACCCTTTTACGCTAGGTTTCCTTGAACCGTCGGGGGGGGACTTCCTCGGCAGGGGTACTTAGGGATAGCCTGAGTTGGCTTTGTTGACTCCACCTCCCGGCAGAATTCCGATAGCTCTGCAACGTCAATGCCTAGGTCAGCAAAGGCCTGGGCTAGGTCTTTTAGGTTAGGTTCTGTCCTGTTAGCTGTGAGGAAGAAAGGAAGGAGGTTAGGAGGGGAGAGGATTGGGGAGGAGTAGAGAGGAGGAGGGGGGAGAGGGGAGAGGGGAGGAGCGGCCGGGAGGAGGATAGGGTGGGAGCAGGATAGGGTGGGAGGGGGGGAGGGGAGGGAGAGAAAGGAAGCATGAAGTAGGAGGGAGAGGGGTGGGAGAGAGGAGGGGGTAGCAGGAGAATGGAAAGAACAAGTATGAGTAACCTCGTTTCCAGACCATATGGGAGGAGGTACACGTACCATTTGTGCAAGCGTAAACAACTCTAATTTACGAACCATAAGATTGATCCATCCATTATTGTATTATCATTTGTTGCACTAGTATGGCTGGCAGTGTTGTCCAAGGATTTGACAAAGCTTCTGTTGCCACTGACGTTTAGCCGTACATGTCCATCGTCGGAAGAGATCAGGACCAGGAGGAAGCAGGCAAGCAGTTCCGCTGCAGCTCTGCACACTGAATCAACTTATGCTGAATATTGACCTGAGAGTCATAAGTATACATGTATGTACAGACAAAATAATAACCTGCTTGCTCTCCCTCTCTCTGTCCTAGAAAAGAAACCGGATTGCTTTACAATGGAACTGATCAAACAGTCCATACCGGGCCACCTCTCCCTCCTCCTTCACGGCCTGGGAGGGTATAACACAGGCTACAGCTCACCGTGGCAGCTGTAGTCACAGGTTGTCTTGGCAACGGTGAACATGTAGTGTTTCATAATATCCACCAGGACGTCACATGCACTGGAGTGTATCGTCTGCCATCCCAGGGGCTGGCAGATCCGTCCCGCCACCATCCGCAGGAGACGATGGGTATACTCTTCACTCATGGCCCACAGCAATGGCCGCCACAACTACAATCAATTGCAGAAGGGATTGAGGATTGATTTTACACCCTATTCTGAGATAATTACGCACAAGTCTGTCAAGTCTAAAATGTGCAAAATGTACCACTGAGACACACCAAGAGTGCATGATGACATCATTGTTATTGTGGCAATGATGTCATCATGTGATGTTACAAGGCTCTCTTGTCCCTTTCGAGAACGAGAGCCTGGGAACGAGGCTACTTGTTCCTAGGGCTAAGACTGTGGGGGTGTGGCTTCTAAAGGGAGCAGTAACCTCTTTCCTAGGGCTAAGACTGAGGGGGTGTGGCCTCTAAAGGGAGCAGTAACCTCTTTCCTAGGGCTAAGACTGAGGGGGTGTGGCCTCTAAAGGGAGCAGTAACCTCTTTCCTAGGGCCGAGACTGAGGGGGTGTGGCCTCTAAAGGGAGCAGTAACCTCTTTCCTAGGGCTAAGACTGAGGGGGTGTGGCCTCTAAAGGGAGCAGTAACCTCTTTCCTAGGGCTAAGACTGAGGGGGTTTGGCCTCTAAAGGGAGCAGTAACCTCTTTCCTAGGGCCGAGACTGAGGGGGTGTGGCCTGGGCACGAGGTTAAACTAACTATGCACAAACAGAGATTCAGTCATCTATGATGCAAATGATCAAGGGGGTGACGCTCCCATAGACACTGTAGTCAGAGCTGCGACCAGGCTTATCGGCGAATCTTGACCCCGTATACTAAGGAAGGGGTGGAGTCGCTACGCATTCTTCCCTATACTATTGGCGGTCAACGGCTGAAATACAGCACAGTCAAACGGTCAAGAGTCCTTTTGCAAGTGGTCAAGCAGCAAAAGTGACAGTCAAGATTTATTGACCTCGGTCGCAGCTCTGACTAATAATGGCGTCAACAGGAGTGTCACCCCCTTGATGATGACGCTCTCCCTGAGGCCCCTCCTCTCGGCTAGTCTCGGTGTACCAGGTCGAACAGGTCGAATAATCTGGTACGGAGACTATACCTCCCGGCCCTGACAGACAACACATCACGAATACTGTAGCAAGCTAGCAACAGTATTACCTCACCACAACACACCAGAAGACGTGATGATGATGCTGCTGCAGCTCAGGACGGACTGGAATGTACTCTCTCGTGGGCGCAGCTAGCTATGGCTACAGTGCTAGTGTACGTGTACAGAGCTACAAATTCAATTTTTCACACAACTTTTGTTCGCTAACATAGAGTAATTAAAGTTCTGCATATTAATTAGCTGGCAAGCTAAGCTAATGCGCGCGCGTGACCCACGCCCATTCACTATTACCTCAAACAGCCCCACCCACTCATCCACCCTCCGCAAAATAAAAGTTCAATTCGTGGTCAAGATGGCGAGAAGGCAGGCTTTCAGAGACAACCCTGAGCTGCAACAGTTCGTGCTCCCCGAGGCGCGCCCTACAGGAAAAAGGCTGGGCGTTGGGTCCTACGGTAGTGTGGAGGAACTCCAAGTGAAAGGGTTGGTTTGCGCGGGGAAGCGGCTGCACGAGGCGCTCCTGGAGCGAGACAATGAGGGCGTGATGAACATTGAGCGCAAGTACCTCGAGGAGTGCCAGGTGAAGCCAACATATCAGTCGCACGTAGCCAGACCACCAGGTGTGTCCGGCTACGCGACACTATTTAATGCCAGCAAGTATTGCAGTGAAGTGCATTGTTTTGCCACCTGTAACTAACTGACGTAGGTAGCTATTATGCCGTTTACAAGCTCTCCTTTGGCTTCGAATTTTGTTGTAGGTGATGGCAAAGATGCGGCACCCTCACGTAGTGCAGTTCCTGGGCCTGTGTTTCCTAGAAGGTTCAACGCTGCCTGTGCTGGTCATGGAGAGGATGGACAGCAGCCTGGACGAGCTGCTGGAGGGCGCTCCGGGCCTCCCCCTTGCCCTCAAGCGATCTCTTCTATCTGATGTAGTACGAGGGTTGCTGTACCTACACACCCGCAACCCTCCCGTTGTCCATCGTGATCTGTCTTCACGAAACATCCTCCTGACGTCATCACTACTCGCAAAGATTAGCGACCTTGGGAATGCTCGCATTGTGAACCTGGGGCCGGGGCAGCTTGCGAGGACCCTCACACACCTTCCTGGAACATTTGTGTATATGCCTCCCGAGGCATTTCACGAGGGCTCACGGTATGGTCCGCCGCTGGACATCTTCTCGTACGGCCACCTTGCCCTCTTCACACTCACACAGGTGAGAAAGGGGGTGGATAAAGTAACATCTACTGGTATAGCAGCATGTGATAAGAGTGCTGATATTCATTACTGTGAAACATTGTTATTAGAAAGTAGTCTGAAATTCATATGCAGGGCAGGTAGTTCTTGATAAACATTCATGTAGTTACCCCAAGAGGTTGAGGCTCTTCATTCTACCTATACTACTTGCCAGTACAGTGAGCATGGTTACCTCACACAGCCTACTGCAGAGGTCGAAATAAGGATTACATGTTGAGCGGTCAAATGTCCTAGCACTTTAGATTTTGATTGGACATTTACAAAATATGTTAGGTCATATTTGCCAGCGCCCATCACCAAAAATAAATCACAAGAGCATGAATGTGTGTTCTCCAAGCTAGATTCAAATCCATGTTGGTTGTGTGTATATGTGTATTGGGGAAAAAAAGAATTTGGTTGACATGCATGCACAAAGAGAGAAAAAGAAATTGGCTGATTCGAACCGTTAACCAGGTACAGTGATTATGGGTCATGACTTAGGTGATTGTATTCATGCATATTGATCGGTCACGCCTACCGAACAAGTGATTAGTGTGCGGTCATTTTAGCTAAGTGCACGGAAATTGACCGATGACCGCATGTTATTTCGACCTCTGCTACTGCAGTACAGCATGGTTATCTCACACAGCGTATACTGCAGTATTGCATGCGTGCGGTGATCAACTTGCTCTGATGGTGACCAGAGTTGAGTTCCAGGTACAACATAATCATGACAGTTTTGTGGTTAGGGAGTGTACCCCCTTTCTTCCCTCCAGGTGTTCCCAGGCTCCCTCCTGCCAAGCACGTACGCAGATCCTGAGAGCCCCGATCGCCTCTTAGCTAGGTCTGAGTTGGAGCGTCGGAGAGACTACATCCAACCACTCCACCGGCAGTTGGGGGAGCAGCACCCTCTTGTTCAGCTGGTACACCAGTGTCTGCACAACAACCCAGCCCGCCGGCCCTCTGCAGAGGAGCTGTTACAACGACTGGAGACAATGAGGGCTCAGATTGATAGGTCGTATGGCAGCTACAATTTTAAGGTGGAAATTACGAAGCTGCAGTTGGCCATGATGAGTGTTGTAGAGACGGAGATGGGGGAGAAGGACCGTGAGATAGAACACCTGCAGCAGGAGCTGCACCAGCTGCAGGTGATCTATTCTTGGCTGTAACACTCTCAGCATTATGCAGTGTTAAAGATAGTTTAATTTTTCAATGTTAGGAAAACTGGGAAAGGCTGCAAGTAGAGGTGGATGCAAAGGATGACCAACTCCAGCAGAAGGATACTCAACTCCAGCGGAAAGATGCCCAACTCCAGCGGAAGGATACTCAACTCCAGCAGAAAGATGCCCAACTCCAGCAGAGGGATACCCAAATTCAGCAGCAAGGCACAGAACTCCGAGAGAAGGCTACTCAGATCAACAGGCAACAAAAGGAGCTACAAACACTGAGAGTAAGGAACATGAGGTATACTATTCATATTCCAATATTGACTTTGCTCTGGTTACTACAGGAGGAAAAGCAGCAACAAGCTCATGAGAAGGACGCCGAAATTAGCAGACAGCAGAGAGAGCTACAAACACTGAGGGTCAGGAGTTTTATGCATGCAGATGACTTGTGCATTAAATCTCAAAATCTAATTTGTGTAATCATTTTCTATTTCCAGGACCAAAATGTAGCCCAGGATGAGAGGCTCACTGCAGTGCAATCTCAGCTTCAGCAACTGCAGGTGGGTCCACAGCTCAGTTGTAATTATGCTGTTAGCAGTCTGAGACTACGCACTGCAGGCCCGTAGGAAGCAATGTTAGTTTGGTCAGGCGAAGAGCGCTTTGCATATTTGAGCGATGAAATCGTGGGGGCGCAATGGCATGGCGCAACCGAGAAGCGTAGCAAGCGTGCGAAGCGTGTCACACAAGGGGGTCTGGGGGCCCTCCCCAAGGAAAATTTTGAATTTTAGACCTTCTGAGATCGTTTCTGGTGGGATGAACTGCAAGATTCAACAACTTGCTAGCCAGACTGAGCATATTATTGGTCCGGCGGCCGCCACACCTGCCGCACCTACTCCTACGGCCCTGCACTGTACATGGTGTGGAACTGGGTTGCACAGCTACCCTGAGAGAGGGATGCTGGTATCAGCAAATTAAGAAGAGAGCTGACAGTATTATTAATGGACAAAACCTGCATTAGTTCTGTCAATAGATTCATTTTTGTGTACAGGATGGAACTGCATCCAAAGGTGTGCGTGTAGCAGCATTGCAGTCTCCACCTCGACAGCCACGTGTGAGTTTACCATCCACTGGTTGCGTGTACTGTACATTGCAGAGGAGCTATGTAGGTAGCCTTGTTCCCAGGCCTGCACACCGCATGAAACACGGAGGCCTGGTATCTTTCTCACGTATGTGACGTCAAGGGTAGAAAGGTGGTAGAAAGGACTTAATTGAACGTAGCGATCTGGGGCTCAGAACAGCAAGAGCAGCTAAGGTTCCAGGTAACTTACCATGCGTATCTGGCTAGCGAGGGGTGACATCAAGTGTTGAATGTGTTGTAGTTGGTTGAACAATACGCGCAATTTTCGTCATTCATTGATTACATACCACATCAGGCTCTCCCCGCTTTTCCGTACTGCAAGTGACAAAAAGCTGGGCGGAGCCTGGGAATGAACTCAGCTACTATACATTCCAGAATAACACATATGTACAACTCCATCGCTATTTGACAACTTCGAAGTCTCACGAGGAATTTGAAATCGCCCACTCAATAACTATGGCTTCATCTGCAACACCATTTTCTTCATCAAAGAGCAAGTTGTTTGAACTTTGAACTCAAAATTGTGTACTGTGTGGGGAGTGAATGCTATCAGGTCAAAAATCTAAATTAATTTAGTGCAAAAAAACTATTTTATGCCATCACCCTAACTTAGTTCTAGCTGCTATCGATCTCCATACATTTTCAATGCTTTTTGCACTATAGTCATAATTATATATGTATATTTATACACTGGAGGGCAACTGTCAGCCTCCATCCACTCAAAAAATACTGGGTTAACCGTAAACCAGATTTGGCTTCATAAAGAGATTCATATACGGTGCATTTATATGTTTAGGGTCAAACTGCAACCAGAGACGAGCGTGTAGCACGATTGCAGTCTCCACCTCAACAGCCTCATGTGAGTTGACCATCCACAGGTTCCATGTACCATTGCGGGATCACTCAGGGGCTATAGACCCGTTGCACATGACGTCAGCATTTCGAGAATAGGGCCGGGTACGGACGGGTACTCCAACATGGCGGCTACAAGTATTTTGCGTTGTGGGGATAGCAGCTTCTATGGCAATCTTGGCAAACGCAATTGTGTACTGTAGGCAAGCAAAACAAACGCTTACCAGTGATGTAGGGCATGTTTTGATAGATACCGCATATGAAGCCTTCAGTCCTCCAAGATGGCGGCTTCCGGACAGTATACGGAAATGCCACGGTAACGTGACGTAATTGCCTATTCCCAATGTATGTAGGGAATTCATCATTAGCTGGTGCATGCATATACCATTCTAAACTGGCAGTGCACTAGCCTCGTTCCCATGCAGTCCCACGCCCAGCTTTCCGTCGCTGCTTAGTGACTGGGAACGAGGCTAGCAGTGCACTTCATAGCTACTATATACACTGTGGCATGTACATGTATATACCTGTACCTATACAGTGACCTAGTACCTGTAAATAATTTGGCTCCACAAAGTCTGGAAGGCGCCAAATATTTCAAAGTACAGCTGCTTTAGATTTCCATAGTGACAGTGTTGAGTTGTTTGCAAGAAGAGCTGAGTTCTAGTTGAGTAGCTAGCTCCTAGCTAGCTAGCTGTTTAGCTTTGTTGCTGGTTTAGTGAGTCAGGCTACAGCTAGAGAATTGCCTGAGGGCTAGTTGCTTGCCAAACATACGGTAAGCTGAAACTTGTGTTCAAGTTTCCTAGCTAGTTGGATAGCTCCATGTGCAGCTGCCAAATTTATTTTCAGCTTGACTATGTAAGTTGCCTAAAGAGCAATATTTTGAAGGAAAGTACATTTTGCCAACTCAAAGCACAGCTATAGCTAGCAAAGTCACAAACTATGGAGCTATAACTAGCTATGATGGTTGAAGCTATTACATGTACCATATGTGGGCATTTTTTGTGGTGGACTATACAGAATAAATGTTTGCAGCCATGACTTGCATGGCAACAGCTTCACAAGTCAAATTTTAGCCGTACTGCAACAAATATCCACCACAGACTTACAATGTATGGTACCTGTCATTACATAAGTATGATGTCATAGGAATTGGTGGAAATAAAATGCAGCTGTGATACTGTGAGCTTGTTACATATTATTTCTCCAGCATCAGGTACTACTAGTACTCGTGAGATTGCGCTAGAAGAGGTAGAATTATAGTAACTCATTGCGAGAAAAACACATGCCCCTGGGGCGTCCGCCACTTCTATGATGTTATTATAAATGAATTCTGCCAGCAATATAGTGCAGGTGTGTTACCATACACTGGAATATACTTTACACACCATCCAATAACATTTTGAATTATCTATTTGTTTACCTACAGCCCATAATAGTTGTTGCACCAACAAAGAAGCCGCTGCCGGCTGAGAAATTTTCAGTAATGGCCGCTCTATGACACACACTGTGTCTTCTCTGTCGCAGGCACGTCCCCCCAGTGGGTTACAGCCTCTCACTCTGAGGTGGAGGCGGCACAGTGACCTGCCGGGGGGGATGTTGTCCCCACACTGTGTGATGGTGGAGGAGAAGCTGTACATCGGAGGAGGAGGATACAGTGATGACCCATACACAGTCTGGCAGTATGAGTCAGACCAGTGGGTGGGACTGAAACGCTATCAATGGAGGTGGTTTGCAATGGCTGCCGTGAAGAAGAAGCTCACACTCGTGGGCGGTTATGATCCATCCACATATCGGGTGACCAATGAGATTGCAGTGTGGGAGAGGAAGTGGGTGTCCCACCAGTGGACTCACCCGTACCCCCCCATGCCCACACCTCGTGACTCACCAGCAGTAGCCACACACAACCAGTGGCTGGTGGTGGCAGGTGGGAGTGATGGTGGTGGTCTCTTCAGTAACGACCTAGCCGCAGTTGACCTCCTCAACACAGACACTCGACAATGGCTGTCCACGACACCGCTGCAAGTGAAGTGCAGTCACGTGACAACCGCCATCGTACAAGACGAACTATACCTTGTAGGGGGGTCACTGACCACGACACTCGTTGTGTCCCTCCCCGACCTTGTGAGTACTGATAGCGCCAACACTGCCAAGTCATGGCGCACCCTCCACGCACCTCCACTGGAGAGCTCTGCCGCCATCACGCTCCACGGAGCTTTGTTAGCCGTTGGGGGTTGCCATGGCAACGATCGCAGTACAGCCATCCACGCCTACCAGCCTGCCACGAACAATTGGAAGCAGGTTGGCGAGTTACCTACTGCACGTTCACACTGTGCATGCACAGTGCTACCCAGCGGTGAGCTCCTGGTGGCAGGAGGATACGATAGCAATTGGGAACTAACTAGCCGAGTCGACGTAGCTGCGATGTGTCGTAACCTCATTCCCAGAACACTTCCTGACATGAGAACGAGTTTTGACGCTTGATTTATTTTGTCATACTTTTTTCCTTGTAATTGTTTTGTGTTTTTTGTAATAATAATTCTTTCAATCTGGAAAAATGCTATTGAATAACGAACCGCGAAATAACAAGCATGAATTTGAACAAAGTTGGTTTTCTGTAAAGCCTGACGATCTCTCTTAGTAGTTAGTGTACAGAAAATTGAATTCTGCAGCAGTGTGTCGTCGGCTCATCCTGACATCTTGTGGCCATATCATTGGTGAGCTGAGAAGTTATTCTTATAGAAGTGGAAGTGTTGATGTTGGGGCGAGCCTGGGCGGGCGAGCCTTTGACATAATGAGCTGCTACGTACAGCAGTTGTTGTGACACTCCCCATTGTCGGTTCATCAGATTATAGTCTCATGGCTGCTATTGGCCAGACCCTTCCTCCCTAGCTAGTTTTTCTGTGTGATGCTATGAATCACGTGCTGGCGATGGTTGGGTCTAGCTTGCAAGAGTCAGCATATCCTCATGATCCTGTGGAAGTGGAGTGGAATAACCACGTCACAGCATAGCATTACAATTAAGCTAGCACTTCTCTTTCTCCAACACATGATCACGTCCAGTGTGCACGCACCAAGATTGCCTCGTTCCCAGGCCACGCGGCCGAGGCTAGCACCAAGTCATGATCAAGAAACTTTAGACCACTCTACTTGGCATGCCATTAAGCTTGTAGTCACGTCATAGCTGCAGTCACTCGAGTCGATCCGGCTTGCAAATCTCTGGCTGTTGGGCTGCTTAAAGATTGCACTGAGCGAATAGAAATATCACACGACAGCTACAATCTGATTGGATCTGCCAGATTTTGAGTAGAGTTCAGGTAAATTGGTCCAAAGGTTCTAGACTCTCCTACACAACCTAGCCTCCCTTTGCTCACTACTCTCAGACGCCCTGATCTCCCTACCATGCACCCTGATTTGCTCCAACCTAGCCTCGATCCCTTTGCTCACTACTCTCAGACGCCCTGATCTCCCTACCGTGCACCCTGATTTGCTCCAACCTAGCCTCCCTTTGCTCACTACTCTCAGATCGATGCCCTGCTCTCCCAGTTGCTGTCATGCAAGCAGTTACAGTCATACATTCTACCCAGGGTTTTGAGTTTGGGGGAAGATTCAATTGCTGGTGAACATGGGTCAATAATTATAAGGCCTTCAGGTGTTTACAGGGTTCTGAGAGTAGTTTTTGCGGTACATCCTAGTAGCTGTGGTGTCACAGCCAGATACTGATCCGCGGTAGTACAGTTGCAGTACATACATGAGAGTCATAGCAGCTGGTGTCAGTATCTACAGAGATGGCATGCGGAGTCTTGTCAAGTGCATGTGCCACATGCATGTATTATAGTTAATGGGTCATGGAATCAACTCCCCAGTTTTAATGCAGCCGCAGCCCCTAGCTGCTGGACTGCGTATGTGTAGCTGTTCACTTCCACTTGCACCTCCTCCACACTACCGTAGGACTCCACACCTCGCTGCCGTTGGATGTACACCAGCTCAGTGCAGCCCTGATGTCCTCCGGCCTGCCGTCTTGGCTAGACAGCCGAAAATGGGTACGTGGCTGCCATGGTAATTATCCTGTCCCCACTTCAAGAAACTTGGACGATGAATTTCTGTACAATGTATTCTCTCACATAAAGAATTGTATTATCAACAGACTAGAGCACTGATAAGAAACGTTCCTATCACAGTTCATTTCTGGAACAGTTTCCTAGCAAACTCCTCCTCCCTCCCGTTCTCCACTACCCTACACCCCACGGGGTTCTCCAGAAGTACGGTGACACACCCACCACCATCCACGGTGACATCACGGAACTGGCAGTGGGGGCTAGTACTGGGAGGAGGGAGCTTCACAGCCCTGTACCTGGGCTCATCCAGTTCCTGGTGGACAGAACAGTGGGTGATCTGAGAAGCAAAATGGTTTTTCCATGACACAATCTGCAGAACACACTCATACTGATAAGAAACTGGCGCATGCGCATACGTATGTGCATGGAAACGGCCTTTATACTTGAAGCCTAAGCTAGCTGGGAATTGCAATTTACTGAGTTCGTTCCAACGATTGTGTGTTCGTTTACGGCAAGACAGCTAGGCCAAATAAACAGCGAAGGCGCACACTGTCATCGGTGTGCATGGATCGCACACTGTCGGTGCGCATCGGTGCGCACACTGTCATCGGTTTGAAATGGATCCTGGACAAGCAACATGAAATCCTCAGTAGTCTTGGAATCAGGCCCGAATAGTATGGAAGGAAAGTCGGGCAGTCCACTGGGCAGAATGAGTACATGTAAACAGTACTGGTAATGGTTCTATGTTCTATGTTCTATGGCAGTACTACATAGTTCACGTAAAACAAGGGCGCATCGAGCCGCTGAAGGCAGCGAGAGGGCATGCAACGTTCATAGACGGCAAAATGTTGAATATAGAATTCACATTTTGACTGTATAAAGCACGTGAACCATAGATGCGCGCCCCTTATGCGGTCACTTTTGTACTTACAATCGAGATGGCTGGCATTCCATCTCTAGCATTTGACTTTGATGGGGACCTAGCGTGAGCTCCTTTCAATGCCATCCCTCCAACTTACGCAACAGCAAATGTCGAGCTGTTGTGCTGTTGTCGAGAGCGGCGAATCCGATACTTCTCCGAATCTGGGCCTGCTACACTGGTAGGAGAGGTACCCGGACTAGAAGAAGTACTTGGGCTAGAGATCACTTGGATGGTGTTTCTATACTGACATTGGTAGCACTCATCTTCCTTGCCCAGGACAAAGTTCCGTCGTATGTCCGTAACAGTACCGTGCACGCAATTTCACGTGCTTAACCGGAAACGATATTTTAGTAACACTCAGCACTATGCCGTCTATATGTGCGCTATAGGAAGTTGCATGCCTTTGGCGGCTCGATGCGCCCTTGGTAAAAGGAATCACATGCGCCCTTATCACATGACCACTAACAGTACCGAATCCTGACTTTATGTCTTAGCATTCCCACGCAGCCTCATTCCCACATTCATTGTGCAACTGAAACGGTGCAGGCCTAGGAACGAGGCTAATGCCCACGGAAGAATGTAATTATGGAGCAGTTGAAGTGGGCCTGCGTTCTACATGTAGGTGCAGAGTACACTTCCACCCCAGCCTATTACACAGACCCTCTCTCCCTATTGTGAGGGTGTGGTTCCGAGACTGGCTCAAACCCTTCCATTGATGTATCGTCCCCCCATCACCACACACACACACACACACACACACACACACACACACACACACACACACACACACATACACACACAAACACACACACAAACACACACACAAACACACATGCACATACACTCACCGCTTCAGATACACAGAGTGTCTTGCCAGCATAGGTCTTCATTTCCATGCCAGCAGGCACCATCCTCAGCCCTCCCCCCACAGCCTCCTCGTACAGGAACAGCTGGTGGCGTACATACACCTTCAGTAGAGTGGCCACCTGGGGAGGTGATCAGCACATCTGAGCATGAATTGCACAAATTGAAAACACTTCATATGACTCACAAGGCTCTCAAATGAATGTCACATGACTGTCACATGATAGCCACATGACTGTCACATGACAGCCACGTGATTGTCACATGGTTTCCTCACCTCCAGTTGCAGCTGCTGGTAGCTGAGTAGGTTTTCTCCCACTGGGTTCTCCAGTAACATGGTCGCCTTGAACCCGTCCACAAACAGCTTGGAGCCCGGGACCATCTCCAGGTTGATGAACCGACAATGGGGAGTGTCTGTGACCTTTGCACCCTTGTGAACAACCCACATGTGGAGAGCGGTGCCAGCCAGACCCTTCATCTGAGATGAGATGAGTGGATATACCACACCAGAATAAGTCATACATGTAAACTCGTTTGACTCACATACTCACATACAGTCAATTTGAGGTTTACATTCCGTAATTGTACAACGTTCGTTCCACAATCGTTCTACGGTCCATTCCGTTCTTATGCAATCTGTCAGTACTACGGTTGCTGACTCAGCAATTATTGCCGTCACGAGTAAGCAGCCAAGCTCATCGACCTTTACCTCCGGTTACAAGTAAGCTACAGACAAGGGACAAACGCCAGCGTATAGTTAAGGCCTTCCAATAAGGCATATCTAAAACTCAGCCAAACCGATACACAAATTCCAAGAGCTTCCACCTTGGTGGGCGGGGTTTAGGCAGCGATCGTATCGTATTGTATCTCCCGTTCTGCAAAAGCTGTGGACATCGAACAAAGACCAGCAGGGAGAGAGATCCAGGGCCTAAAACATAACAGCATCGGACATAGACTGCATCCGTTGTAAACGTTAAATGTTTTTATTATGGTTGTATACATAAAAGCAGTCTGACGTAGTCACCGTCTTCTGAGCCATTTCACACCGTAGAATGATCGTTGTACGATCGTTGTACGATTACGGAACATAAACTTTATATTGACCGCTACTGTATGTACACATGCATGCGTCCACACACATGCACACACCTACCCACCCACCCACCCACATACCCACACACACACACACCTGCTCCTCCTCGACCATCACGTGGCTGAGGTCACAGTCGGGAATGAGGGGACACACTGGTCCCTTCGTAGTACTCTCAATGTAGTCCGAGTGCTCTGAGATGATACGTTGGAGGGCTGTCACCCCATCCCCCTCTCCACCTTCCACCCTCCTCACTTCATACACCACCTCCACTGGATCTCGTGGCTGCAGCCCAGCCTGTGGAAGACACCATTACAAAATTATGCCATCCCTCTCTCCTCCCCCTTCCTCCATCACTCCTTTCTCCCCCCCCCCCCCCCCCCCCCCCTCCATCCAGCCCTCCGTCCCTCCCTCCTTTCTTCCCTCCCGTCCCCCCTCCCCACGTCACTCCCTCTCACGCCTACCAACCCCACCTTCTTACTGAGTTTCTGTATCTTGTTCACGACCTCCCTCGCGATTCCCTCGTCCACCATCTCCTGTGAGGGGGTCACATCCACCAGCACGAGGAGCTCCCCATCTGCGTGGGCGTGGTAGCGGCTAGAGAGGGATGGGTCAACTGCGTATGTGATCTACAGAGGGAGGGAGGGAAAGATTGAGGGAGAGACGATGAGGGAGGGAGGGAAAGATTGAGGCAGAGACGATGAGGGAGGGAGGGAAAGATTGAGGCAGAGACGATGAGGGAGGGAGGGAAAGATTGAGGCAGAGACGATGAGGGAGGAGGGAAAGATTGAGGCAGAGACGATGAGGGAGGAGGGAAAGATTGAGGCAGAGACGATGAGGGAGGGAGGGAAAGATTGAGGCAGAGACGATGAGGGAGGGAGGGAAAGATTGAGGCAGAGACGATGAGGGAGGGAGGGAAAGATTGAGGCAGAGACAATGAGGGAGGGAGGGAAAGATTGAGGCAGAGACGATGAGGGAGGGAGGGAAAGATTGAGGCAGAGACCATGAGGGAGGGAGGGAAAGATTGAGGCAGAGACGATGAGGGAGGGAGGGAAAGATTGAGGCAGAGATGATGAGGGAGGTGGTGAGAGGGGTATCAGGTGAATATTGTGTGGGCAAGTGTACACATGGCGTGAAACGTACGTAGATATATTACATGACTGTAGTTGTCACCATGATAACACTGTATTGGTGACTTGTAGGTGGAATATGGTTATGTTGTACAAACAGCTGCAATTCCAGGCATTATATGATCATGTGTAGGGTCATGTGACCAGAAGCAAAGTCACATGATCGCAGAGGGGGTACCACTCACCTAGCTAGTACCAGTCCATTCACAATGAGTTGTTGAACAGCACCGTGGAGACCACCAGCACAGCGTAGAACCTGTGGATAGTGCAGGTGGTATCATGCTGAGTATAACTATCAGCAAAATAATGGTCTCCCAAATGCCGTGAAGTTCATTAGGGCATCACTGGAAAGTTGTGATCACAATCTTATTCTCATACTTTAGACATGCATGACAATGGAGTAGAAAATTACTTGTACTAAAGTGGACGTCATTTGATTGTGCTGATGACGTCGACAATAATGCAAATTTTGGCCGAATAAGTACTATGCTACTAGGTATCTTGGGCTAGGAATGAGATATGAAGCTGGGATTTGCACCATTGTGGTCAGCATGAATGGAGCAATCCAATGATGTGCATTTTGTTATAGGTTGAATTTTGACCCAAAATCATGAAAAACCATGGATTATATATAGCCTTTGGTCGAGTGCGATTTTTGGCAAAAATGTGACCGGCAGTAAAAATCATTTCCAGGACATGGTTTGAAATCTCTTTTCGTGCTGATCACAAAGGTACAATCCCCGGCTTACATGGAGTATGGTCAAATGTATGAGCTATGAATTAAGGTATGTAACTTGGGTTAGGAATGAGATATGAAGCTGGGATTTGCACCATTGTGATCAGCATGAATGTGCATTTGGTCGAGTGTGATTTTTGACAAAAATGTGACCGAGATTAAAAACCTTTCAAGGGATATCATTTGAAAGCTCTTTTTATGCTGATCACAATGGTGTAAATCCCAGCTTCATATCTCATTCCTAGCCAAAGATACCTAGCATAGTACTTATTCATTGTCGACGTCATCAGCACAATCAAATGACGTCCACTTTGCTATAGGTTGATTGCATATGAATTTCTCCCCAGACGGCACCACTCACCATCCTCTAGTTTGGTCAATGCCCTCCGCAATGAAGTCTGCAGGGAAGGCTGCTTCAAACACCTTCTTGTTCTCAAAAGGGTAGTGACTTTGGGCATACGGCATGCTAGCAAGAGAGAGGTGAGGAAAGGAAGGGAGGCAGGAGGAGGAGGTGTGGTAGGGGGTGGGGGAGGGAGGAGGGGGAAGGGGAATGTGGTAGGGGAGGAAGACGAGGTGGACTGAGGAGGAAGAGGAGGAGGGATAAGTGGACACAGTTCCATGTGAACTTTGTCCAAGACCCCCACGGGCTAATTACAGGTAGAGGGTAGGGGGATCTCAATCCTTGAGCCCCTCCCAAAGAGTGAGTGAGCGTCTCTCACCTCCCGCTCTCAAACCAGCAGTCAAACACCTCAGAGATACGTCACAGCACGCCATTGCCACGGGTGGAGGGAATGGTGATGTGGTCCACACTGCAGAGGTCACATGATCAGGGAGGATGGTCACATGATCAGGGAGGATGGTCACATACACATCCCAAAAAGGATTGGTTACAAACCACAGCAAGATTAGTTTTCAAATAACTACCTATAATTACCCTAAGTAATTAAGTCACATGACCTATTAGCTGCGAGCTTTCAAAACCACTTCGGTACTGCAGGGGAGCAAGTATGCCAGTGTAATTCATCAATTACTGGCAGTGTAATTACCACTGGACTTTAATAACCGTAGACTTGTTGGAGGTCAGTTTCATAGCTTGTAAACATACCCTACAGTGTACATGAGGTAAGAATCACGTCAGTTTTCACACGCAAAACTTCACACAGAACTGCACACAGCCATGCTTTCTATATTTGTGACTCTAACCACACTCACTCATTAACGAGTATGCGATCAAGATGCTCGGGCAATGGTAACTCACTCTAGCAGAAAAATAAACCTTGAACACTGGAATTCGAGGCTATACAAGGTGAGACCTCTGTTTTCTAGGCCCATTTACACTTAAAACTTGAGAAATGGCCTACCCGGCTCCAACCAAGGGCTGTTCAAGGCTAAGCCCAGACATGGCCATGCTGTTTGCACCCTACGGGGGCACCCATCCACCTCCCCTGTCCCGCCTTTCAGCTCATGCAGAATCGAAGTCCCAAGGACATTGCCAGATGAGACATTATGAAGCTGAAAGTCTCATGACAGGTTCTGCAGTCACTGGCTGGTAAAGGGTTAACTTAATTGGAAGCTACTAATCTGACCCCTTTAGAAGCCAACAGAGGCTGCACCTGACTCACCCTTCTCCGAGTGCTTGCTCGGCAGTGGAGGCAGGTACATGTAGCTGGGGATGATATCCTCCTCGTCATTAGAGGAGGTACTGGAGCTTCGGGAAGACCGTGAGATCTGCTTACGGGCAACAACACGTGAGGTAGTCGATAGATTGACGTGAGTCGACTTCCTCGGCAGGGGTACTTGGGGATAGCCTGAGGTGGCTTTGTTGACTCCACCTCCTGGCAGAATTCCGATAGCTCTGCAACGTCAATGCCTAGGTCAGCAAAGGCCTGGGCTAGGTCTTTTAGGTTAGGTTCTGTCCTGTTAGCTGTGAGGAAGAAAGGAAGGAGGTTAGGAGGGGAGAGGATTGGGGAGGAGTAGAGAGGAGGAGGGGGGAGAGGGGAGAGGGGAGGAGGGGCCGGGAGGAGGATGGGGGGGGGGGGGGGGGGGGGGGGGGGGGGGGGGGGGAGAGAAAGGAAGCATGAAGTAAGAGGGAGAGGGGTGGGAGAGAGGAGGGGGTAGCAGGAGAGAGGAGGGGGTAGCAGGAGAAAGCAGGAGAACGGAAAGAACAAGTACGAGTTAAGGTGGCACATACCCTTTTACGTTAGGTTACCTTTAACCATCGGGGGCCCCGACGGTTAAAGGTAACCTAACGTAAAGGGGTATGTGCCACCTTAAAGTAACCTCGTTTCCAGACCATATGGGAGGAGGTACACGTACCATTTGTGCAAGCGTAAACAACTCTAATTTACGTTCTGTCCATCTGCAGTTCCGCTGCAGCTCCGCACACTGAATCAACTTATGCTGAATATTGACCTGAGAGTCATAAGTATATGTACAGACAAAATAATAACCTGCTGGAAAGCCTACTTGCTCTCCCTCTCTCTGTCCTAGAAAAGAAACTAGATTGCTTTACGAGGGGCAACCGCACTCCTGGTAGGCGAGGTTAAACGGTAGCACAAGCTAAGTGCGACAGTTCGTTCCAATTATCACACATCACTGAGTACCATGATAGCTATAGTCTATATAGGGAAGATCAGAAATTATTTAGAGTGCTCTCAAGTACCGAATAAAACCATTGATAGCCGCGTTGCAACCCTGGTTGCAACTCGCCGTAGCGCAAGTTAAGTATTGCAATTCGTTCCAATTAACGCACATGCCACGTGGCAACCAGTTGATCGCGAGCAATGGCGACCAAAAGGAAGACAAGACATTATTACAGCACTCACAACTTAGCCAGCACGGCGAGTTTCGGCATGTAAGCGTCAGTGAACGACAGCGATCACGGCCGTGTGGTCAGAATGTTCGTGTGCCTTTCCTAAGAACGGTACTGCCACCGGAAGTCGATGGAGCGCTCGAGCAATGGCGGCCAATGGCGAGACAAAAGCGCTCATATATCCACCACCAAGGTGAGTTTCAGCACCAAAATTGTACGGGGAGGACAGTGCATGATAGCGATCACGACGGTGTAGTCAGAATCTTTGCAGACCATTCGTAAGTAGTCAAACGTTAATTATTTAGATTATTTATTTACGCGGCACAATTTTTCCCCTACCAGGAGTGTAACAATGGAACTGATCAAACAGTCCATACCAGGCCACCCCTCCCTCCTCCTTCACGGCCTGGGAGGGTATAACACAGCTACAGTTCACCATGGCAGCTGTAGTCACAGGTTGTCTTGGCAACGGTGAACATGTAGTGTTTCATAATATCCACCAGGACGTCACATGCACTGGAGTGTATCGTCTGCCATCCCAGGGGCTGGCAGATCCGTCCCGCCACCATCCGCAGGAGACGATGGGTATACTCTTCACTCATGGCCCACAGCAATGGCCACCACAGCTACAATCAATTGCAGAAGGGATTGAGGATTGATTTTACACCCTATTCTGTGATAATTACGTACAAGTGTGCAATGTGCAAAATGTACAGTACCACTGAGACACACCAAGAGTGCATGATGACATCATTGTTATTGTGGCAATGATGTCATCATGTGATGTTACCAGGCTCTCTTGTCCCTTTCGAGAACGAGAGTCTGGGAACGAGGCTACTTGTTCCTAGGGCTAAGACTGAGGGGGTGTGGCCTCTAAAGGGAGCAGTAACCTCTTTCCTAGGGCCGAGACTGAGGGGGTGTGGCCTCTAAAGGGAGCAGTAACCTCTTTCCTAGGGCAGAGACTGAGGGGGTGTGGCCTGGGCACGAGGTTAAAGGGTAGAGTAGATAGTTGTGCACATTTTGCTTCAAACTGACTTTAATTAGCTAATTACCAAGATTGTCTGCTGGCTAGGGAAGGTATTGAGCTGAAGAGAGGAGTCCTGGAACAGGGCACTAACTATGCACAAACAGAGATTCAGTCGTCTATGATGCAAATGATCAGGGGGGGAGACGCTCCCATAGACGCTGTAGTCAGAGCTGTGACCGGGCTTATCAGCGAATCTTGACCTCGTATACTAAGGAAGGGGTGGATTCGCTACGCATTCTTCCGTATACTATCAGCGGTCAACGGCTGAAATACAGCACAGTCAAACGGTCAAGAGTCCTTTTGCAAGTGGTCAAGCAGCAAAAGTGACTCTTGACCCCGGTTGCAGCTCTGACTAATAATGGCGTCAATGGGAGTGTCACCACCTTGATGACGACTCTCTCCCTGAGGCCCCTCCTCCCTAGCCTCGTTCCCAGGCCCACACGCGAAACGCGGAAGTGGGCCTGGTGACACTTGGCAAAATTCCCGTATGTGCTGAGCTCAGCAGTCTTGATTTCGGGTAGGCAAATCACGTTCGTCCATTTCCAATTACTGCATAGTAATTACATTCTTTATCCCGTGAAAAGTGTAGTCGTTTGATAAAACCGCTGTTCTAGCCTTCAAAATTCACCTCTGGTCGCTCCTTGGCAAGGACGTTCTACTTAGCCATCACCAACAGCTACCTTCCGCGTGATTTCGAATGCATCCAAGTAAGGAATGTAATTGATTATGCAGTTATGCTGACTGTGCACATACGGGAATTTTGCTAAGTGTCACCAGGCCCTCTTCCGCGTTCCGCGTGAGGGCCTGGGTACGTATTCTCCACCATTATGAATCTCATTAGGGGCGTGGTCAGGGTTAGGGTATATTAGGGACAGTGCAGGCATTATGTTTCTGTGACGTCACAGAAACGTTTCTGGAAACGTTTCTGTGACGTCACGCCTCGCACTACCACACTTTATTGAGTTGCTAGAACGAAGGCTACCTCCTCCCGGCTAGTCTCGGTACCAGAGTCGAATAGTCTGGTACGGAGACTACTTCCCGGCCCTGAGACAACACATCACGAACACTGTAGCAAGCCAGCAACAGTATTAACTCACCACAACACACCAGAAGACGTGATGATGATGCTGCTGCAGCTCAGGACGGACTGGAATGTACTCTCTCGTGGGCAGCTAGCTAGCTACAAATTCAATTTTTCACACAACTTTGTTCGCTAACATAGAGTAATTTAAGTTCTGCATAATTAATTAGCACGCCCATTCATATCATACAGCCCTACCCACTCATCCACCCCTCCGCAAAAATAACAATTCAATTCGTGGTCAAGATGGCGAGAAGGCAGGCTTTCAGAGACAACCCTGAGCTGCAACAGTTCGTGCTCCCCGAGGCGCGCCCTACAGGAAAACGGCTGGGCGTTGGGTCCTACGGTAGTGTGGAGGAACTCCAAGTG
The DNA here is from genome assembly GCA_963931865.1 of Axinella damicornis. NCBI lineage: Eukaryota > Metazoa > Porifera > Demospongiae > Axinellida > Axinellidae > Axinella > Axinella damicornis. Next base: position 9,488,367 of record OZ007518.1, on the reverse strand, counting down.
AAAGGGTTGGTGTGCGCGGGGAAGCGGCTGCACGAGGCGCTCCTGGAGCGAGACAACGAGGGCGTGATGAACATTGAGCGCAAGTACCTCGAGGAGTGCCAGGTGAAGCCAACATATCAGTCGCACGTAGCCAGACCACCAGGTGTGTCCGGCTACGCGACACTATTTAATGCCAGCAAGTATTGCAGTGAAGTGCATTGTTTTGCCACCTGTAACTAACTGACGTAGGTAGCTATTATGCCGTTTACAAGCTCTCCTTTGGCTTCGAATTTTGTTGTAGGTGATGGCAAAAATGCGGCACCCTCACGTAGTGCAGTTCTTGGGCCTGTGTTTCCTAGAAGGGTCAACACTGCCTGTGCTGGTTATGGAGAGGATGGACAGCAGCCTGGACGAGCTGCTGGAGGGTGCTCCTGGCCTTCCCCTTGCCCTCAAGCGATCTCTTCTAGCTGACGTTGTGTGTGGGTTGGTGTACTTACATACCCGTAACCCTCCCGTTGTCCATCGTGATCTGTCTTCACGAAATATCCTCCTGACGTCATCACTACTCGCAAAGATTAGCGACCTTGGGAATGCTCGCATCGTGAACTTGGGACCGGGGCAGCTAGCGAGGACCCTCACGCATCTTCCTGGGACTTTTGTGTACATGCCTCCCGAGGCATTTCACGAGGGCTCACGGTACGGTCCACCGCTGGACATCTTCTCGTACGGCCACCTTGCCCTCTTCACCCTCACACAGGTGAGAAAGGGAGTGGATAAAGTAACAGCTACTGGTATAGCAGCGTGTGATAAGAGTGCTGATATTCATTACTGTGAAACATTGTTATTAGAGAGTAGTCTGAAATTCATATACAGGGCAGGTAGTTCTTGATAAACATTCATGTAACCCAAGAGGTTGAGGCTCTTCATTTACCTATACTATGTGCCGGTACAGTGAGCAAGGTTATCTCACACAGTGTATACTGCAGTATTGCATGCCGTGATCTACTTGCTCTGATGGTGACAAGAGTTGAGTTCTGGGTACAACATAATCATTACAGTTTTGTGGTTAGGGAGTGTACCCCCTTTCATCCCTCCAGGTGTTCCCAGGCTCCCTCATGCCAAGCACGTATGCAGATCCTGAGAGCCCCGATCGCCTCTTAGCTAGGTCTGAGTTGGAGCGTCGGAGGGACTACATCCAACCACTCCACCGGCAGTTGGGAGAGCAGCACCCTCTTGTTCAGCTGGTACAGCAGTGTCTGCACAACAACCCAGCCCGCCGGCCCTCTGCAGAGGAGCTGTTACAACGACTGGAGGCAATGAGGGCTCAGATTGATAGGTCGTATGGCAGCTACAATTTTAAAGTGGAAATTACGAAGCTGCAGTTGGCCATGATGAGTGTCGTAGAGACGGAGATGGGGGAGAAGGACCGTGAGATAGAACACCTGCAGCAGGAGCTACACCAACTGCAGGTGATCTATTCTTTGCTGTAACGCACAGCATTATGCAGTGTTAAAGGTAGTTTAATCTTTCAATGTTAGGATAACAGGGAAAGGCTGCAAGTAGAGGTGGATGCAAAGGATGCCCAACTCCATCAGAAGGATACTCAACTCCAGCGGAAAGATGTCCAACTCCAGCAGAAGGATACTCTACTCCAGCAGAAAGATGCCCAACTCCAGCGGACAGATACTCAACTCCAGCGGACAGATACTCAACTCCAGCAGAAAGATGCCCAACTCCAGCAGAGGGATACTCAACTCCAGCGGAAAGATGCCCAACTCCATCAGAAGGATACTCAAATTCAGCAGCAAGGCACAGAACTCCAAGAGAAGGCTACTCAGATCAACAGGCAACAAAGAGAGCTACAAACACTGAGAGTAAGAAACATGAACCATATACTATTCATATTGACTTCACTGTTGCTCTGATTATTGTAGGAGGACAAGGGAAGGCTGCAGCAACAAGCCCATGAGAAGGACGCCGAAATTAGCCGACAGCAGAGAGAGATACAAACACTGAGAGTAAGGATCATGAATGATTCATTATACTAGGAGAATGCATGGCATTGTGGGGCTCGCCTGATAAACTGACGTACCGCATGTCAATAATTATCCTCTGAGTGATTTACACTAGCTCATCATATCATATAGGCTGGGTGGCCCGGGTGGTGCGGCACAGCTTATAAGGGGTGGGGCCTGAGCATAAGTTTGCGATGTAGCCAATTGTCGTTCATCATTGGCGGTCTGCAGTTTCAAGTTCGTGGTAGCCTCATTCCTAGTCCCACGCCCAGCTTTTCGTTGCTTGCTGTACTGCAAGCGACGTACATCAAGCAACGAAAAGCTGGGCGTGGGACTGGGAACGAGGCTACACTGTACCTGAGAGGAGTACCCCAAGTTGCCAAGAGAATCTCTCCCTCCAGCTGACCTCTGCAGCTCTCAACAAGTCTGTAGTACATAGTTTGTAGCACCGGTGTGAAACGTAGCAGGCTCGACTCGGTACTTATGCTTGGCGACTGGTATGCATGTTGTCGATCCAGCACGCGGGCGGGCGGCGCAACATTACGATTTTCTACTAGGATATAGGTCGTACGCTAAACAAACACCGGACAGACACCAACATCCTGAGAGCACAACTATGTGGGGCTTACTCAGACTCGCCCCAACTATTCATATTCCAATATTGACTTCACTGTTGTTCTGATTACTGTAGGAGGACAAGGGAAGGCTGCAGCAACAAGCCCATGAGAAGGACGCCGAAATTAGCCGACAGCAGAGAACACTGAGGGTCAGGAATTGCATGCAGACGTGTATATCTCAAAATCTAATTTGTGTAATCATCTTCTATTTCCAGGACCAAAATGTAGCCCAGGATGCGAGGGTGACTGCAGTGCCATCTCAGCTTCAGCAACTGCAGGTGAGTCCACAGCACAGTTGTAATTATACTGTTAGCCGTCTGAGACTGTGCACTGTACGTGGTGTGGAACTGAGTTGCACAGCAACTCTGAGAGAGGGATGCTGGTATCAGCAGATTGAGAAGAGAGCTGACAGTATTATTAATGGAGAAAACCTGCATTAGTTCTGTCAATAGATTCATTTTTGTGTACAGGATGGAACTGCATCCAAAGGTGTGCGTGTAGCAGCATTGCAGTCTCCACCTCGACAGCCACATGTGAGTTAACCATCCACTGGTTGCGTGTACTGTACATTGCAGAGGAGCTATATAGGTAGCCTCGTTCCCAGGCCCGCACACCGCATGAAACACGGAGGCCTGGTATCTTTTCTCACGTACGTGACGTCAAGGGTAGAAAGGTGGTAGAAAGGACTTAATTGAACGTAGCGATCTGGGGCTCAGAACAGCAACAACAGCTAAGGTACCAGGTAACTTACCACGAGTATCTGGCTAGCGAGGGGTGACATCAAGTGTTGAATGTGTAGTTGGTTGAAGAATACGCACAATTTTCGTCATTCATTGATTACATACCACATCAGGCTCTCCCCGCTTTTCCGTACTGCAAGTGACAAAAGCTGGGTGGAGCCTGGGAACGAGCTCAGCTACTATAATATAGGACCATTCCAGAATAACACACAACTCCATCGCTATTTGACAACTTCGAAGTCTCACGAGGAATTTGAAATCGCCCACTCAATAACTATGGCTTCATCTGCAACACCATTTTCTTCATCAAAGAGCAAGTTGTTTGAACTTTGAACTCAAAATTGTGTACTGTGTGGGAGTGAATGCTATCAGGTCAAAGATCTAAATTAAGTGCAAAAAAACTATTTTATGCCATCACCCTAACTTAGTTCTGCTATCCCTACATCTCCATACATTTTCAATGCTTTTTGCACTAGTCTTATACCGTACTCTCGCGAAAGTCCGCCCATGGGCGCTGCATCTTACTTTCTCACCAAACGGGGGTGGGCGCTCTTTCGAGTGTTTCCGCATTCAACCTTGAAAGAGCGCCCACCTTTGTTTACGTACACAAGTAGCGCAATAGCAGCGATCGAGCAGCAAGCGCGCGTGAGTCAAAGCCCTCCCAGCACATCTACATCGCTGGAGTTACTAGCAACATCACCGCTCACCACGTCGTCTTCGCTGCCGCCAAGCGCTGGCTGAGGTCCAGCGTGGAGGCCACGGGTCGTCGTTAGCACAGGCAAGCCAGGCAACACACATGGACACCATAGATACGGATACACAGACTAATAGAGACTTGCTGCAAGGAGGTTCTTACCTCAGATACGCTGGAACATCTCACTAATGCACTCCATCGCCTGTTACACGAGGCACGAGGCTATAGCGCGAGGGTGGGCGCTCATTCGAGTAAACTTTGACCCTATATAGAAAAATTGAGCCAAAAGTGGGGGGTGGGCGCTCTTTGCGGAGTGGGCGGACTTTCGCGAGAGTACGGTATATGTATATATATACCAGAGATGAGCATGTAACACGATTGCAGTCTCCACCTCAGCAGCCACGTGTGAGTTGACCATCCACAGGTTCCATGTACCATTGCGGGATCACTCAGGGGCTATAGACCCGTTGCACATGACGTCATCATCATTTCGAGAATAGGGCCGGGTACGGACGAGTACCCCAATTTGGTGGCTATTTTGTGTTGTGGGGATAGCAGCTTCTATGGCGATCTTGGCAAACGCAGTCATGCACCAACAATGCTTCCAGTATGCATTGAATTGTGTACTGTAGGCTATAGCTATATAAACGCTTACCAGTGATGTAGGGCATGTTTCGATAGATACCGCATATGAAGCCAATGTATTTCAGTCCTCCAAGATGGCGGCTTCCGGATAGTATACGGAAATGCCACAGGTAACGTGACGTAATTGCCTCTCCCAATGTAGGTGGAATTATATCATTAGCTGGTGCATGCCAACAAGTCCATTCTAAACTGGCAGTGCACTTTATAGCTACTGCATGAACTATTGCAGGGGCCATTCCCAATGTAGGTAGGAAATTTATCATTAGCTGGTGCATGTACTGCAACAAGTCCATTCTAAACTGTTGCATCCAGTGCATGCACTTCATAGCTACTACATGCACTGTGGCTTGTACATGTATACAGTGACCTAGTACCTGTAAATAATTTGGCTCCACAAAGTCTGGAAGGCGCCAAATATTTCAAAGTGCAGCTGCTTTAGATTTCCATAGTGACAGTGTTGAGTTGTTTGCAAGAAGAGTTCTAGCTGAGTAGCTAGCTCCTAGCTAGCTAGCTAGCTAGCTGTTTAGCTTTGTTGTTGGTTTAGTGAGTCAGGCTACAGCTAGAGAATTGCCTGAGGGCTAGTTGCTAGCCAAACATACGGTAAGCTCAAACTTGTGTTCAAGTTTCCTAGCTAGTTGGATAGCTCCATGTGCAGGTACCATTTTTTTTCCAGCTTTCGTATGTAAGTTAAGTTGCCTAAAGAGCATAATTTTGAAGAAGTGCATTTTACTAACTCAAAGCACAGCTATAGCTAGCAAAGTGACAAACTATGGAGCTATAACTAGCTATGATGGTTGAAGCTATTACATGTACCATATATGGGCATTTTGTGGTGGACTATACAGAAAAAAATGCTTGCAGCCATGACTTACATGGCAACAGCTTCACAAGTCAATGTTTAGCCGTACTGCAACAAATATCCACCACAGTCTTGCAATGTATGGTACCTGTAATTTGTAATTACATAAGTATGATGTCATAGGAATTGGTGGAAATAAAATACAGCTGTGATACTGTGAGCACATATTTTTTCTCCAGCATCAGGTACTACTAGTACTCGTGAGATTGCGTTAGAAGATGTAGAATTACAGTAACTCATTGCGAGAGAAAACACATGCCCCTGGGGCATCCACCACTTCTATGATGTCATATTATTATTATGAACAGTTTAATTCTGCCGTCAATATAGTGCAGGTGTGTTACCATACGCTGGAATATACTTTACACACCATCCAATAACATTTTGACATAATTGAATTAGCTATTTGTTTACCTACAGCCCATAATAGTTGTTGTACCTACAAAGAAGCCGCTGCTGGCTGAGAAATTTTCAGTAATGGCCGCTCTATGACACACACTGTGTCTTCTCTGTCCCAGGCACGTCCCCCCAGTGGGTTACAGCCTCTCACACTGAGGTGGAGGCGGCACAGTGACCTGCCGTGGGGGATGCAGTCCCCACACTGTGTGATGGTGGAGGAGAAGCTGTACATCGGAGGAGGATACAGTGGTGATGACCGCACAGTCTGGCAGTATGAGTCAGACCAGTGGGTGAGACTGGAACGCTATCAATACTGGAGGTTTGCAATGGCTGCCGTGAAGAAGAAGCTCACACTCGTGGGCGGTCTGGATCCATCCGCATATCGGGCGACCAATGAGATTGCAGTGTGGGAGAGGAAGGGAGTGTCCCACCAGTGGACTCACCCGTACCCCCCCATGCCCACACCTCGCTACTGGCCAGCAGTAGCCACACACAACCAGTGGCTGGTGGTGGCAGGTGGGAGGGACTACGGTAGCGACCTAGCCGCAGTTGACCTCCTCAACACAGACACTCGACAATGGCTGTCCACGACACCGCTGCCAGTGAAGTGCAGTCACGTGACAACCGCCATCGTACAAGACGAACTATACCTTGTAGGGGGGTCACTGACCACGACACTCGTTGTGTCCCTCCCCGACCTTGTGAGTACTGATAGCGCCAACACTGCCAAGTCATGGCGCACCCTCCACGCACCTCCACTGAACAGCCTTGCCGCCATCACGCTCCACGGAGCTTTGTTAGCCATTGGGGGTTGCCATGACAACGATCGCAGTACAGCCATCCACGCCTACCAGCCTGCCACGAACAATTGGAAGCAGGTTGGGGAGTTACCTACTGCACGCTCAGAGTGTGCATGCACACTGCTACCCAGCGGTGAGCTCCTGGTTGCAGGAGGACGTGATAGCAATGGCAAACTAACTATCCGAGTCGACGTAGCTGCGATGTGACGTAACCTCATTCCCAGAACACTTCCTGACATGAGAACGAGTTTTGACGCTTGATTTATTTTGTCATGTAAATGCTTTTTTCCTTGTAATTGTTTTGTATTTTTTGTAATAATAATTCTTTTAATCTGGAAAAATGCTATTGAATAACGAAGCGCGAAATACCAAGCATGATTCCATGAGTTTGAACAAAGTAAGTTTTGGGTTTTCTGTAGAGCCTGACGATCTCTCTTATAAGTTCGTACACAGAAAATTGAATTCTGGAGCATGCAGTGTGTCGTCGGCTCATCCTCACATCTTGTGGCCAATGGTGAGCTGTGAAGTTCTTATAGATCTAGAAGTGTTGATGTTGCATGGGGCGAGCCTGGGAGGGCAAGCATTTGACATAATGAGCTGATACAGCCTGGGCCTGGGAAGCCCCCCCCCCCCCCCCCATCACCTCACACACACTCAGCTTCAGAGACATAGAGTGTCTTGCCAGCATATCCCTGATAGTCTCTGGCTGCTATTGGCCAGACCGTTCCTCCCTAGCTAGCCCTCTAGCTCTGTAGCTGTGTGATGCTATGAGTCACGTGCTGGTGATGGTTGGGTCTAGCTTGCAAGAGTCAGCAGATCCTGTGGAAGTGGATCGAGGGGAATAACCACATCACAGCATAATTATACATGTAGCGTAACAATTAAGCTAGCACTTCTCTTTCTCCAGCACGTGATCACGCGTCCATGCAGTGTGCATGTATGCACAAGAAAGTTCTAGAACTTTAGACCACTCAACTTGGCAAGCTTGTCACGCCATAGCTGCAGTCACTCGAGTCCCGGCCTGTGAATCTCAATCGTTCTGGCTGCACTGAGCAAATAGAAATATCACACACTACAGCTACAATCTGATTGGATCGGCCAGATTTTGAGGTATAAATTGGTCCAAAGGTTCTAGACCCTCATACCCAACCTAGCCTCCCTTTTGCTCACTACTCTCAGACGCCCTGAACTCCCAACCATGAGCAAATATAATGCAGTCGCTTGCTCACACACACGACTGCATGGCTGATCACTTACACGTGCACCTCCTCCATGCTGTATACTGTAGGACTCCGGCCACACCTCGCTGCGCCACGATGTATACCCGCTCCCAGCTCGATATCAGTGCAACCCGGCCTGACATCCATGCACCTGCCATCTCGATCGGCTATATAGGACAGCTACATGTAATAATTATGGGTGGCTGGTAATTATCCTGTACCCCCTTGGAGAAACTTGGACAATGAATTTCTGTACAATGTATTCTCTCACATGAAGAATTGCATTATCAACAGACTAGAGCACTGATAAGAAACGTTCCAATCACAGTTCATTTCTGGAACAGTTTCCTAGCAAAATCTTCCTCCCTCCCGTTCTCCACTACCCTACACCCCACGGGGTTCTCCAGAAGTACGGTGACAAACCCACCACCGTCCGTGGTGACATCACGGAACTGGCAGTGGGGGCTGGTACTGGGAGGAGGGAGCTTCACATCCCTGCACCTGGGCTCATCCAGTTCCTGCAGGGGACATTGTGGACAGAACAGTGGGAGTATCATAATCTGAGAACACACTCATAGTCTTGGAATCAGGAATATGGAAGGAGAGTCGGGCAGTCCACTGGGCAGAATGGGTAAACAGTACAGGAGATGTTTCTATGGCAGAACTATTGGTGACGACATAGTACACAAACAGGAATCACATGACCATGTACAGTGCCGGGTACAGACTTGACTGCCCCATTCATTGTGCAACTGAAAACAGTGCAGGCCTGGGAAGCCCCCCCCCCCCCCCCCCCCCCCCCCCCCCCCTCCCCATCACCTCACACACACTCACAGCTTTAGAGACATAGAGTGTCTTGCCAGCATATCCCTCCATTTCCATGCCAGCAGGCACCATCCTCAGCCCTCCCCCCACAGCCTCCTCGTACAGGAACAGCTGGTGACGTACATACACCTTCAGTAGAGTGGCCACCTGGGGTGGTGATCAGTACATCTGAGCATGAATTGCACAAATTTTAAACTCTTCATATGACTCACAAGACTCTCAAATGACTGTCACATGACAGCCACATGATTGTCACATGACTGCCACATGATTGTCACATGACTCCCTCACCTCCAGTTGCAGCTGCTGGTAGCTGAGTAGGTTTTCTCCCCTGGGGTTCTCCAGTAGCATGGTCCCCTTGAACCCGTCCACAAACAGCTTGGAGCCCGGGACCATCTCCAGGTTGATGAACCGACAATGGGGAGTGTCTGTGACCGTTGCACCCTTGTTAACAACCCACATGTGGAGAGCGGTGCCAGCCAGACCCTTCATCTGAGATGAGATGAGTGGATATACCACACGAGAAGAAGTCATGTAAACTCCTTAAGAGACAGAGTGGGTATTGGACTCACACACTGTGCACACATACATGCATCCACGCACACTCACACACATACACAGACGCACGCACACGCACAAACACACGCATGCACACGCACGCACACACACACACATCATGACATGCATACACACACACACACACACACACACACACACACACACACACACACACACATGTACAGACACACCTTCTGCTCCTCCTCGACCATCACATGTCTGAGGTCACAGTCGGGGGTGAGGGGACAAACTGGTCCCTTTGTAGTACTCTCAATGTAGTCCGAGTGCTCCAAGATGATACGCTGGAGGGATGTCACCCCCTCCCCCTCTCCACCTTCCACCCTCCTCACTTCATACACCACCTCCACTGGATCTCGTGGCTGCAGACCGGCCTGTGGAAGACACCATTCCAAAATCATACCATCGCTCTCTCCTCCTCTTCCTCCATCACTCCTTTCTCTTCCCTCCCCCCCCCCCCCCCCCCCCCCATCTCTCTGTCCATCCCTCCTTCCCTCCCTCCCACTCTCCCTCCCCCTCCTCCCTCCCTCCCTCCCTCCTGTCCCCCCTCCCCACGTCACTCCCTCTCACACCTACCAACCCCACCTTCTTCCTGAGTTTTTGTATCTTGTTCACGACCTCCCTCGCGATTCCCTCGTCCACCATCTCCTGCGAGGGGGTCACATCCACCAGCACGAGGAGCTCCCCATCTGCATGGGCGTGGTAGCGGCTAGAGAGGGATGGGTCAACTGCGTACGTGATCTACAGAGAAAGCAGAGGTACCGAGGGAAAGATTGAGGGAGAGATGATGAGGGAGGGAGGGAAAGATTGAGGGAGATATGATGAGGGAGGGAGGGAAGATTGAGGGAGAGATGATGAGGGAGGGAAAGATTGAGGGAGAGATGATGAGGGAGGGAGGGAAAGATTGAGGGAGAGACGATGAGGGAGGGAGGGAAAGATTGAGGGAGAGACGATGAGGGAGGGAGGGAAAGATTGAGGCAGAGACGATGAGGGAGGGAGGGAAAGATTGAGGCAGAGACGATGAGGGAGGGAGGGAAAGATTGAGGCAGAGACGATGAGGGAGGGAGGGAAAGATTGAGGCAGAGACGATGAGGGAGGGAGGGAAAAATTGAGGCAGAGATGATGAGGGAGGGAGGGAAAGATTGAGGCAGAGACGAGAAGGAAAGATTGCATGAGGCAGAGATGATGAGGGAGGGAGGGAAAGATTGAGGCAGAGATGATGAGGGAGGGAGGGAAAGATTGAGGCAGAGATGATGAGGGAGGGAGGGAAAGATTGAGGCAGAGATGATGAAGGAGGGAGGGAAAGATCGAGGGAGACGATGAGGGAGGGAGAGAAAGATCGAGGGAGAGACGATGAGGGAGGGAGGTGAGAGGGGAATCAGGTGACTGTTATATGGGCAAGTGTACACATGGCGTAAAACATACATAGATATATTATTTGTCACCATGGTAACACTATTGTTCTTATGGCGACGTGTTACCATGGTGATATGATGCTGCATGTACCTTGATGTCCTCCAACGTGAGGGTGTGTCCCTCCACGATGATCTCTCCCCTCCTGGAACTGCACCAGCTGCTCACTGGAGAGAGTCTTCACTGCAGGGGCAACCTGCCACAAGACAGACCAACACAGAATGATCAGTCCACGTGGGAACCACACCAGCACAGAGTAGCACCGCTGCGGTGGTCTCATAATACTGACCAGTACAACCAACCACAGACCTTCTTGAACTCTCCCTTCAGTCTCTTCCCCAGCCTCTCGTTGTCCGGCTCCCCCTGCAGCCGCACACCATACTGGCTGTCCTCCGTGGCCAACGTGAGCTCCCGGACATTCAGCTCCTGAGGATGACATCCATGGTACATGCATGGCAGGTACGTTCAGACAATAACGCCGCAATCTTACGTACTACGTGCATTTTTCGAGGCAGATTGAATCAGATGTGAAGCTTGACCATACCTCGAGAATGTATTTCTTAAGGTGTCGCAGATCTTCATGACAGGATGGATCACGGTGGATCACCACCGTCTCTGGCAGTGGAAACTGGCGGAAGTTGTTGGGATGGATGGACGGAAGGAGGGAGAGGGAAGGCAAGAGAGAACAAGAAGATGAGGGTAGGGAGGACAAGAGGGAAGAAGGATAGAGAGGGAAGCAAGAGGGAGAGAGGGAAGCAAGAGGGAAGAAGGACAGAGAGGGAAGCAAGAGGGAAGAAGGATAGAGAGGGAAGCAAGAGGAAGAAGGATAGAGAGGGAAGCAAGAGGAAGAAGGATAGAGAGGGAAGCAAGAGGGAAGGACAGAGAGGGAAGCAAGAGGGAAGAAGGATAGAGAGGGAAGCAAGAGGGAAGAAAGATAGAGAGGGAAGCAAGAGGGAAGAAGGATAGAGAGGGAAGCAAGAGGGAAGAAGGATAGAGAGGGAAGGAGGAATGGAGATAGGAAGGAGCAAAGGAGGGGATCAATGGATGGAGGGAGGAGAAAGACGGAGGGAGAGGGTGGCAGCATTGGAGGTGAGCATGCATTGACCCTCCTGACTCCATTACCCCCACCCTCCTCCTACACTCTCTCCCTTCCTAGATCCCCTTGTCTTCATAACATTACATCATTGTTAATTAATGACCAGTAATGACATCATTGTTAATGACATCATTGTTAATGACATCATTGCTAATGACATAGCCAATCACTTACCTTGACTGGGATGACCTTGATGTCCCGGATGTATCTACCCAGCTCAATCACTGACTGCATGACAGCAACAGCACGCTCAATGTCCCGGTCAATCAGGTCACTGAAACAAGTCAAACCAGTAAACTCCTTGTACTCTGTACTGTACAGTGCATAGAGTACTCTACACACACCTCGGCTTGGGCAGCATGATGTAATGGACACTGGCATTCTCCTCACTGAGTTGCCATGGCAACAGGTGCCTGAGGTTCTGGAATAGTTGTGTCCAAAGTCACACATCAGCAGAGGGAAGGGAGAGGAAGAAGAGGGGGAGGAGGAGGAGGAGGAGGAGGGATTGTCTTAATTTGCTCACCTGGAAGATGTGTTCCGTGAAGAAGGGAGTGAAGGGAGCCATCATTCGGGTCATCAGGTACACCACAGAGAACAGAGCCTGCAGAGACTGGAGACACTCCTCCCGGCCCTGCTCTCCCTGTGACAGGGTGAAGGTGGGGAGGGGGGGGGGGGGGGGGGTAAGGAAGGGGTGGACGCTGTGTGCAGTGTGGAGGTGTGCATGTGTGTTTGGCCCACATTGATGCGTTTCCTGTTGAACCGGACAGTTAGTGAGCTGGTCTATGAACCTCACAAGCCGCGGCACAACAGTGTAGAGTCGGTACACAGTACACTACAAGGGAGAAATACACGTACGATTATAAAATCCTTGTCATCAAATTTCCTGTCTCCACCCTCCCTACATCTCCCCCTTCGAGGCTATCCTCGTCTCCACCCCACCCCACTCCCTCTCCCCACCCCACACCACCCCACTCCCCACCCCACTCCTTCTCCCCACCCCACCCCACTCCCCTTCCCCACCCCATTCCCCTCTCCCCACCCCACCCCACCCCACTCCCCCTCCCCACCCCATTCCCCTCTCCCCACCCCACCCCACCCCACTCCCCCTCCCCACCCCATTCCCCTCTCCCCACCCCACTAGACTCCCCCTCCCCACCCCACCCCACTCCCCCTCCCCCTCCCCACCCCCCCACCCCCCTCCCCCTCCCCACCCCACCCCCCACCCCACTCCCCCTCCCCACCCCACCCCCCCACCCCACTCCCCCTCCCCACCCCACTACACTCCCAACTGACTCTTCATCTCCTCCTTCACGAACGTGAGAAGTGACTGTGTGAAGGAGAGGATCCATCGGTCCATGACATTGCTAGGAACAAAATCCTCCTCACACTGAAAGGACACGCCCTCCTCCTGTATGAGAACCATTTGCAACAGTCACACAACTAGACAGACATACACATTGTCACATACATACTGACAGTGATGTGCAGATACACACACACACACACACACACACACAAACACACACACACACACACACATACACACACACACACACACACACACACACACACACACACACACACCTCCTGCAGCCGCTGCACATTCTGAATCAGAAAGCGGTACGCATTGAACCACGGCAGAAACACGTCCTTCACGACGTCCTTCACCCCCCTCTCCTTGAACCTCAGAGACTCTGCCCTCACAACGGGAGAGTTGACCAGATAGAGCCGGAGGGCGTCCGCCCCAAACTTGTGGACCACCTCCACCGGATCTGGGTAGTTCTTGAGACGTTTGCTCATCTTCTGGCCATCGCTATGGCGATGAAAAGGATCGTGGGGTGTGATTACAGAGGTCATGTGAGAAGACAAAAAGATCTTGTGATCCATGAGGAAGGTCGATCATGCAGACTGCATGTAGGTGGAATATGGTTATGTTGTACAAACAGCTGCAATTCCAGGCATAAAAATTATATGATCATGTGACCAGAAGCAAAGTCACATGATTGCAGAGGGGGTGCCACTCACCTAGCTAGTACCAGGCCATTCACAATGAGGTTCCTGAATGGAGGTTTGTTGAACAGCGCCGTGGAGACCACCAACAGAGTGTAGAACCTGTGGATAGTGCAGGTGGTATCATCCTGAGGCTATAACTATCAGCAAATGGTCTCCCAAATGCCGTGAAGTTCATTAGGGCATCACTGGAAAGCTGTTTCAGGCAGATCACAATCTTATTCTCATACTTCAGACATGATGACAATGGAGTAGGAATATTACTGTACTACGCTAGGTATCTTGGGCTAGGAATGAGATATGAAGCTGGGATTTGCACCATTGTGATCAGCATGAATGGAGCATTCCAATGATGTGCATTTTGTTATAGGTTGAATTTTGACCCAAAATCATGAAAAACCATGGATTATAGCCTTTGGTCGAGTGCGATTTTTGGCAAAAATGTGACCGGCAGTAAAAATCATTTCCAGGACATGGTTTGAACGCTCTTTTCATGCTGATCACAATGGTACAATCCCTGGCTTCATATCTCATTCACACATTATACAATGTGACTTTCTGGATACACGGAGTATGATTAGGTCAAATGTATGAGCTATGAATTAAGCTATGTAACTTGGGCTAGGAATGAGATATGAAGCTGGGGTTTGCACCATTGTGATCAGCATCAATAGAGCTTTCAAATAATGTCCAATTTGCTGTAGGTTGAATTTTGACCCAAAATCATGAAAAACCATGGATTATAGCCTTTGGTCGAGAGTAATTTTTGGCACAAAATGTGACCAATATTAAAAGTCAATTCTAGGACATCAGTTGAAGGTTCTTTTCATGCTGATCACAATGGTGTAAATCCTAGCTTCGTATCTCATTCCTAGCCAAAGATACCTAGCATAGTACTTATTCGGCCAAAATTTGCATCATTGTCGACGTCATCAGCACAATCAAATGACGTCCACTTTGCTATAGGTTGATTGCATATGAATTTCTCCCCAGACGGCACCACTCACCATCCTCTAGTCTGGTCGATACCCTCCGCAATGAAGTCCACAGGGAAGGCTGCTTCAAACGCCTTCTTGTTCTCAAAAGGGTAGTGGCTTTGGGCATATGGCATGCTAGCAAGAGAGAGGTGAGGAGGGGAAGGGAGGAAGGGGGGGAGGAGGTGTGGTAGGGGTGGGTGAGGGAGGAGGGGAGAGGGAGGAGGGGGAAGGGGAATGTAGTAGGGGAGGAAGAGGAGGTGGAGGGAGGAGGAAGAGGAGGAGGGATAAGTGGACATAGTTCCATGTGAACTTCGTCCAAGACCCCCACGGGCTGATTACAGCTAGAGGGTAGGGGGATTTCAATCCTTGAGCCCCTCCCCAAAGAGTGAGTGAGCGTCCCTCACCTCCCGCTCTCAAACCAGCAGTCAAACACCTCAGAGATACGTCACAGCACGCCATTGCCACGGGAGGAGAGAATGGTGATGTGGTCCACACTGCAGAGGTCACATGATCAGGGAGGATGGTCACATGATCAGGGTGGAAGGTCACATGATCAGGGAGGATGGTCACATGATCAGGGAGGGTCATATGATCAGGGAGGATGGTCACATAGACATCCAAAAAAGAATTGGTTACAAACCACAGCAAGATTAGTTTCAAATAACTACCTATAATTACCCTAAGTAAGTCACATGACCTATTAGATGCGAGCTTTCAAAAACCACTTCGGTACTACAGGGGAGCAAGTACGCCGTGTAATTCATCAATTACTGGCAGCGTAATTACCACTGGACTTTAATAACCATAGACTTGCTGGAGGTCAGTTTTATAGCTTGTAAACAAACCCTACAATTCTGTCCGTCATTGTGGCAATTGCCTGCCACTGCGGCAACAGCATCTTTTATATACTAATAATAGCACCTTCCCAACCTCTGACATGCACTGATTTAATCTTTGGGCCTTGGAAGGACGGCTGTGCCAGGGGGGAACAAATGTTTCAGGGGGGGGTCCAATTATTTCAGAAAAATTAGTTCCGGGGGGAACCAATTGTAGGGGGAATCAAATTACTGGCAGCGTAACTACCACTGGACTTTAATAACCGTAGACTTGTTGGAGGACAGTTTTATAGCTTGTAAACAAACCCTACAGTGTACATGAGGTAAGAATCACATCAGTTTTCACACGCAAAACTTCACACAGAACTGCACACAGCCATGCTTTCTATAGTTGTGACTCTAACCACACTCACTCGTTAACGAGTATGCGATCAAGCTGCTCGGGCAATGGTAACTCACTCTAACAGAAAAATCAGCCTCGAACACTGGAATTTGAGGCTATACAAGGTGAGAGCACTGTTTTCTAGGCCCATTTACACTTAAAGCACGAGAAATGGCCTACCCGGCTCCAACCAAGGGCTGTTCAAGGCTAAGCCCAGGCACGGCCTACGGGTGCACCCACCCACCTCCACCTGTCCCGCCTTCTGCTCATGCAGAATCGAAGTCCCAAGGACATTGCCAGATGAGACATTATGAAGCTGGAAGCCTCATGACAAGTTCTGCAGTTGGATGGTAAAGGGTTAATCGGAAGTTACTAATCTTACCCGTTTAGAAGCCAAAAGAGACTGCACCCGACTCACCCTTCTCCGAGTTCTTGCTCGGCAGAGGAGGCAGGTAGCTGGGGATGATATCCTCCTCCTCATCAGATGAGGTGCTAGAGCTTCGGGAAGACCGTGAGATCAGCTTACGGGCAACAACACATGAGGTAGTCGATAGATTGACGTGAGTCAACTTCCTCGGCAGGGGGTACTTGGGGATAGCCTGAGGTGGCTTCGTTAACTCCACCTCCCGGCAGAATTCCAATAGCTCTGCAATGTTAATGCCTAGGTCAGCAAATGCCTGGGCTAGGTGTTTTAAGTTAGGTTCTGTCCTGTTAGCTGTGAGGAAGGAAGGAGGTTAGGAGGGGAGAGGATCGGGGAGGAGTAGAGGGGGAAGAGGAGAGGGGGGGGGGGAGAGGGGGAGAGAAAGGAAGCATGAAGTAGGAGGGAGAGGGGTGGGAAAGAGGAGGGGGTAGTAGGAGAGAGCAGGAGAATGGAAAGAACAAGTACGAGTAACCTCGTTTCCTGACCACATGTACCATTTGCGCATGCGTAACCAACTCTAATTTACGAACCATAAGCATCCATTATTGTATTATCGTTTGTTGCACTAGTATGGTTGGCAGTGTTGTTGGATTTGACAAAGCCGGCAAGCAGTGTGTAAGTTCCGCTGCAGCTCCGAACACTGAACCAACTTACCTTAGATCGGGAAATTTTCATGTTAAAAATATTTGGTGCGTAAAATTTTTGCGGCGTTAAATTTTTGTAGTACAGCTCATCAACGGAAATTTTTTAACAATCAATGTGTCGACAATGGAGACGTACGAACGAGCTGAGGCATGGTTGAGGGCGACTATGAAAATATTTTAACCACAAAATTTTCCCGATCTACGGTATGCTGTATTTTGACCTGAGAGTCATAAGTACAGACAAATCACCTGCTGGACAGCCATACTTGCTCTCCCTCTCTCTGTCCTAGAAAAGACTCTGCTAAATACCTTCTGAACTAGATTGCTTTGGAACTGTTCATGCAAGATCAAACAGTCCATACCGGGCCACCTCTCCCTCCTCCTTCACGGCCTGGGAGGGTATAACACACAGCTACAGCTCACCATGGCAGCTGTAGTCACAGGTTGTCTTGGCAACGGTGAACATGTAGTGTTTCATAATATCCACCAGGACGTCACATGCACTGGAGTGTATCGTCTGCCATCCCAGGGGCTGGCAGATCCGTCCCGCCACCATCCGCAGGAGACGATGGGTATACTCTTCACTCATGGCCCACAGCAATGGCCGCCACAACTACAATCAATTGCGGAAGGGATTGAGGATTGATTTTACTCTGTGATAATTACGTACAAGTCTGTCAAGTCTACAATGTGCAAAATGTACCACTGAGAAACACCAAGAGCGCATGATGTTATTCTGGCGATGATGTCATCGTGTGATGTTACCAGGCTCTCTTGTCCCTTTCGAGAACGAGAGCCTGGGAACAAGGCTACTTTTTCCAGGGCTAAGACTATGGGCGTGTGGCCTCTAAAGGGAGCAGTAACCTCTTTCCTAGGGCTAAGACTGAGGGGGTGCGGCCTGATTGTCTGCTGGCCAGGGAAGGTATTGAGCTGAAGAGAGGAGCCCTGGAACAAGGCACTAACTATGCGCAAACAGAGATTCAGTCGTCTATGATGCAAATGATCAAGGGGGAGACGCTCCCATAGACGCTGTAGTCAGAGCTGTGACCGGGCTTATCGGTGAATCTTGACCCCGTATACTAAGGAAGGGGTGGAGTCGCTACGCATTCTTCCGTATACTATCAGCGGTCAACGGCTGAAATACAGCACAGTCAAACGGTCAAGAGTCCTTTAGCAAGTGGTCAAGCAGCAAAAGTGACAGTCAAGATTTCTTGACCCCGGTCGCAGCTCTGACTAATAATGGCGTCAATAGGAGTGTCACCCCCTTGATGATGACTCGTTACCAGAAATCCGAGGACACGGAGATAAATTTACCGCATAACCACCGTATACTGCTTCCGTCAACGAAGCGGTTAATGTATTGGTATCACCATAGCCATGCTATTCTCTCATCACAGGAGGCACAGGAGCACTGTTACAGCGACTCCTATCATCTGTAAAGAACTGGCCCTCCTTCACTCATCAGAAAATCGCACAAGTATTGCCTAAACTGTACTTGTCATTTTTCCTCATCGCGATCTTCAACCGTCATCAATAGACCTATGTTCACACCAAAATTTACTCAAAATGCGTATTTGTACCAAATATTTTGGGTCTTGCATGCAAATTTTAGTACTTCCGATCGTCTAAATCGTTTATTTGGATGGTTTGAAGCACGGATTCTGATTCAGATATCTCATGTCGTTGCCCGTGATTTTTCCCTAGGCCGTCAAAGTCGAGCCAAGTCGCAGTGATTGCCCAGCCCAGCAAACGCGCACAATGTCCATATATGGCAGGCATGGCAAGAGTAAATAAATGACGTCATACGTACAGCAACACTGCGAATTCGTGGTAAGGACGTTGATGGTACCTGCTCTCGACCAGCAGACTTCCCTTGGTGCTATTCTGCTCCAGACCTGATGATCTTAGGTAAGTGAATGTAATCATTATATAGAGTTAGTGTTATCACCTACCTGGAGAACCACTGAGCTCGATGAAGCTGTATAAGTTTTCCCCAATCAGCCATTGTAGAAGTTTGCAATCAACCGTGGGTGAGCATATCGTTTTGGCGGGATAAGTATCGCAAACTGTACAATGGCTGAGCAAAGTACCACTAGTTGTAGTGAACCTAGTACTGCTGCTAAAGCAGCACCAAAAGGGAGCCGAGGTCGACCGAGAAAGCAGCCTGCAGAACAGCTTGACGATCTAGAAGTGAGTGTGGAGGGGAAAGATGTAGTTCTGCAATCCACAAGGTGTGATTATAGGGGGCCTGATGTCCTTTTTAGCCTGAGCATACCGAACAGGCTGCTATTTGACTTGTATAAGCGAGGTTGTGGCAGTCCTAGGGATTACATTTCCCTTCTGAATGGCAAGGTTACTGATCATTCAGTAGCTATTCAATCTAGCTGCGATAGGATAGCTGATAATCTTGCCCGCCGTGCTGGCAAACTGAGAACTCAGGTAGTGTCCACCACTGGACGAGCCCGAGAGAAGTTGCTGGGGAAACATTGTTTGATTCCTGTGTGTCGTGGTGACACAGTTGCATCACTGCCACTTTTGGACGAGATTGAAAACCTCCACATTGAACTTGCCGACATGCTTCAAGTGATGGAAGACAGAAAGGACGAGATTGTTGCTCTAAAAGATCGGATGGCGCACATTCTGCAAGACAGAGCCAAGATGATGAACTCAGGCAAAGTATATGAAGAAGTATCTAAGCGGCAACAACGCCGCAAGCTCAGCCACTTCCGCGACACTGCAGAGGCAACTCTCTGGTTTGCAGAGACATTTGGGTTGATTCCCGACCAGCTGACAACCCACACTGCACACTCAGGAGAGCAAATTGTGGTCGATTTCACAACAAACCATTCTCCCTCAAGGAACTCCTCACCAGATACAGCTAGCACTGCACACCACCCTGATGAGTTCTGTGCAATGCAGACTTTGTATTTGCTGGACCGTTTTGGCGTGTCAGATGAGTTTTACCATGAACTGACCCAGGTAAGTATAGCTAGTGATTGTATCCAAATGCTACTTAATTATTGATACTTGTTCCCAGATCTACCCCAGCATGCAACGGACCCATGCAGTCAAGGCCATTCGTAAGCACCTGAATGATCAGGTGGAAGTGATTCCCATCAAAGATGGTGCATACCGTCCTCTAAAACCAGCGCTGACCACAGTTATTGAACATGAGGTACCAGCTATAGTGCAACTACGTAGTTGCTCTTTGTTCATGAATATAACGGTCTTCATTTTGAAAACTGCAGATTCGGAATCACCCTGATCGCTTTGCTGACGAAGAGATTTGTGTTAAGTTAAGCGGTGATGGGGCTCGGTTCTCAAGCTCATCAAGCTTTCTTCTACTGTCCTTTTCCCTGCCTGGCTTAGCATCCAATGCCCTTTCTGGCGCAGGTATAGGATATTTTGGTGCGCAACAGAAGGCTGGAGGTTGATTTCATTTGTATGTTGTTTCTCTTGTAGGAAATCACACATTTGCAGCTGTGCGAGGCTCTGAGAGCTATTCCCTATTCGAAACTCTCACAGTTGTGTTTGATGCCATAAATGACCTCATCAAACACCCCGAAGTGGAAGGACATCGATTACATATTGTTGCCGGAGGGGACTACAAGGTGCTTATACAGTGAAAACTCTGATAATTGACGCTCGTAATAAAGGGACATAATATAATAGACCTCTCTACAAAGGACAGCCCCAAGTAGATTCCAAAAAGAGGACAGCCTCTCAGCAAGGACAAAACTATTGTCCCCCAATGGTGTACTCATTATAAAGGTCCACTGTATGAAAACAGTTTTGTATGGGTACAGTAACATCATGTTTGTAACAGCAATGTTCTTTTCTGCTCATGCAGTTCCTACTGATGGCCATGGGAATGAACGAGGCTCATTCTACGTATGCATGTCTTTGGTGTACAATCCCTGCATGTGACAGGTATGGTAAATACCTTAAGGCTAGTACTTGTTATGAGTGAAGTTTAGCGACACAGAGGTACCTTAGATTTGCCGGGTACTCTCACTTTAGTACAGAATCGGTCATCAGTATAATCATTAAGGTATTATTATAATGAATCCATTAGCTAAATTAGTAGCTAACTGCAGTTAGCACTACTAGTAGCCTTAAGGGAGTGCTGATCATGTCAACCTATGACTGCATACAGTACTAGCAAATCTTCATACACATCCCACAGATGGGACATGTCTGTGGATGAGATTGTATACTGTCGACAGAAGGCCAGGTCACTGTCCACTCTGGAGGATTGCAGCAAATATTCAAAGCAAACATGTAGCAAACATCTAGGTTGTATCCACCCTCCCCTTTTGAAGGTTGAGCTTGGCCACCTTGTCCTTGATGAGCTCCATTTGATGCTGCGCATTGGAGATGTGCTATTTCGTAACCTCATCTTGTACGCAGACAGCCGTGATCACACCAGCCGGGAACGAGGGGGAACAAGTAGTCATGTTCAGCAGCTTCAGCAAGCCATCCAGTCATGTGGAGTAAGCTTCCAGATATGGCACAAGAAAGAGCCTAGTGGGAAGCCTATCCCAGGCAGTTATGACTGGACAGCTTTGAGTGGCAAGCACAAACTTCTGGTGTTGCAGAAGCTGCCCGAAAAGATGTCAACATTCTTGCCAGAGGCTACATGTACGAAGATTGCCAACCTATGGACTGTAAGGAACTGCATGACAACACCATGCCTGTATTATTTATTCTATGATTCATAGATGTGAATTTGAATCTCACGAGTATACTTTTTCCTGTCAAAAATAGGGATTCTTGGCTCTGTATGGGGTTATGTCGAGTTGGAACCCAACTCCAATTGCAATTGATGGATTCCATGAACAGGTTCCTACACACCTTTTATGTGTCACATCTATGGTGTGGTAACGGTGGAATATTTAATCCATCAGTACGTTTTGTCCTCTTAGGGAAAGCAGTGGGTCCGTGAGTTTGTCTCATTGGGTGCAATAATGCAGGGATACCAGCGGAAGCATGTTACACCCTATATGCATTGCATGGTATATCATGTCCCTCGTATGCTCAGGCTCTACGGAAACATCAAGCAGTTCTCAGGACAAGGTAAATGAATAACACGTTTAGAAGACAGCATACATGCATGGAGTACTGTATATTATTCTTTGTTGCAGGTGTCGAGAAAAACAACGATGATTCCAAACGTCACTATTATTCCAGTAATAAACATGATGCTCCAGCAGAGATCATCAGGAGTGATGCTCGCTTGGAAATGCTTCGACAGGGTACTGGTGGATATCCCAGCTGTGAGAGGAAGAAGCGGAAGTATGATAAACATGATGAGGAGTACTGGAGTGGTGGGGGGATCCAGAAATCCCGGAGAGACAAGCGTCAACGCACAGATTAATTTCGAAGTACCAAGCTGGAAGGAACTGTAACATGGCTTTTCTGAAAGCCACGGCTTTTCTAAAAGCCACCACGCTTCAAAAGAATTCACCTTACTTATGCTGCATGCTGTTGTAATATAGATCAGACCCTAATCTCAGACTCCCACCACAAACATATCTTCCCGAAGGTAGCTATATACCCGGTATTATGTGCACGGTACTGTCCAGAGTTACCTGGAACAGTCAACCCTCAATGGAGGAACACACAAGGTTGCAATTGACTATGTTGCAGGTACCACCTGCATACATTGGAACCAGTCATGTGTGTATACTGTCTGTTCTTGGTTACACTCTGCTGAAGAGACCCAATAAGGTTGAAACGGTACCACAACTCTGTTTGCGTCTGTACATAAGGTGGTATATGATATAACCCACACCCCATTCAGGTGGCAGGCCGAGTGTACACAACACGGCACCATTAGGGTCATGCTGTATAGCATATAACCACCATTGGGCAATCAGTGTTATCATACATCGTGTAATTACTTCCCTGTACACTCATGAGCATAAAATTCTAAACTTCAGTGGTATATGTACTCAATTGTGACATCTGCTCTAAAAGAGATTCTGAGTAAAGTTGTGAGTGTACGTATCAATCCTGACCAGAGATCAAAGATGGGGAGTTGTATATGCAGTTGTGTCCATGGTGATGACGATGTGGCCACCAAACCTCATTACAAGATGGAGATTATTGGCAGTGAACTGATTATCCATGGGAAGCGACATCAGTTACAAAACCTAGTTGCTGTCAGCTTTGAGGGAAAAATCTTGCGGTTCAGAGATTCACGAGATCAAACAACATACGAATACTTACTACCCACAGCAGGACATGCTGAAGGTGCTATGGCCTACATTCTGAAAAGTATCATCGACAGTGGCACTGAACTGGAGACAGCTTCAGACCTTTCCAAAGTAGACTATACAGTACTGAACTTTGTTCATAGAACTCAACAATGAAGTGATCTCATTGCTGTTGTACCAAGGCTTGCAACTCAACACTTAAGCCAGCACAGAATTTGTATCACATGCATCTTTCTGAAATTACACAAGGATAGTGTACACGAATAATGTTCTGCATTCAGTCTTACATCATGTCTTTATCATGTACATGGCCAGGTGGACACCTAACCTCAGGTGCAGCAGTTGCACCATCTTCCTGTTTAGTGCTGCATGCACTCACAAAATTAATGTTTTCATACAACGTTGAGGTTAGCTACATTAGCTCACCTTCCTGCCTCAGGTTTCTCATCCTGGATTGTAAACCATAATAGTGGCCATATCTACCAGTAGGCTCACTGGTTGTGGTTTGAGTTTCCTGTAGGTGTTCTTTGATCTGTGACTATCAAGTATATTCATGAACCTTAAAGGGACCACTCTGCAGTATGTCCACTACAGCATGATTAGCAGATTAGCTACTCACTCAACCTCATCTTAAACTCAGTATGATTAATTGGTACAATAAAAGCCTGCACACAGTACAGCCATACATTATCAAATTTCACAGCTTATCAGTTAAGAGCGCTCTCTGCACCATCTTTCCAGCCCTTGTACTGCCTTCCTTAATATTGTTTCTCCAAAAGTCTCTAACTAATTCAACTTTTTCATTTAATGTTGTCTCAAGCTCTCGCTTCTCTTTTTGTAGTCTTTCAGCCATATTTCTATAGCACAGAGCTGCTTGCTGGGCTTTCCTCTTTTCCTCATTCGCTGATTCAATGTGCCTAACTACAGCTATTCGGTCAATTCCAGTAACATTCAGTTGTGGAAGGTTGATAGTACTAATGTTTGCCTCTTCAACACACACTGATGGCAGTAAGAGGGCAGCATTTGGAGACTCCATGGACTCTTCTGAAGTTTCACGGTAGACTTCAGCTTGACACTGCAAAATTTCTTGCTGACAGTTTGCTTCAAGCTCCTTATAAACTTCATGTTGTTTCCTACATGAATCTGCAGTTGTTTCTTTCAGTTTTGACTGCAGTTGGACTTTCTTCTCTTGATCTTCGAACTTTTCTCTCCGTTCCCTCCAGCGTCTGCGAAGTTCTTTTTCTATCCGTTCTTCCCATGCCTCCTTACTCTTCTTCTGTTTGTATCTCCTCCTTCTTGCATGGATACTCTCAATTGAACGCTGACCTCTTTGTACCTGTGTTTCATAATGGTTTATCATAAAACAAGGTACACAACAAATAATTGACTAACCATCGCAAAATCCATCCCCCAAAAAGAGGGAGGAGCCATATTTTACAAGCAAGTCGCCTGATAAAGGAGACATGGCATGCACAACACACACCACACCTACACATCAAGTTGCCGGATAGGTGACATGGCACAACACACACCACACCTGCACATCAAGTTGCCGGATAGGTGACATGGCACAACACACACCACACCTGCAAGACTCGCACAGCAAGTCGCCGGATAGGTGACACGGCACAACACACACCACACCTGCAAGACTCGCACAGCAAGTCGCCGGATAGGTGACATGGCACAACACACACCACACCTGCAAGACTCGCACAGCAAGTCGCCGGATAGGTGACATGGCACAACACACACCACACCTGCAAGACTCGCACAGCAAGTCGCCGGATAGGTGACATGGCACAACACACACCACACCTGCAAGACTCGCACAGCAAGTCGCCGGATAGGTGACATGGCACAGCACACACCACACCTGCAAGACTCGCACGGCAAGTCGCCGGATAGGTGACATGGCACAACACACACCACACCTGCAAGACTCGCACAGCAAGTCGCCGGATAGGTGACATGGCACAACACACACCACACCTGCAAGACTCGCACAGCAAGTCGCCGGATAGGTGACATGGCACAACACACACCACACCTGCAAGACTCGCACAGCAAGTCGCCGGATAGGTGACATGGCACAACACACACCACACCTGCAAGACTCGCACGGCAAGTCGCCGGATAGGTGACATGGCACAACACACACCACACCTGCAAGACTCGCACAGCAAGTCGCCGGATAGGTGACATGGCACAACACACACCACACCTGCAAGACTCGCACAGCAAGTCGCCGGATAGGTGACATGGCACAACACACACCACACCTGCAAGACTCGCACAGCAAGTCGCCGGATAGGTGACATGGCACAGCACACACCACACCTGCAAGACTCGCACAGCAAGCCACAGAACAGAGCCATTGGCTTGTGTGCAAGTAGCTAAGTCTGTTGGTGTAGCTATGTGATACAACTCATAGTGGCCAAGTATAGCTATTCAATTTATATACTGGAATCAAGGGCCTGCCATGTACAATCCAGTAGCTACCTTTTTTGTGGGTGACATGAACAGCTTTCTTCTTACTCCAGATTGAGAGCAGTAGCTACTGAGCTGATGATCAGGTGTTGTATTTGGAATATCCTCAGGATCTATAATGTTTATAATACAAATATTAATCTGTGAGTGATATATCCACTATGCAGTTGGCTAGTAGCAATTTATGCACAAGTACTGGTATAAAGCTACCTGTGCTTCGTCGGTCATGGTCCATCGCTGACTTGCAACCGAGAGGGGAGCAGTGTCGCGTAGCCATCAGGTAAACGGGCTGTGGCTGTCCCGCGCGCGCGCTATAATTATATTATGCCCAAGCAAGATTACGTGCTAGGGGGATATTATTGTATACGTTTCCTCTCAAGCAAGGTGTTCAACTTCCGATACTAGGAAATTGGTTACAAAGACAGTGTTTGCCATGTCAATCATTAACATGAAGGTGAAAACAGTCCACTCCATACAACATATCAACTCATGGATTAATCGCAACTGCATAATTATGCTATATGTACAAACAACTAATAAACCGCAGGAAAGGGAATACAAGCTATATCTTTAAGTCTATCTATCTATCTATCTACATCGCACTTTAACTAGAGATACATAAATCAACTCAATAAATGTCTTCGGCTTAGGTAAAAGAGTTCCATCCTCCTGTTTACTATACAGTGTAGTGGACCACTTAAGCTTCGATTCTAACCTGACGGGAAAATCTATTCCATAACCATCTCCTAACCTATCATATACTACATGCCAACCTGCAGGAAAATATGTACTACCAAAATCTTCTAGCTCATAAAACGTACCTCGTCCAGTGGGGGGTGTAGTGCCCTTACCACTAAAAATAAAATTAAATACATCGGTTCTAAACTCTAAACTAAATTTGCAATTTGTATTTACTCCAAGTTTAAGGCTATGCTGGATGCTGCTGACCAGTGTGCTGACATCGTCAGCAATCACCCTGTACGGTGGTGAAGGGTCTTCATAAGATCTGCATGTGAATGGCACAAATACACACACATAACCAAGTGCATAATAAGCAACAATAATTATCAACGTTTGTGATCTTCAGAAATTAAAGGTGGAAGCTCTGTCTATATAACGCACAGAACAACTTCAACTTACTTCACAGCTGCCACAGTGAGGTCTTCTACCTTCTCCCAGGAGGCATCTTCCTTGGGATATCCCTCCCAAAGCACCAAGTACATACAGTTAGTGGTTCCCTGCCAGGTGAAGACTAGGCTCAATCAATAGCTACAACAACTGCATCTCTATGTACGCTGGATACAGACTATCACACACGTATACCTTCTTGGCTACAACACGATCTACACGGTAGCAGCCGTCTGGTAGCTCCGCGTCTTCACTGCTAGCAACGACGAGCCTAGCATGGCTCGCGTTACATCCCAACCCCAGGATGTCCGCTGTGCTCAGTACGTTCAGCGCCCTATAAAATCCAGGTGAATGCTTCGATCTCGAACTGCTCCGAACGGCCATGCTGGGCTTTCGCGAGATAAATTTGATTTACGTATATTCGTCGGTACATTATCGGCACACGCACACAACACGGAACACATCCGTATATCTGAGTGGTCCGTGTCACGTCCGCTGGATGCGTACATATTTCTGGTAACGTCTCTCCCTGAGGCCCCTCCTCCCGGCTAGTCTCGGTGTACCAGGTCGAATAGTCTGGTACGGAGACTACCTCCCGGCCCTGACAGACAACACATCACGAACACTGTAGCAAGCTAGCAACAGTATTACCTCACCACAACACACCAGAAGACGTGATGATGATGCTGCTGCAGCTCAGGACGGACTGGAGTCTCTCGTGGGTAGTCTCGTGCCCAGCCGGAAACGTGTACGGAATATATTAAAGTTCTGAATAATAATTAGCTGGCAATAAATATTAAATGCGCGTGACCGATTTACCTCAAACAGCCCCACCCACTCTGACACTCATCCACCCCTCCGCAAAAATAAAAATTCAATTCGTGGTCAAGATGGCGAGAAGGCAGGCTTTCAGAGACAACCCTGAGCTGCAACAGTTCGTGCTCCCCGAGGCGCGCCCTACAGGAAAAAGGCTGGGCGTCGGGTCCTACGGTAGCGTGGAGGAACTCCAAGTGAAAGGGTTGGTGTGCGCGGGGAAGCGGCTGCACGAGGCGCTCCTGGAGCGAGACAACGAGGGCGTGATGAACATTGAGCGCAAGTACCTCGAGGAGTGCCAGGTGAGGCCAACATATCAGTCGCACGTAGCCAGATCACCAGGTGTGTCCGGCTACGCGACACTATTTAATGCCAGCAAGTATTGCAGTGAAGTGCATTGTTTTGCCACCTGTAACTAACTGACGTAGGTAGCTATTATGCCGTTTACAAGCTCTCCTTTGGCTTCGAATTTTGTTGTAGGTGATGGCAAAGATGCGGCACCCTCACGTAGTGCAGTTCTTGGGCCTGTGTTTCCTAGAAGGGTCAACGCTGCCTGTGCTGGTCATGGAGAGGATGGACAGCAGCCTGGACGAGCTGCTGGAGGGCGCTCCTAGCCTTCCCCTTGCCCTCAAGCGATCTCTTCTATCTGATGTAGTACGAGGGTTGCTGTACCTACACACCCGTAACCCTCCCGTTGTCCATCGTGATCTGTCTTCACGAAACATCCTCCTGACGTCATCACTACTCGCAAAGATTAGCGACCTTGGGAATGCTCGCATCGTGAACCTGGGGCCCGGGCAGCTAGCGAGGACCCTCACACACCTTCCTGGAACATTTGTGTACATGCCTCCCGAGGCATTTCACGAGGGCTCACGGTACGGTCCGCCGCTGGACATCTTCTCATACGGCCACCTTGCCCTCTTTACACTCACACAGGTGAGAAAGGGGGTGGATAAAGTAACATCTACTGGTATAGCAGCATGTGTAAGTGCTGATATTCATTACTGTGGAACATTGTTATTAGAACATACATGTAGTCTGAAATTTATATGCAGGGCAGTTAGTTCTTGATAAACATTCACGTAACCCAAGAGGTCGAGACTTCATTCTATACTACTTGCCGGTACAGTGAGCAAGGTTATCTCACACAGCGTATACTGCAGTATTGCATGCGTGCGGTGATCAACTTGCTCTGATGGTGACCAGAGTTGAGTTCCGGGTACAACATAATCATGACAGTTTTGTGGTAGGGAGTGTACCCCCTTTCATCCCTCCAGGTGTTCCCAGGCTCCCTCCTGCCAAGCACGTATGCAGATCCTGAGAGCCCCGATCGCCTCTTAGCTAGGTCTGAGTTGGAGCGTCGGAGGGACTACATCCAACCACTCCACCGGCAGTTGGGGGAGCAGCACCCTCTTGTTCAGCTGGTACAGCAGTGTCTGCACAACAACCCAGCCCGCCGGCCCTCTGCAGAGGAGCTGTTACAACGACTGGAGGCAATGAGGGCTCAGATTGACAGGTCGTATGGCAGTTACAATTTTAAAGTGGAAATTACGAAGCTGCAGTTGGCCATGATGAGTGTCGTAGAGACGGAGATGGGGGAGAAGGACCGTGAGATAGAACACCTGCAGCAGGAGCTGCACCAACTGCAGGTGATCTATTCTTTGCTGTAACGCTCAGCATTATGCAGTGTTAAAGGTAGTTTAATCTTTCAATGTTAGGAGAACAGGGAAAGGCTGCAAGTAGAGGTGGATGCAAAGGATGCCCAACTCCAGCAGAAGGATACTCAACTCCAGCGGAAAGATACTCAACTCCAGCAGAAGGATACTCAACTCCAGCGGAAAGATGCCCAACTCCAGCGGACGGATACTCAACTCCAGCAGAAAGATGCCCAACTCCAGCGGACGGATACTCAACTCCAGCGGAAAGATGCCCAACTCCAGCAGAAGGATACCCAAATTCAGCAGCAAGGCACAGAACTCCAAGAGAAGGCTACTCAGATCAACAGGCAACAAAGGGAGCTACAAACACTGAGAGTAAGAAACATGAACCATATACTATTCATATTGACTTCACTGTTGCTCTGATTACTGTAGGAGGACAAGGGAAGGCTGCAGCAACAAGCCCATGAGAAGGACGCCGAAATTAGCCGACAGCAGAGAGAGATACAAACACTGAGAGTAAGGGTCATGAATGATTCATTATACTAGGAGAATGCATGGCAGGTGGGTCCACAGCACAGTTGTAATTATGCTGTTAGCCGTCTGATATGGGGTGTCGTTTGTGTCAAAACTACATTGTGAGTCGATGGATGGTTAATACGTTGACGTACAGCTTGCAGGGCGACGAATCTATAAGCAGCGTCAGTTCTGAGGCGACGAATCTTTCTGAGGCGACGAATCTTTCCGAGGCGACGAATCTCTCTGAGGCGACGAATCTTTTTGAGGTGACGAATCTTTCCGAGGCGACGAATCTTTCTGAGGCGACGAATCTTTCCGAGGCGATGAATCTTTCTGAGGCGACGAATCTTTCTGAGCCGACGAATCTTTCCGAGGCGACGAATCTGACTGAGGTGACGAATCTGAATGACTGAGGCCGGAAATGGGTGTGACTGTACTTTCGAGCCATAATTATATACCTAGTCTGTTTGTGCAGTTACATTGTTACCTGACTAATGGGCCCTCCTGGCCTTTCTATGTCATTATAATAATTTAATGGATACATTGGCAAAGAAATTGCTTAAGAGGGACGAGAGAGTACAGTTAGAGGTGGACATTAAGCATTATAAATTTATCTTGTGCTACATGTACATGTATCGTTGAATGTAATTTTGTCATGATTTTCATTATGTCTCTCACAGCCCGGGCCGCGAGTTGGAGGAAGCTGTTTGTTGCATGCGCGATACAATTCTAATAATTCGATAATAATTTTTGGTTTTTTTACTATTCATCGTCTCCGTCAGTCAGTAGTGAGTCATGCAGATTCGTCGCCTCGGAAAGATTCGTCGCCTCGGAACTGACGCTGCTTCACAGAGTCGTCGCCTCAGCCGCCTCAGTTCATATTCGTCGCCTCAGAACTGACGCTGCTTCACAGAGTCGTCGCCTCAGTTCATATTCGTCGCCTCTGAACAGACGCTGCTTATAGATTCGTCGCCCTGCAAACTGTATGTCGACGTATAGTAACCATCCATCGACTCACAATGTAGTTTTGACACAAATGGCACCCCATAGTCTGAGACTACACACTGTACTTGGTGTGGAACTGGGTTGCACAGCAGCAACTCTGAGAGTGGGATGCTGGTATCAGAAGAGAGCTGACAGTATTATTAATGGACAAAACCTGCTGTCATGCAATAGATTCATTTTTGTGTACAGGATCGAACTGCATCCCAGGGTGTGCGTGTAGCAGCATTGCAGTCTCCACCTCGACAGCCACATGTGAGTTAACCATCCACAGGTTGCATGTACTGTACATTGCAGAGGAGCTATATAGGTAGCCTTGTTCCCAGGTCCGCACACCGCACAAAACACGGAAACCTGGTATCTTTCTCACATACGTGACGTCAAGGGTAGAAAGGTGGTAGAAAGGATTCGTATACCGGGAAATTTTGGCGACCGTTTAATTTGGCGATTTGGCGATTCGGAGGTCAGTCGCCAAATTAAATGACCGGCCAGATCGACTGTCGGCACGCGCAGCGAGGCAAGACCACCTTGAAATTGCAAGACCCAATGTACTACCTGCTGAGCAAGGTCTAGAGGTGCACCGAATTGAAGCGTACAGGCTGCTGAAAACTATTATCAAGGTCATATGCATGGCTAGCCTCGTACCCAGGCCTTCAATCGCGGGGGGAAGGCCTGGTATACACTGTTTGCGCATGCGCTTAATTTCCCCCAAAATCTTGGAAAATAGGATATCTCGGTATTCTTCCGTGAAACGATGACGTCGAATGACGTCTACGTTTACATTCCTAGAAGAACCGCAACGAACGACGAGTAGCAATCATGGCGTGCAAACGTTCCGGTGGTAGTAGTTTCTCTGAGGCTCTTACCTATGCTTTGCGAAGGCTGAAAATGACACGGATGACTGTGAAAGAAGAGCAGCGCTCCTCCATGAGAGCTGTGTACGAAGACAGCGACGTGTTCGTGTGGCTAACTACCTACTGGCTATGGCAAGAGCCTGTGCTACCAAGCGCTCCCTTTCCTCATGGACTACGGACTTGTAGACAGTGGAAAGAGCTGTGGTGTGCTTGTTGTGAGCCCCTTGATCGCTCTCATGCACGCGTACACGGGTGTGTTACGCCAACGTCATCGGTTAAGCCCAACCCATTCGCAAACGTCACAATTAAAATTGACGTAATATTCACATTTAAATTAAACGCATGGCCTACTGTGTAACTACCTGTGTCGTGCATTACTGCCACAGCATACGCATCCTGGACAGTGCTGACCTGATGACCTCCCGGATAGCTGTTCGCCGATTGTGGGCCTCCTTATGCCACTGAACGATGACACTGCTCTCCATTTCATACGTCTTCGTCCTGGGGCCGGGGTTTCTCGATCTCGTGTCAGAAGTACAAGTCACGTCACGCTCGCGGCACACATAGTTATGTCATACTTTTTCTGTCAATCGCCAAATTTTATACCGAGCCATTTCAGGCGATTTCGCCAAATTTAATGGCTGCCAAAATTTCCCAGTATACGGTAATTGAACGTAGCGATCTGGGGCTCAGAACAGCAAGAGCAGCTAAGGTACCAGGTAACTTACCACCCGTATCTGGCTAGCGAGGGGTGACATCAAGTGTTGAATGTGTAGTTCGTTGAACAATGTGCACAATTTTCGTCATTCTTTGATTACATACCACATCAGGCTCTCCCCGCTTTTCTGTACTGCAAGTGACAAAAAGCTGGGCGGAGCCTGTGAACGAGCTCAGCTACTACATGTATATAGGACCATTCCAGAATAACGTATAGTTCCATTGTTGGTAGGGAATCAGGTGTCTGTACAATTTAACAATGCAGGTATAGAAACTATAAAGGTGGAGGAGTTCCTGCTGAACTCATCATGGTCACCTTATCATAGATTGAGTCTATATGTAGGGTGGACACGCAATACGAAGCTGAGCAGTGCACAACTCCATCGCTATTTGACAACTTCGAAGTCTCACGAGGCATTTGAAATCGCCCACTCAATAACTATGGCTTCATCTGCAACACCATTTTCTTCATTTGTACGAGCAAGTTGTTTGAACTTTGAACTCAAAATTGTGTACTGTGTGCAGAGTGAATGCTATCAGGTCAAAAATGCAAATTAAGTGCAAAAAACTAGAGAGATGTTGGGATAGCAGAACTGCAGACCTTTCTCTGTATTATGTGGAAAGATAACTAAGATGGGGTTGTAGCTATACTGAACTGTTTTATGCCATCACCCTAACTTAGTTCTACTATCCCTACATCTCCATTCATTTTCAATGCTTTTTGCACTAGTCTTGTATATGTATAGTGTATATACACTGGAGGGCAACTGTCAGCCTCCATCCACTCATGCAATACTGGGTTAACCATAAACCAGATTTGACTTCATAAAGAGATTCATATACAGTGCATTTTTACGTACAGGATCAAACTGCAACTAGAGACGAGCGTGTAGCACGATTGCAGTCTCCACCTCAACAGCCACATGTGAGTTGACCATCCACAGGTTCCATGTGGTTCCATGTACCATTGCGGGATCACTCAGGGACTTTTGTAGGTAGGGAATTTATCATTAGTTGGTGCATGCATGAACTACAAGTCCATTCTGCATCCAGTGCACTTCATAGCCACTGCTTGCACTATGGCATGTACATGTATACAGTGTACCTAGTACCTGTAAATAATTTGGCTCCACAAAGTCTGGAAGGCGCCAAATATTTCAAAGTGCAGCTGCTCAAATTTCCATAGTGACAGTGTTGAGTTGTTTGCAAGAAGAGTTCTAGTTGAGTAGCTAGCTCCTAGCTAGCTAGCTAGCTGTTTAGCTTTGTTGCTGGTTTAGTGAGTCAGGCTACAGCTAGAGAATTGCCTGAGGGCTAGTTGCTAGCCAAACATACGGTAAGTACAAACTTGTGTTCAAGTTTCCTAGCTAGTTGGATAGCTCCATGTGCAGCTGCCAAATTTATTTTCAGCTTGCCTATGTAAGTTGTCTAAAGAGCAATATTTAGAAGGAAAGTACATTTTGCCAACTCAAAGCACAGCTATAGCTAGCAAAGTCACAAACTATGGAGCTATAACTAGCTATGATGGTTGAAGCTATTACATGTACCATATGTGGGCATTTTTGTGGTGGACTATACAGAATAAATGTTTGCAACAGCTTCACAAGTCAAATTTTAGCCGTATCACAAACAAATATCCATCACAGACTTGCAATGTATATGTATGGTACCTGTAATTACATAAGTATGATGTCATAGGAATTGGTGGAAATAAAATGCGAGTGTGTTACTGTGAGCTTGTTACGTATTATTTCTCCAGCATCAGGTACTACTAGTACTCGTGAGATTGCGTTAGAAGAGGTAGAATTACAGTAACTCATTGCGAGAGAAAAACACATGCCCCTGGGGCATCCACCACTTCTATGATGTTATTATAAATGAATTCTGCTGGCAATATAGTGCAGGTGTGTTACCATACGCTGGAATATACTTTACACACCATCCAATAACATTTTGAATTAGCTATTTGTTTACCTACAGCCCATAATAGTTGTTGTACCAACAAAGAAGCCACTGCCGGCTGAGAAATTTTCAGTAATCATTACTAATGGCCGCTCTATGACACACACTGTGTCTTCTCTGTCGCAGGCACGTCCCCCCAGTGGGTTACAGCCTCTCACTCTGAGGTGGAGGCGGCACAGTGACCTGCCGTGGGGGATGCAGTACCCACACTGTGTGATGGTGGAGGAGAAGCTGTACATCGAAGGAGGAGGATACCCATACATTGTTGGTGACCCACACACAGTCTGGCAGTATGAGTCAGACCAGTGGGTGAGACTGGAACACTATCAATGGAGGTGGTTTGCAATGGCTGCCGTGAAGAAGAAGCTCACACTCGTGGGCGGTGCGGATACATCCACTCTGCCATATCGGGTGACCAATGAGATTTCAGTGTGGGAGAGGAAGGGAGCGTCCCACCAGTGGACTCACCCGTACCCCCCCATGCCCACACCTCGCCACTCACCAGCAGTAGCCACACACAACCAGTGGCTGGTGGTGGCAGGTGGGAGGTATGGCTACCCCTACTATAACGTCCTAGCCGCAGTTGACCTCCTCAACACAGACACTCGACAATGGCTGTCCACGACACCGCTGCCACACGGGTGTTTTTGCGTGGACATTTAGCGTATAATAAAAACATTACGGTATCACGTTGCCACGCCCCCAATGTAATGGCGCATGGCGCGCGCAACAGCCACTTTTTGTTCCATCCTATAACCAGTCACAACTAGAACAAAAGCACATACAAACGAATATTTAGCATAGTTTGAATTACTAACATACCTTAGCTAATGATGGCAGGCTTCTACGCAGCAGCTGCACAAATGTACACGCACTGCGCAGCCAAAATTTCAAACATCACCGCAGCTGAGGCAGCCATTGCCGTTTACACAGTGCACTGAACTAGTAAACTGCGCCCCCAGGAAGCGCTCCAGGATAGAAGTCCTACATCACCGGTAAGATCAAGGGTATTATAACTTCCTTAAATCAATTCCCATACCGTTCGGATTTTTAAGCAACCGCAGCAAGTTCATGAATATGATGAATATCACGTACAAAACATTAGGAGAATGGATGAGCAGCAGCAGTACCACCACCAGCAACTGGCTAAGCACTGCAGAATCTGTGGCAACAGGCAACAGAAAGCAAAGTCTAAGGACACCACACATGTACATGACTGTGCTGCTCATAGGGAGAGACTACTCCAGGCTTTTGGAGTAGACACCAGTAGTGATACTGCGGACACTCATCCCGCCCAGTTTTGCCACCGTTGTTACTGTGCCATGCGGAGAGCCATGACAGCCACAGCAAAAGGTGTTCCATACACCACCTCGGTCACCACCTACAAATGGCAACAGCATAGCAGTAACTGCAAGGTAAGCAATACAAATGTTAAACAACGTTTATATAATGATTATAACAGAAAACGTCGGATACAAATGCACCACACAGGTTTGCCAACACTTTCAGGCGGTTGCTGCTGGGGGTGGTCAGAACAAGAGGGTGTGCAAGAACCAAGGACGACCAAGTGGTTGCACCCCTAATCACGTCCTGGAACATATTAGATCCATACGTCCCACACCATTCTATCCCAGCGATACCAAACCCACCTACGTCCTTTCTGCTTGTGGAATGGATGCCTCAGAACTGAGGTGTCCCATCTGCATGGATGTGTATTGGTGCCCAGTCCAGATGCAATGCAGGACACTCGTCTGTGCGACATGCTGTTCCCAGTGGGTGCAGGTAACAGCTGGTGTCGATTGCCCATGTTGCTTCAATCACCAGCTTGACACTAGCAACGTCCAACCACCACCGTCTGTAATGACAGATCTGCTGGGCAGCCTTTGGGTCCAGTGTACTTGTGAGGGCTGTCCCAAAGTAGTGAAGGCACAAAACCTGCTGAAACATCTTGAGTCTGGGTGCAGACAATATAACGAGACATCGACAGACTCACCTTCACGAGTGTCCTTGAAGGACATCCTTTCACAGCCTATCACCACTCCAACCACAGCAGCCGAAAAGAGGGTATTCCGCAGTCTCTTTAGGCGGGAGGAGGCTTCAAACCCTTGCAGCACTGTCACTGTAGAGACAGCAGGACAGGTATGAACTTAAGTTTTTCCGTGTGTGTGCTTGCATGTGTGCGCATGTGTGTGTGTTTGTGTGTGCGTGTGTGTGTGTGTGTATGTGTGTGTGTGAGTACAGGGTGGAACTGCAACCTTCGTACCTTACTACAACCTCCGAACCTTGAATTAGGTATGTAGGGACTAGAACCTGCTGGGGACTCAATCGCAGAGCAGTGGACACAACTTACATCCTGTTTCTGTCATGTAGCCACTTCACTTTGTGCGAGTCCCTGGATGCCGGGTATCCACATCTGACGCTACTCAAAAGACTGTCCACCGAAGGTCTAAGCAGCTGAGTCAGATACGTGAGGTGATCAGTGGTGGAGAGAGTCACCTTCAGTTACAGGATGAGATCCATGTCCTGCCAAAGGAGGAGAGACAGAGGATTCTTAGAGAGGGGGGATTCTACTTGGAAATTCCACCAGAGCAAGGGCTTGCCATGAAGGCACACCTTGCATTGCCATGGCACAAGCTGAGGCAGGTTCGAAGGTAGGTACATGTAGGTACAGTACTTGAAACAAACCAAAAAGAAACAGGTGACAACTTACGATATTCATATTAATCTTGAGGTGGTTGAAGGTCTTCAAGATCTCCCTTGGGAGTGAGAGGAAGCAGAGGATCCATGCAAAGGACCTCCTTGGAGACAAACTGACAGCCGAAGAGGCAGTATTCTCTTTCCCACTCAAGTCTGGCGGTGAAGAGCTTAGGGCAGCTCCTTTTGTGTATGTCCCAGATCTTGTGGAGAAGGTGGCACACATCCTCACCGAGAACAAGCGGTATGGATTAAACTTCACATGTACATACCTGTATTTATTGGGGCCTCTACTGCCATGCAGAGCCAACCGCCTGACATGGCACAAGGGGGCAATCCCTGCCAATGAAGTCTGGTTGAAGTTGGGTGGTGACAAGGGACATGGGAGTGTTAAAATGAATTTTCAGTGGGTGAACACAGAGGCTCCCAACAGTAGGCACAATACCTGTGTCTTCGCCTTCTTCAAGGCAGGGGACTCCCCAACGAATCTGGACGTGGCCCTAGAGCAGTACAAGGAGCAAGTTACACGGCTGCAAGGGATGGAGTTGAGGTGGGGAATTTAACCTGTTGGGTACTGGAAAACTGTCTTACCCACTTGAATACTTGTTTTCCAGTGGGTACAATGTCAGGGTATTCCTGAGTGGGGACTACCTCTTCTTGTGCGCTATGTACGGGCTTTCAGGAGCAAGTGGTAAGATCATCTTCATTGCTGGAAGCAGGACACAAATGAAAACATAACTTTTCATGTACAACAGGAAGGCACTGCTGCCTCTGGTGTACCATACCCAGCAGCAAACTGAAGGTCCCTTTGCTCAAGAGGGGGCATTCTCCATCCCGGACGCTGGATACCCTACACAGTGACCACCAGCGATTCTTGTGCCAAGGAGGCGGAGACCTAAAGAATGCCAAGTTCTACAACAATGTCATCAGAGAGGCACTACTTAGGATACCAATCACTCAGGTTTGCACATAAACGGTCCTTCCATTGCGTCCAAATTGAAGGTATTGATACTTACGCAG
The DNA here is from genome assembly GCA_963931865.1 of Axinella damicornis. Classification (NCBI taxonomy): domain Eukaryota; kingdom Metazoa; phylum Porifera; class Demospongiae; order Axinellida; family Axinellidae; genus Axinella; species Axinella damicornis. The sequence goes on along the minus strand of OZ007518.1, from coordinate 9,450,147 downwards.
GTGTGTATCCCTGGCCTCCACTTGTCACTGGGCATTTTTTCACGGCTGTACGAGCTGTTAGAGGACGAGTGCCACTCTCTGGACCTTCAGCTGGCATGTTCCACCTCCAGTGACAACAGCGAGTCCTCTTTTGCCAAGTATTCTGCTGCCCTGACGGAACTATGCAGAAGAGAAAAAGAGCTCAAGTCCCAAAAGGAGCACACTGAGGCAGTCGAACAGATTATTACATACCTCGCCCTATCTCTGCCTGATGCCAAGACAAACCCACAGCTGGCTCAGGTTCAACAGGGTGCTACTGCTGGGAGGGTACAAATGCAGGAGATGGTAAGATACCTTTTGACTCGCGTAGAATGTGAAAATCTAACTAATTCGTGACTTGTAGGAGGAGAAGATCCGGGAACTTGAGGCAACAGTGAAACGAAGTTTCAACAGGAAAGACGGGCCTTTCTACCGGGCACTGGATAAATGCCTCAATAACATGAACGTCCAGCGTCAGGCCTACCAGGGAGGCACCTTTGTGGGCAACCACGTTCATAAAGTTCTAAAGGTACACACAAATTCTAAACGAGGTTAGGGCAATACACTTAGGTCACCAATCTATTATGGTTTTTGCAGTCAGCCAACACAGAGGCTCTTTGTTCGACAGTCATAGCTGTTGCTGAAGAAAAATGCCCCGCCATGCTACCCAAAGCAAGAGCAGTGTACATCAAGTTTGTACGCACCTTTTCTGCCTTTGCAAAGTGCCACCATATTTACAATGGGCGTGGGGCAACAGACGATGATATTAAGAAGCTAGGTATGTGCACACAATAAACTACACTTTTTGTAAACGTGCTTTGAACAATTCACCTTCACATTTGTGCTTGCAGAGATGAACATCCAAGACTTCATGGAGGTGTATAGAGAAAAGTTCCCTGAGGCAACCATACTCCCAAAGATGCACATATTGGAGGACCATGTCATCCCATGGATGAAACAATGGCAGATTGGTGCGGGTTTAATGGGGGAGCAAGGGGCGGAAAGTATACACGCTCACTTTCAAAACTTGGAGAGGACGTATGCGGGCATTCCAAATGCTGTGAAGCGGATGGAGTGCATCATGAAAGAGCACTACATTGAGACGGCTCCATCTACAGCCAGTCTCTGTCCGCCCCAAGTGAAACGGCGTAAAATTGATCATGACTCAACAGACTAACCCATTCATACACGTTATAATAGTCATGGGAGGCCCAGAAAACAATATATAATAATACTTTGGGCGCAGCTATCCAAGCTGCTATAATTTAGAACTCTGGTAAGTAAACACACCCATAAACTCACCCGCAATTGCATGGCTGTACTTGGGCTTGACTGCTGCTCGTGCAAAAATAAGAACGGAGTAGCTGTCATCGTTGCTGTAAACTACCCAGGTACGGTGAGGTAAGGGGCCACAGAGCCAACTTAAAAGCGCTTCTGCTTTTCAGCAGTCGACGCTTCAAGTTGCCACCAACGTTCGCCCGTCTCCGCTTAATAACTCAGCGATCCCTTGGTGTATTTTCTCCGGGTTTTCACGACCTGGTTCAGCACAACGCCATTTTCTTAACCACGTGCTTAGCATGACCTTTAGCCTTTTGTGAGGGGTGCTGTGTCATGAAAATTGCGACCCCTGCATGTTGCTATGTGCAGTTGCTATGCGTGGGGAAATTTTTTCTCGCACTCGCGTGGTACAACTAAATGTCCGCGTCATAACGTAATGAAACAGCCGTGGCCAGTGAAGTGCAGTCACGTGACAACCGCCATCGTACAAGACGAACTATACCTTGTAGGGGGGACACTGACCACGACACTCGTTGTGTCCCTCCCCGACCTTGTGAGTACTGATAGCGCCAACACTGCCAAGTCATGGCGCACCCTCCCCACACCTCCACTGGAGAGATCTGCCGCCATCACGTGCACGCTCCACGGAGCTTTGTTAGCCGTTGGGGGTTGCCATGGCAACGATCGCAGTACAGCCATCCACGCCTACCAGCCTGCCACGAACAATTGGAAGCAGGTTGGGGAGTTACCTACTGCACGCTCATCTTGTGCATGCACACTGCTACCCAGCGGTGAGCTCCTGGTTGCAGGAGGATACGATAGCAATGGCAAACTAACTACCCGAGTCGACGTAGCTGCGATGTGACGTAACCTCATTCCCAGAACACTACCTGACATGAGAACGAGCTTTGACGCTTGATTTATTTTGTCGTGTAAATGCTTTTTTCCTTGTAATTATTGTTTTGTGTTTTTTGTAATAATAATTCTTTTAAATCTGGAAAAATGCTATTGGATAACGAAGCGCAAGCATGAATTTGAACAAAGTTGGTTTTTCTGCAAAGCCTACGATCTCTCTTAGTATAAGTTAGTGTACAGAAAATTGAATTCTGCAGCAGTGTGTCGTCGGCTCATCCTGACATCTTGTGGCCATTGGTGAGCTGAGAAGTTATTCTTATAGAAGTGTTGATGTTGGGGCGAGTCTGGGCGGGCAAGCCTTTGACATATTGAGCTGCTACAGCAGTTGTTGTGATGATCAAGATTATAGTCACATGAGTCTCAGGCCGACTGCTATATTGGCTAGACCCCCTCCCTAGCTGTACTGTGTGATGCTATGAGTCACGTGCTGGTGATGGTTGGGTCTAGCTAGCTAGCTTGCAAGAGTCCGCAGATCCTCATGATCCTGTGGAAGTGGAGGGGAATAATCGCATCACAGCATAGCATTACAAGCTAGCACTTTCTCCAACACATGATCACGTCCAGTGTGCATGCACCAAGACTGCCTCGTTCCCAGGCCACGCGGCCGAGGCTAGCACCAAGTCAAGAAACTTTAGACCACTCTACTTGGCATGCCATTAAGCTTGTAGTCACGTCATAGCTGCATCACTCGAGTCCATGCAGCCTGCGAATCTCAATCGCTGTTTGTAGTTCTGGCTGTTGGGCTGCTTAAAGATTGCACTGAGCGAATAGAAATATCACGCAATCATGACAGCTACAATCTGATTAGATCTGCTGGGTGTTTTGAGGATAGTTCAGGTAAATTGGTCCTAAGGTTCTAGACCCTCCTAGTACCCAACCTAGCCTCCCTGTGCTCACTACTCTCAGACGCCCTGATCTCCCTACCATGCACCCTGATTTGCTCCAACCTAGCCTCCCTCTGCTCACTACTCTCAGACGCCCTGGTCGCCCTAACATGCACCCTGAGTTGCTCCAACCTAGCCTCCCTTTGCTCACTACTCTCAGACGCCCTGCTCTCCCTGCCATGCACCCTGATTTGCTCCAACCTAGCCTCCCTTTGCTCACTATACTCTCAGATGCCCTGATCTCCCTACCATGCACCCTGATTTGCTCCAACCTAGCCTCCCTTTGCTCACTACTCTCAGACACCCTGATCTCCCTACCGTGCACCCTGATTTGCTCCAACCTAGCCTCCCTTTGCTCACTACTCTCAGACGCCCTGATCTCCCTACTATGCACCCTGATTTGCTCCAACCTAGCCTCCCTTTGCTCACTACTCTCAGATGCCCTGATCTCCCTACCGTGCACCCTGATTTGCTCCAACCTAGCCTCCCTTTGCTCACTACTCTCAGACACCCTGATCTCCCTACCATGCACCCTGATTTGCTCCAACCTAGCCTCCCTTTGCTCACTACTCTCAGACGCCCTGATCTCCCTACCATGCACCCTGATTTGCTCCAACCTAGCCTCCCTTTGCTCACTCTTGGTTAACATGATGCATGCAGTTGCAGTCGTGCAGTGCACAGCATGCAGTATACATCCCATGTAGGCCTTGGCGGATTTTGCTAGCATAATTTTTGGAAAAATAGGTGCTTCTGAGCATAGTGAATTATGCTGGGAAAAATAGGTACACTTTCTGACTCTGATGAGAAAAATAGGTACAAATGGGTTTTGTAATTCCTAATCTTGAAAAACAACACCGTCAGGTACAGGTTTAGATGTAACAATGTAGACTACTACTAGGCTAGCTACGTATTAGCTAGGTAGCTACGTAGGCCATAGCTACGTATCAGATAGAACTACTCAGAAGTATATATTGACAAGTGCAACACGTGGCCTGTAGTTTGTTGCAGTTGATGGCTTGATGCATTGTCACGGTGACAGTGTCACTCAGAATCAGTTTTCAAGTGTTTACAAGCGTGTAGCTATTAAACTTGTGTAAATTTTCAAAATCGATGCCAGCATAATTGAAAAAAATAGGTGAATTAAAAAGAAAAATAGGTTAATAACAGGAGAAAAAAAGAAAAGAAAAATAGGTAAAAGTTCGAACAAAATCCGCCAAGGCCTAATCCCATGTAGCTCAAGAGTGCCCTGGGTTGAGGCTACTCCTTAGGACAGGCAGGATTTGGAGTTTGGGCAAATTAAAATTTAATGATTGTGAATGTGGGTCACGGCCTTCAGGTGTTCACAACCTTCTGAGAGTAGTTTTGGGGTCCTAGCTAGTACGTAGTGTCACAGCCAGATTCTGATCCGCGGTAAATGTACAGTGTAGTACATACGGGAGAGTCGTAGCTGTGATATATTGCTTGTATACATGCATGCTTATTAAGCTATGATGTAATGCTGATTATTGTGTGCATGTGCTGTTCTTCTGCGGTTGTTGTAATTCAGTTGCCATCGCCATGCTGCATGTGTTTGTTGTACCTGAAGAGATCTGATCTTTGCGATTGAACATCACAGTAGCAGGTGTCAGTGTATAGCTACAACCTATAAGACATGACGATGCCTTTTCACTGGTGGCAAACTAATGCCCTCCATAATTATAAGTACTGGCAAGGCACATGCATTGTACGTATACAGGCCAATGAAAGCTGACTGCAGTGTATGCTCACCACTAAAATTCAATTGCCCCCCCCCCCCCCCCCCCCCCCCCCCCCCCCCCCCCCCCCGCTGTAGATAGGACCCCTGCATACAGTGACAGATACATACAATTTATGTGCCTGAGAGTGGTGAGCAAAGGTTGGACAACTGCAGGACAGATTAGCTTCTTTTCATTCAAAGATGCAGGCTGTGGTCTTGTTGAGTGTGCCACGTGTATATAGCTAATGAGTCATCAATTCCCCATGTTATATAATCTGCAGTCTCGATCCATCTCCCCTGCATGCTCCATGAGCAAATAGTCCAGTTGCTTGCTCGCACACATGCATGGCTGTTCACTTCCACATTGCACCTCCTCCACCGTCACGACGCTATATACTGTACGTAGGACTCCACACCTCGCTGCCGTTGGATGTACATGGGCCCATGGAACTGCAGATCAGTCCAACCCATGCACCTACCAACTTGGCTATACTAGATAGACAGCTAATATGGGTGGCTGGTAATAATTATTATCCTGTATTATATATACCCCCTTCAAGAAACTTGGGCACTGAATTTCTGTACAATGTATTCTCTCACACATAAAGAATTGCACTATCAACAGACTAGAGCACTGATCAGAAACGTTTCTATCACAGTTCATTTCTGGAACAGTTTCCTAGCAAACTCCTCCTCCCTCCCGTTCTCCACTACCCTACACCCCACGGGGTTCTCCAGAAGTACGGTGACACACCCACCACCGTCCGTGGTGACATCACGGAACTGGCAGTGGGGGCTGGTACTGGGAGGAGGGAGCTTCACGTCCCTGCACCTGGGATCATCCAGTTCCTGGTGGACGGAACAGTGGGAGTATCATAGTCTGAGAAGCAAATGGTTTTTCCATGACACAATCTGCAGAACACACTCAATCAACCCATAGTCTTGGAATCAGGCCCTAGAAGGAGATTCGTGGCATTCTGCTGGGCACAATGAGTAAACAGGACTGGTGATGGTTCTAACTTCTATGGCAGAACAGTTACTATTGGTGATGACATAGTACACAAACAGGAATCACATGACCACGCACAGTGCCGGGTCCAGACTTGACTGCATGCGTGTCTCGAGCATGACTAGCATTCCCATGCAGCCTTACAACAGCTTTGAACCCGTCCACAAACAGCTTGGAGTCCGGGACCATCTCCAGGTTGATGAACCAACAATGGGGAGTGTCTGTGACCTTTGCACCCTTGTGAACAACCCACATGTGGAGAGCAGTGCCAGCCAGACCCTTCATCTGAGATGAGATGAGTGGATATACCACACAAGAAGAAGTCATACATGTAAACTCCTTTGACTCACACACACACACACACATGTATGCATGACAAGCATATGTACGCATACACTCATACACTCAATTTGAGGTTTACGTTCCGTAATTGTACAACGTTCGTTCTACAATCGTTCTACGGTCCATTCAGTTCTTATGCAATCTGTCAGTACTACGGTTGCTGACTCAGCAATTATTGCCGTCACGAGTAAGCAGCCAAGCTCATCGACCTTTACCTCCGATTACAAGTAAGCTACAGACAAGGGACAAACGCCAGCGTATAGTTAAGGCCTTCCGATAAGGCATATCTAAAACTCAGCCAAACCGATACACAAATTTCAAGAGCTTCCACCTTGGTGGGCGGGGTTTAGGCAGCGATCGTATCGTATTGTATCTCCCGTTCTGCAAAAGCTGTGGACATCGAACAAAGACCAGCAGGGAGAGAGATCCAGGGCCTAAAACATAACAGCATCGGACATAGACTGCATCCGTTGTAACCGTTAAAAGCAGTCTGACGTAGTCACCGTCTTCTGAGCCATTTCACACCATAGAATGATCGTTGTACGATCGTTGTACGATTACGGAACATAAACTTTATATTGACCGCTACTATATGTACACATGCATGCGTCCACACACATGCACACACCCACCCACCCACCCACCCACATACCCACACACACACACACCTTCTGCTCCTCCTCGACCATCACGTGGCTGAGGTCACAGTCGGGGGTGAGGGGACACACTGGTCCCTTCGTAGTACTCTCAATGTAGTCCGAGTGCTCTGAGATGATACGTTGGAGGGCTGTCACCCCATCCCCCTCTCCACCTTCCACCCTCCTCACTTCATACACCACCTCCACTGGATCTCGTGGCTGCAGCCCGGCCTGTGGAAGATACCATTCCAAAGTCATACCATCTCTCTCTCCTCCCCCTTCCTCCATCACTCCCCCCCCCCCCCCCCCCCTCCATCCAGCCCTCCGTCCCTCCCTCCTTTCTTCCCTCCCGTCCCCCCTCCCCACGTCACTCCCTCTCACGCCTACCAACCCCACCTTCTTACTGAGTTTCTGTATCTTGTTCACGACCTCCCTCGCGATTCCCTCGTCCACCATCTCCTGTGAGGGGGTCACATCCACAAGCACAAGGAGCTCCCCATCTGCGTGGGCGTGGTAGCGGCTAGAGAGGGATGGGTCAACTGCGTATATGATCTACAGAGGGAGGGAGGGAAAGATTGAGGGAGAGACGATGAGGGAGGGAGGGAAAGATTGAGGCAGAGACGATGAGGGAGGAGGGAAAGATTGAGGCAGAGACAATGAGGGAGGGAGGGAAAGATTGAGGCAGAGACGATGAGGGAGGGAGGGAAAGATTGAGGGAGAGACGATGAGGGAGGGAGGGAAAGATTGAGGCAGAGACGATGAGGGAGGAGGGAAAGATTGAGGCAGAGACAATGAGGGAGGGAGGGAAAGATTGAGGCAGAGACGATGAGGGAGGGAGGGAAAGATTGAGGCAGAGACAATGAGGGAGGGAGGGAAAGATTGAGGCAGAGACGATGAGGGAGGGAGGGAAAGATTGAGGCAGAGACGATGAGGGAGGGAGGGAAAGATTGAGGCAGAGACGATGAGGGAGGGAGGGAAAGATTGAGGCAGAGACGATGAGGGAGGGAAGGAAAGATTGAGGCAGAGACGATGAGGGAGGGAGGGAAAGATTGAGGCAGAGACGATGAGGGAGGTGGTGAGAGGGGTATCAGGTGAATATTATGTGGGCAAGTGTACACATGGCGTGAAACGTACGTAGATATATTACATGACTGTAGTTGTCACCATGATAACACTGTATTGTTGTTATGGTGACTTGTACATGTAGGTGGAATATGGTTATGTTGTACAAACAACTGCAATTCCAGGCATATATGATCATGTGTAGGGTCATGTGACCAGAAGCAAAGTCACTTGATCGCAGAGGGGGTGCCACTCACCTAGCTAGTACCAGTCCATTCACAATGAGTTGTTGAACAGCGCCGTGGAGACCACCAGCAGAGCGTAGAACCTGTGGATAGTGCAGGTGGTATCATGCTGAGGCTATAACTATCAGCAAATGGTCTCCCAAATGCCGTGAAGTTCATTAGGGCATCACTGGAAAGCTGTGATCACAATCTTATTCTCATACTTTAGACATGCATGACAATGGAGTAGGAAATTACTTGTACTAAAGTGGACGTCATTTGATTGTGCTGATGACGTCGACAATGATGCAAATTTTGGCCGAATAAGTACTATGCTAGGTATCTTGGGCTAGGAAGGAGATATGAAGCTGGGATTTGCACCATTGTGATCAGCATGAATGGAGCATTCCAATGATGTGCATTTTGATACAGGTTGAATTTTGACCCAAGATCATGAAAAACCATGGAAAAGCCTTTGGTCGAGTGCGATTTTTGGCAAAAATGTGACCGGCAGTAAAAATCATTTCCAGGACATGGTTTGAAAGCTCTTTTCATGCTGATCACAATGGTGTAAATCCCAGCTTCATATCTCATTCCTAGCCAAAGATACCTAGCATAGTACTTATTCATTGTCGACGTCATCAGCACAATCAAAAACGTCCACTTTGCTATAGGTTGATTGCATATGAATTTCTCCCCAGACGGCACCACTCACCATCCTCTAGTTTGGTCAATGCCCTCCACAATGAAGTCTGCAGGGAAGGCTGCTTCAAACGCCTTCTTGTTCTCAAAAGGGTAGTGGCTTTGGGCATATGGCATGCTAGCAAGAGAGAGGTGAGGAAGGGAAGGGAGGCAGGGGGAGGAGGTGTGGTAGGGGGTGGGAGAGGGAGGAGGGGGAAGGGGAATGCGGTAGGGGCCGGAGGAAGACGAGGTGGACTGAGGAGGAGGGATAAGTGGAAACAGTTCCATGTGAACTTTGTCTAAGACCCCCACGGGCTAATTACAGCTAGAGGGTAGGGGGATCTCAATCCTTGAGCCCCTCCCAAAGAGTGAGCGTCTCTCACCTCCCGCTCTCAAACCAGCAGTCAAACACCTCAGAGATACGTCACAGCACGCCATTGCCACGGGTGGAGGGAATGGTGATGTGGTCCACACTGCAGAGGTCACATGATCAGGGAGGATGGTCACATGATCAGGGAGGATGGTCACATACACATCCCAAAAAGGATTGGTTACAAACCACAGCAAGATTAGTTTTCAAATAACTACCTATAATTACCCTGAGTAATTAAGTCACATGACCTATTAGCTGCGAGCTTTCAAAACCACTTCGGTACTGCAGGGGAGCAAGTATGCCAGTGTAATTCATCAATTACTGGCAGTGTAATTACCACTGGACTTTAATAACCGTAGACTTGTTGGAGGTCAGTTTCATAGCTTGTAAACATACCCCACAGTGTGCATGTAGGTAAGAATCATGTCAGTTTTCACACGCAAAACTTCACACAGAACTGCACACAGCCATGCTTTCTATATTTGTGACTCTAACCACACTCACTCGTTAACGAGTATGCGATCAAGATGCTCGGGCAATGGTAACTCACTCTGAACACTGGAATTCGAGGCTATACAAGGTGAGAGCACTGTTTTCTAGGCCCATTTACACTTAAAACCCGAGAAATGGCCTACCCGGCTCCAACCAAGGGCTGTCAAGGCTAAGCCCAGACACGGCCATGCTGTTTGCACCCTACGGGTGCACCCACCCACCTCCACCTGTCCCGCCTTCTGCTCATGCAGAATCGAAGTCCAAGGACATTGCCAGATGAGACATTATGAAGCTGAAAGTCTCATGACAAGTTCTGCAGTCAAAGGTTGGTAAAGGAAGTTACTAATCTGACCCGTCTAGAAGCCAACAGAGGCTGCACCTGACTCACCCTTCTCCGAGTGCTTGCTCGGCAGAGGAGGCAGGTAGCGGGGGATGATATCCTCCTCTTCATCAGATGAGGTGCTGGAGCTTCGGGAAGACCGTGAGATCTGCTTACGGGCAACAACATGTGAGGTAGTCGATAGATTGACGTGAGTCGACTTCCTCGGCAGGGGGTACTTGGGGATAGCCTGAGGTAGCTTCGTTGACTCCACCTCCCGGCAGAATTCCGATAGCTATGCAACGTTAATGCCTAGGTCAGCAAAGGCCTGGGATAGGTCTTTTAGGTTAGGTTCTGTCCTGTTAGCTGTGAGGAAGAAAGGAAGGAGGTTAGGAGGGGAGAGGATCGGGGAGGAGTAGAGAGGAGGAGGGGAAGAGGGGAGGAAGGGCCGGGAGGAGGATAGGGTGGGAGAGAGGAGGGGGTAGCAGGAGAGAGCAGGATAATGGAAAGAAGTATGAGTAACCTCGTTTCCAGACCACATGGGAGGAGGTACATGTACCATTTGCGCATGCGTAAACAACTCTAATTTACGAACCATAAGATTGATCCATCCATTATTGTATTATCATTTGTTGCACTAGTACGGCTGGCAGTGTTGTCCAAGGATTTGACGAAGCTTCTGTTGCCGCTGACGTTTTGCCGTGCATGTCCATTATCGGAAGAGATCAGGACCAGGAGGAAGCCGGCAAGCAGCGTGTAACACTGAACCAACTTATGCTGACCTGAGAGTCATAAGTATGTACAGACAAATCACCTGCTGGAAAGCCTACTTGCTCTCCCTCTCTCTGTCCTAGAAAAGATTGCTTTACAATGGAACTGATCAAACAGTCCATACCGGGCCACCCCTCCCTCCTCGTTCACGGCCTGGGAGGGTATAACACACAGAGCTGTTTAGTTCAGTTTCCACTGAATAAGATCTCCGGATCGAAACGTTTGGACTTACCATTAAAGTCTGTTGTCCTTGCTACGAATAAGCTCAATAAATCCTCTCGGAATAGTACTACGTAGCAATGAGCCCATACAATTTCACACAGCTACAGCTCACCGTGGCAGCTGTAGTCACAGGTTGTCTTGGCAACGGTGAACATGTAGTGTTTCATAATATCCACCAGGACGTCACATGCACTGGAGTGCATCGTCTGCCATCCCAGAGGCTGGCAGATCCGTCCCGCCACCATCCGCAGGAGACGATGGGTATACTCTTCACTCATGGCCCACAGCAATGGCCACCACAGCTACAATCAATTGCAGAAGGGATTGAGGATTGATTTTACACCCTATTCTGTGATAATTACGGACAAGTCTGTCAAGTCTACAATGTGCAAAATATACCACTGAGACACACCAAGAGTGCACGATGACATCATTGTTATTGTGGCGATGACATCATCATGTGATGTTACCAGGCTCTCTTGTCCCTTTCGAAAACGAGAGTCTGGGAACGAGGCTACTTGTTCCTAGGGCTAAGACTGTGGGGGTGTGGCCTCTAAAGGGAGCAGTAACCTCTTTCCTAGGGCCGAGACTGAGGGGGTGTGGCCTGGGCACGAGGTTAAAGGGTAGAGTAGATAGTTTGCACATTTTGCTTCAAACTGACTTTAATTAGCTAATTACCAAGATTGTCTGCTGGCCAGGGAAGGTATTGAGCTGAAGAGAGGAGCCCTGGAACAAGGCACTAACTATGCACAAACAGAGATTCAGTCGTCTATGATGCAAATGATCAAGGGGGTGACGCTCCCATAGACACTGTAGTCAGAGCTGCGACCGGGATTATCGGCGAATCCTGACCCCATATACTAAGGAAGGGGTGGAGTCGCTACACATTCTTCCATCAGCGGTCAACGGCTGAGATACAGCACAGTCAAACGGTCAAGAGTCCTTTTGCAAGTGGTCAAGCAGCAAAAGTGACAGTCAAGATTTCTTGACCCCGGTCGCAGCTCTGACTAATAATGGCGTCAATGGTAGTGTCACCCCCTTGATGACGACTCTCTTCCTGAGGCCCCTCCTCCCGCCCCCTGGTACAGAGACTACCTCCCGGCCCTGACAGACAACACATCACGAACACTGTAGCAAGCTAGCAACAGTAATACCTCACCACAACACACCAGAAGACGTGATGATGATGCTGCTGCAGCTCAGGATCTAGGCCTACTGTACTGTCGACTGTCAGTGACAAATTCAGTTTTTCACACAACTTTTTATTTTGTTCGCTAACATAGAGTAATTAATTGCAAACAACTAGGGTACCTCCCTGCAGCTAGCTGAGCGTTGCATGCTGCATAGCATGCTTGCGGTATAGGTACACAATGACCGGCCAGGAGCGCGCTTATCCACCCCAGGCCCGGCGCCCTCCACAAAATAAAAAAGTCAATGGCATGCCGGCAAGCTAATGCGCGCGCGTCACCGTTTACCGTACGACCACGCCCGGATTCACTATTACCGTAGTCTCTCGAAAATACGCCCATGGGCGATGAATTTAGAATCTGCTCAAAGAGGGGGATGGGCGTATTTTCGAGGACCCTTCACCCGAAAATAGGCCCACCCTTGACTCGAAAGTAGGCCCACCCAATTCGAAAGTAGGCCCACCCAAGTACATGCGTAAAGTCAGCAAATATACGAGTGCCATACATACTGCAACAGTCACTCTAGCAAGGCTTAACTACTACTACTCCGATCCCGGAGTTTCTTGGTGAGCAGGAACAATCTCTTCTTGACAGCAGGACTCTGGAGTGCTTGAATGACGTGCGTAGAGTGCGCAGACTATCTTCGGAACTTGCTGATTACTGCTGCTTCCGAGAAATCCGTACTGGACTGTAGTGCGCTGCTAGCTATAGTGCTATGCTAGGCGATTGCACACGCGACGAAAAAACATGCAATGCACAGCGCGTGCACGGCACTCAGTACGCAGCTGATTATGCAATGGCATGCAACATAATGAAATTCATTGCAAATAGTACGGCGATAGCCAGTCTTCATTTCTTAGTCCAACCTCTTTGACAGTGCTTCTTCCGGAGCTATTCAAGTGCTTTCCTGTTCGAGCTAATAGGGTGGGCGTACTTTCTAGTAATAAATGACCCTTTGCAACAACTTGTCGAGAAAAAGGGGGGTGGGCGTATTTTCGAGGGTGGGCGTATTTTCGAGAGACTACGGTACCTCAAACAGCACACCCACTCATCCACCCTTCCGCAAAAATAAAAAGTCAATTCGTGGTCAAGATGGCGAGAAGGCAGGCTTTCAGAGACAACCCTGAGCTGCAACAGTTCGTGCTCCCCGAGGCGCGCCCTACAGGAAAAAGGCTGGGCGTTGGGTCCTACGGTAGCGTGGAGGAACTCCAAGTGAAAGGGTTGGTGTGCGCGGGGAAGCGGCTGCACGAGGCGCTCCTGGAGCGAGACAACGAGGGCGTGATGAACATTGAGCGCAAGTACCTCGAGGAGTGCCAGGTGAAGCCAACATATCAGTCGCACGTAGCCAGACCACCAGGTGTGTCCGGCTACGCGACACTATTTAATGCCAGCAAGTATTGCAGTGAAGTGCATTGTTTTGCCACCTGACGTAGGTAGCTATTATGCCGTTTACAAGCTCTCCTTTGGCTTCGAATTTTGTTGTAGGTGATGGCAAAGATGCGGCACCCTCACGTAGTGCAGTTCTTGGGCCTGTGTTTCCTAGAAGGGTCAACGCTGCCTGTGCTGGTTATGGAGAGGATGGACAGCAGCCTGGACGAGCTGCTGGAGGGCGCTCCGGGCCTTCCCCTTGCCCTCAAGCGATCTCTTCTATCTGATGTAGTACGAGGGTTGCTGTACCTACACACCCGTAACCCTCCCGTTGTCCATCGTGATCTGTCTTCACGAAACATCCTCCTGACGTCATCACTAGTCGCAAAGATTAGTGACCTTGGGAATGCTCGCATCGTGAACCTGGGGCCCGGGCAGCTAGCGAGGACCCTCACGCACCTTCCTGGAACATTTGTGTATATGCCTCCCGAGGCATTTCACGAGGGCTCACGGTATGGTCCGCCGCTGGACATCTTCTCGTACGGCCACCTTGCCCTCTTCACACTCACACAGGTGAGAAAGGGGGTGGATAAAGTAACATCTACTGGTATAGCAGCATGTGTAAGTGCTGATATTCATTACTGTGGAACATTGTTATTAGAACATACATGTAGTCTGAAATTTATATGCAGGGCAGTTAGTTCTTGATAAACATTCACGTAACCCAAGAGGTCGAGACTTCATTCTACACTACTTGCCGGTACAGTGAGCAAGGTTATCTCACACAGCGTATACTGCAGTATTGCATGCATGCGGTGATCAACTTGCTCTGATGGTGACAAGAGTTGAGTTCCGGGTACAACATAATCATGACAGTTTTGTGGTTAGGGAGTGTACCCCCTTTCATCCCTCCAGGTGTTCCCAGGCTCCCTCCTGCCAAGCACGTATGCAGATCCTGAGAGCCCTGATCGCCTCTTAGCTAGGTCTGAGTTGGAGCGTCGGAGGGACTACATCCAACCACTCCGCCGGCAGTTGGGAGAGCAGCACCCTCTTGTTCAGCTGGTACAGCAGTGTCTGCACAACAACCCAGCCCGCCGGCCCTCTGCAGAGGAGCTGTTACAACGACTGGAGACAATGAGGGCTCAGATTGATAGGTCGTATGGCAGCTACAATTTTAAAGTGGAAATTACGAAGCTGCAGTTGGCCATGATGAGTGTTGTAGAGACGGAGATGGGGGAGAAGGACCGTGAGATAGAACACCTGCAGCAGGAGCTGCACCAGCTGCAGGTGATCTATTCTTTGCTGTAACACTCTCAGCATTATGCAGTGTTAAAGATAGTTTAATTTTTCAATGTTAGGAAAACTGGGAAAGGCTGCAAGTAGAGGTGGATGCAAAGGATGACCAACTCCAGCAGAAGGATACTCAACTCCAGCGGAAAGATGCCCAACTCCAGCGGAAGGATACTCAACTCCAGCAGAAAGATGCCCAACTCCAGCAGAGGGATACTCAACTCCAGCGGAAAGATGCCCAACTTCATCAGAAGGATACCCAAATTCAGCAGCAAGGCACAGAACTCCGAGAGAAGGCTACTCAGATCAACAGGCAACAAAAGGAGCTACAAACACTGAGAGTAAGGAACATGAGGTATACTATTCATATTCCAATATTGACTTTGCTCTGGTTACTACAGGAGGAAAAGCAGCAACAAGCTCATGAGAAGGACGCCGAAATTAGCAGACAGCAGAGAGAGCTACAAACACTGAGGGTCAGGAGTTTTATGCATGCAGATGACTTGTGCATTAAATCTCAAAATCTAATTTGTGTAATCATTTTCTATTTCCAGGACCAAAATGTAGCCCAGGATGAGAGGCTCACTGCAGTGCAATCTCAGCTTCAGCAACTGCAGGTGGGTCCACAGCTCAGTTGTAATTATGCTGTTAGCAGTCTGAGACTACGCACTGCAGGCCCGTAGGAAGCAATGTTAGTTTGGTCAGGCGAAGAGCGCTTTGCATATTTGAGCGATGAAATCGTGGGGGCGCAATGGCATGGCGCAACCGAGAAGCGTAGCAAGCGTGCGAAGCGTGTCACACAAGGGGGTCTGGGGGCCCTCCCCCAGGAAAATTTTGAATTTTAGACCTTCTGAGATCATTTCTGGTGGGATGAACTGCAAGATTCAACAACTTGCTAGCCAGACTGAGCATATTATTGGTCCGGCGGCCGCCACACCTGCCGCACCTACTCCTACGGCCCTGCACTGTACATGGTGTGGAACTGGGTTGCACAGCTACCCTGAGAGAGGGATGCTGGTATCAGCAGATTAAGAAGAGAGTTGAAAGTATTATTAATGGACAAAACCTGCATTAGTTCTGTCAATAGATTCATTTTTGTGTACAGGATGGAACTGCATCCAAAGGTGTGCGTGTAGCAGCATTGCAGTCTCCACCTCGACAGCCACGTGTGAGTTTACCATCCACTGGTTGCGTGTACTGTACATTGCAGAGGAGCTATGTAGGTAGCCTTGTTCCCAGGCCTGCACACCGCATGAAACACGGAGGCCTGGTATCTTTCTCACGTATGTGACGTCAAGGGTAGAAAGGTGGTAGAAAGGACTTAATTGAACGTAGCGATCTGGGGCTCAGAACAGCAAGAGCAGCTAAGGTTCCAGGTAACTTACCATGCGTATCTGGCTAGCGAGGGGTGACATCAAGTGTTGAATGTGTTGTAGTTGGTTGAACAATACGCGCAATTTTCGTCATTCATTGATTACATACCACATCAGGCTCTCCCCGCTTTTCCGTACTGCAAGTGACAAAAAGCTGGGCGGAGCCTGGGAATGAACTCAGCTACTATACATTCCAGAATAACACATATGTACAACTCCATCGCTATTTGACAACTTCGAAGTCTCACGAGGAATTTGAAATCGCCCACTCAATAACTATGGCTTCATCTGCAACACCATTTTCTTCATCAAAGAGCAAGTTGTTTGAACTTTGAACTCAAAATTGTGTACTGTGTGGGGAGTGAATGCTATCAGGTCAAAAATATAAATTAATTTAGTGCAAAAAAACTTTTTTATGCCATCACCCTAACTTAGTTCTAGCTGCTATCGATCTCCATACATTTTCAATGCTTTTTGCACTATAGTCATAATTATATATGTATATTTATACACTGGAGGGCAACTGTCAGCCTCCATCCACTCAAAAAATACTGGGTTAACCGTAAACCAGATTTGGCTTCATAAAGAGATTCATATACGGTGCATTTATATGTTTAGGGTCAAACTGCAACCAGAGACGAGCGTGTAGCACGATTGCAGTCTCCACCTCAACAGCGTCATGTGAGTTGACCATCCACAGGTTCCATGTACCATTGCGGGATCACTCAGGGGCTATAGACCCGTTG
Organism: Axinella damicornis; assembly: GCA_963931865.1. Lineage (NCBI taxonomy): Eukaryota > Metazoa > Porifera > Demospongiae > Axinellida > Axinellidae > Axinella > Axinella damicornis. The sequence continues at coordinate 9,433,220 of OZ007518.1, read as the reverse complement.
CACATGACGTCAGCATTTCGAGAATAGGGCCGGGTACGGACGGGTACTCCAACATGGCGGCTACAAGTATTTTGCGTTGTGGGGATAGCAGCTTCTATGGCAATCTTGGCAAACGCAGTCATGCACCAACAATGCTTCCAGTATGCACGCATTGAATTGTGTACTGTAGGCAAGCAAAACAAACGCTTACCAGTGATGTAGGGCATGTTTTGATAGATACCGCATATGAAGCCTTCAGTCCTCCAAGATGGCGGCTTCTGGACAGTATACGGAAATGCCACGGTAACGTGACGTAATTGCCTATTCCCAATGTATGTAGGGAATTCATCATTAGCTGGTGCATGCATATACCATTCTAAACTGGCAGTGCACTAGCCTCGTTCCCATGCAGTCCCACGCCCAGCTTTCCGTCGCTGCTTAGTGACTGGGAACGAGGCTAGCAGTGCACTTCATAGCTACTATATACACTGTGGCATGTACATGTATATACCTGTACCTATACAGTGACCTAGTACCTGTAAATAATTTGGCTCCACAAAGTCTGGAAGGCGCCAAATATTTCAAAGTACAGCTGCTTTAGATTTCCATAGTGACAGTGTTGAGTTGTTTGCAAGAAGAGTTCTAGTTGAGTAGCTAGCTCCTAGCTAGCTAGCTAGCTGTTTAGCTTTGTTGCTGGTTTAGTGAGTCAGGCTACAGCTAGAGAATTGCCTGAGGGCTAGTTGCTTGCCAAACATACGGTAAGCTGAAACTTGTGTTCAAGTTTCCTAGCTAGTTGGATAGCTCCATGTGCAGCTGCCAAATTTATTTTCAGCTTGACTATGTAAGTTGCCTAAAGAGCAATATTTTGAAGGAAAGTACATTTTGCCAACTCAAAGCACAGCTATAGCTAGCAAAGTCACAAACTATGGAGCTATAACTAGCTATGATGGTTGAAGCTATTACATGTACCATATGTGGGCATTTTTGTGGTGGACTATACAGAACAAATGTTTGCAGCCATGACTTGCATGGCAACAGCTTCACAAGTCAAAGTTTAGCCGTATCACAAACAAGTATCCACCACAGACTTGCGAATTGCAATGTATGGTACCTGTAATTACATAAGTATGATGTCATAGGAATTGGTGGAAATAAAATGCAGCTGTGATACTGTGAGCTTGTTACATATTATTTCTCCAGCATCAGGTACTACTAGTACTCGTGAGATTGTGTTAGAAGAGGTAGAATTACAGTAACTCATTGTGAGAGAAAAACACATGCCCCTGGGGCGTCCACCACTTCTGTGATGTCATATTATTATTATGAAACACTTTAATTCTGCCAGCAATATAGTGCAGGTGTGTTACCATACATTGGAATATACTTTACACACCATGCAATTAGCATTTTGACATAATTAAATTAGCTATTTGTTTACCTACAGCCCATAATAGTTGTTGTACCAACAAAGAAGCCGCTGCCGGCTGAGAAATTTTCAGTAATGGCCGCTCTATGACACACACTGTGTCTTCTCTGTCCCAGGCACGTCCCCCCAGTGGGTTACAGCCTCTCAGTCTGAGGTGGAGGCGGCACAGTGACCTGCCGTGGGGGGTGGAGTACCCACACTGTGTGATGGTGGAGGAGAAGCTGTACATCGGAGGAGGACTGACAGACTATGGTCATGACCCACACACAGTCTGGCAGTATGAGTCAGACCAGTGGGTGAGACTGGAACACTATCAATGCAGGTACTTTGCAATGGCTGCCGTGAAGAAGAAGCTCACACTCGTGGGCGGTTGTACATCCACTCGGCCATGGCGGGTGACCAATGAGATTGCAGTGTGGGAGAGGAAGTGGGTGTCCCACCAGTGGACTCACCCGTACCCCCCCATGCCCACACCTCGTGACTCACCAGCAGTAGCCACACACAACCAGTGGCTGGTGGTGGCAGGTGGGAAGGATGTCTACGATAACGAGCTAGCCGCAGTTGACCTCCTCAACACAGACACTCGACAATGGCTGTCCACGACACCGCTGCCAGTGGAGTGCAGTCACGTGACAACCGCCATCGTACAAGACGAACTATACCTTGTAGGGGGGACACTGACCACGACACTCGTTGTGTCCCTCCCCGACCTTGTGAGTACTGATAGCGCCAACACTGCCAAGTCATGGCGCACCCTCCTCTCACCTCCACTAGAGAGATCTGCCGCCATTACGCTCCACGGAGCTTTGTTAGCCGTTGGGGGTTGCCATGGCAACGACCGCAGTACAGCCATCCACGTCTACCAGCCTGCCACGAACAATTGGAAGCAGGTTGGGGAGTTACCTACTGCACGCTCATCTAGTGCATGCACACTGCTACCCAGCGGTGAGCTCCTGGTTACAGGAGGAGTCGATAGCAGTGGCAACCGAACTAGCCGTGTCGACGTAGCTGCGATGTGACGTAACCTCATTCCCAGAACACTTCCTGACATGAGAACGAGTTTTGACGCTTGATTTATTTTGTCATGTAAATACTTTTTTCCTTGTAATTGTTTTGTGTTTTTTGTAATAATAATTTTTTCAATCTGGAAAAATGCTATTGAATAACGAAGCGCGAAATAACAAGCATGAATTTGAACAAAATTGGTTTTCTGTAAAGCCTGACGATCTCTCTTAGTATAAGTTAGTGTACAGAAAATTGAATTCTGCAGCAGTGTGTCGTCGGCTCATCCTGACATCTTGTGGCCATATCATTGGTGAGCTGAGAAGTTATTCTTATAGAAGTGTTGATGTTGGGGCCAGCCTGGGCGGGCGAGCCTTTGACATAATGAGCTGCTACAGCATGCAGTTGTTATGACACTCCCCATTGTCGGTTCATCAGATTATAGTCTCATGGCTGTTATTGGCCAGACCCTTCCTCCCTTGCTAGTTTTTCTGTGTGATGCTATGAATCACGTGCTGGCGATGGTTGGGTCTAGCTTGCAAGAGTCAGCAGATCCTCATGATCCTGTGGAAGTGGAGGGGAATAACCACGTCACAGCATAGCATTACAAGCTAGCACTTCTCTTTCTCCAACACATGATCACGTCCAGTGTGCATGCACCAAGATTGCCTCGTTCCCAGGCCACGCGGCCGAGGCTAGCACCAAGTCATGATCAAGAAACTTTAGACCACTCTACTTGGCATGCCATTAAGCTTGTAGTCACGCCATAGCTGCAGTCACTCGAGTCCGGCTTGCAAATCTCTGGCTGTTGGGCTGCTTAAAGATTGCACTGAGCGAATAGAAATATCACACGACAGCTACAATCTGATTGGATCTGCCAGATTTTGAGTAGAGTTCAGGTAAATTGGTCCAAAGGTTCTAGACCCTCCTACACAATTAACCTAGCCTCCCTTTGCTCACTACTCTCAGACGCCCTGATCTCCCTACCATGCACCCTGATTTGCTCCAACCTAGCCTCCCTTTGCTCACTACTCTCAGACGCCCTGATCTCCCTACCATGCACCCTGATTTGCTCCAACCTAGCCTCCCTTTGCTCTCTACTCTCAGACGCCCTGATCTCTCTACCATGCACCCTGATTTGCTCCAACCTAGCCTCCCTTTGCTCACTACTCTCAGATCGATGCCCTGCTCTCCCAGTTGCTGTCATGCAAGCAGTTACAGTCATACACTCTACCCAGGGTTTTGAGTTTGGGGGAAGATTCAATTGCTGGTGAACATGGGTCAATAATTATAAGGCCTTCAGGTGTTTACAGGCTTCTGAGAGTAGTTTTTGCGGTCCTAGTAGCTGTGATGTCACAGCCAGATACTGATCAGTGTCGACTGCATACAGAGATGGCATGCGGAGTCTTGTCAAGTGTGCCACGTGTATTATAGTTAATGGGTCATTGAATCAACTCCCCAGTTTTAATGCAGCCGCAGCCCCTAGCTGCTGGACTGCGTATGTGTAGCTGTTCACTTCCACTTGCACCTCCTCCACACTACCGTAGGACTAGATCCACACCTCGCTGCCGTTGGATGTACACCAGCTCAGTGCAGCCCTGATGTCCTCCGGCCTGCCGTCTTGGCTAGACAGCCGAAAATGGGTACGTGGCTGCCATGGTAATTATCCTGTCCCCACTTCAAGAAACTTGGACGATGAATTTCTGTACAATGTATTCTCTCACATAAAGAATTGCATTATCAACAGACTAGAGTACTGATAAGAAACGTTCCTATCACAGTTCATTCTGGAACAGTTTCCTAGCAAACTCCTCCTCTCTCCCGTCCTCCACTACCCTACACCCCACAGGGTTCTCCAGAAGTACGGTGACACACCCACCACTGTCCGTGGTGACATCACGGAACTGGCAGTGGGGGCTGGTACTGGGAGGACGGAGCTTCACGTCCCTGCACCTGGGCTCATCCAGTTCCTGGTGGACGGAACATCGAGACTATCATAATCTGAGAAGCAAAATGGTTTTTCCAAGACACAATCTGCAGAACACACTCATACTGAGGATTTCAGGGTGCTTGACACTGCTTGTCATTCAAGAAACTGGCGCATGCGCATACGTATGGCCATGGAAACGGCCTTTATACTTGAAGCCTAAGCTAGCTGGGAATTGCAAATTACTGAGTTCGTTCCAACGATTGTGTGTTCGTTTACGGCAAGACAGCTAGACCATATAAACAGCGAAGGCGCACACTGTCATCGGTGCGCACACTGTCATCGGTGCGCATGCACCGAAATTTGAAATGGATCCTGGACAAGCAACATGAAATCCTCAGTAGTCTTGGAATCAGGCCCGAATAGTATGGAAGGAAAGTCGGGCAGTCCACTGGGCAGAATGAGTACATGTAAACAATGGTTCTATGGCAGTACTACATAGTTCACGTAAAACAAGGGCGCATCGAGCCACTGAAGGCGGCGAGAGGGCATGCAACGTTCATAGACGGCAAAATGCTGAATATAGAATTCACATTTTGACTGTATAAAGCACGTGAACCGTAGCTGCGCGCCCCTTATGCGGTCACTTTTGTACTTACAATTGAGATGGCTGGCATTCCGTCTGTAGCATTCAACTTTGATGAGGACCTAGCTACCTAGCGTGAGCTCCTTTCGATGCCATCCCTCAACAGCAAATGTCGAGCTGTTGTGCTGTTGTCGAGAGCGGCGAATCTGATACTTCTCCGAATCTGGGCCTGCTACACTGGTAGGAGAGGTACCCGGACTAGAAGAAATACTTGGGCTAGAGATCGCTTGGATGGCGTTTCTGTACTGACATTGGTAGCACTCATCTTCCTTGCCCAGGACAAAGTTCCGTCGAATGTCCGTAACAGTACCGTGCACGCAATTTCACGTGCTTAACTGGAAACGATATTTTTAGTAACACTCAGCACTATGCCGTCTATACGTGCGCTATAGGAAGTTGCATGCCTTCGGTGGCTCGATGCGCCCTTGGTAAAAGGAATCACATGACCACTAACAGTACCGAATCCTGACTTTATGTCTTAGCATTCCCACGCAGCCCCATTCCCACATTCATTGTGCAACTGAAACGGTGCAGGCCTAGGAACGAGGCTAATGCCCACGGAAGAATGTAATTATGGAGCAGTTGAAGTGTGCCTGCGTTCTACATGTAGGTTCAGAGTACACTTCCACCCCAGCCTATTACCCAGACCTTCTCTCCCTACAGTGAGGGTGTGGTTCCGAGACTGGCTAAAACCCTTCCATTGATGTATCTTCCCCCCATCACCCCCCCCCCCCCCCCCCCCACACACACACACACACACACAAACACACATGCACATACACTCACAGCTTCAGAGACATAGAGTGTCTTGCCAGCAAAGGCCTCCATTTCCATGCCAGCAGGCACCATCCTCAGCCCTCCCCCCACAGCCTCCTCGTACAGGAACAGCTGGTGGCGTACATGCACCTTCAGTAGAGTGACCACCTGGGGTGGTGATCAGCACACCTGAGCATGAATTGCACAAATTTTAAACTCTTCATATGACTCACAAGGCTCTCAAATGAATGTCACATGACTGTCACATGATAGCCACATGACTGTCACATGCCAGCCACATGATTGTCACATGGTTCCCTCACCTCCAGTTGCAGCTGCTGGTAGCTGAGTAGGTTTTCTCCCACGGGGTTCTCCAGTAGCACGGTCGCCTTGAACCCGTCCACAAACAGCTTGGAGCCCGGGACCATCTCCAGGTTGATGAACCGACAATGGGGAGTGTCTGTGACCTTTGCACCCTTGTGAACAACCCACATGTGGAGAGCGGTGCCAGCCAGACCCTTCATCTGAGATGAGATGAGTGGATATACCACACGAGAAGAAGTCATACATGTCAACTCCTTTCAGAGACAGAGTGGGTATTGGACTCACATGCACACTGTGTACACAAACACACACACACACCCACACACACACACACACACACATACACACCCCCACACCCACACACACACACCCCCACACCCACACTCACACACATACACACACACACCCACACCCACACCCACAGCACACACACACACACACATGCATGTACACTGTCAGTCAGGGCTTATGATAACAAATGAAAGTTGTCCGGACAAAAATTTAATGTTACAATGTATGTTGGATTAAAATTTGACCGGAAATTGGTCATTTTGTTCGGACATTGGACAAAATTGACCGGGATTTTGTCCTGTGTCAGGCTGTTATCATAAGCCCTGGGCAGTGCCACACACACACACACACACCTTCTGCTCCTCCTCGACCATCACGTGTCTGAGGTCACAGTCGGGGGTGAGGGGACAAACTGGCCCCTTCGTAGTACTCTCAATGTAGTCCGAGTGCTCTGAGATGATACGTTGGAGGGCTGTCACCCCATCCCCCTCTCCACCTTCCACCCTCCTCACTTCATACACCACCTCCACTGGATCTCGTGGCTGCAGCCCGGCCTGTGGAAGATACCATTCCAAAGTCATACCGTCCCTCTCTCCTCCCCCTTCCTCAATCACTCCTTTCTCTTCCCCCCCCCCCCCCCCCCCCTCCATCCAGCCCTCCGTCCCTCCCTCCTTTCTTCCCTCCCGTCCCCCCTCCCCACGTCACTCCCTCTCACGCCTACCAACCCCACCTTCTTACTGAGTTTCTGTATCTTGTTCACGACCTCCCTTGCGATTCCCTCGTCCACCATCTCCTGTGAGGGGGTCACATCCACAAGCACGAGGAGCTCCCCATCTGCGTGGGCGTGGTAGCGGCTAGAGAGGGATGGGTCTACTGTGTACGTGATCTACAGAGGGAGGGAAAGATTGAGGGAGAGACGATGAGTGAGGGAGGGAAAGATTGAGGCAGAGACGATGAGGGAGGGAGGGAAAGATTGAGGCAGAGACGATGAGGGAGGGAGGGAAAGATTGAGGGAGAGACGATGAGGGAGGGAGGGAAAGATTGAGGCAGAGACGATGAGGGAGGGAGGGAAAGATTGAGGCAGAGACGATGAGGGAGGGAGGAAAGATTGAGGCAGAGACGATGAGGGAGGGAGGGAAAGATTGAGGGAGGGAGGGAAAGATTGAGGCAGAGACGATGAGGGAGGGAGGGAAAGATTGAGGCAGAGACGATGAGGGAGGGAGGGAAAGATTGAGGCAGAGATGATGAGGGAGGTGTGAGAGGGGTATCAGGTGAATATTATGTGGGCAAGTGTACACATGGCGTGAAACGTATGTAGATATATTACATGACTGTAGTTGTCACCATGATAACACTGTATTGTTGTTATGGTGACTTGTAGGTGGAATATGGTTATGTTGTACAAACAGCTGCAATTCCAGGCATATATGATCATGTGTAGGGTCATGTGACCAGAAGCAAAGTCACATGATCGCAGAGGGGGTGCCACTCACCTAGCTAGTACCAGTCCATTCACAATGAGTTGTTGAACAGCGCCGTGGAGACCACCAGCAGAGCGTAGAACCTGTGGATAGTGCAGGTGGTATCATGCTGAGTATAACTATCAGCAAATGGTATCCCAAATGCCGTGAAGTTCATTAGGGCATCACTGGAAAGCTGTGATCACAATCTTATTCTCATACTTTAGACATGCATGACAATGGAGTAGGAAATTACTTGTACTAAAGTGGACGTCATTTGATTGTGCTGATGACGTCAACAATAATGCAAATTTTGGCCGAATAAGTACTATGCTACTAGGTATCTTGGGCTAGGAATGAGATATGAAGCTGGGATTTGCACCATTGTGGTCAGCATGAATGGAGCAATCCAATGATGTGCATTTTGTTATAGGTTGAATTTTGACCCAAAATCATGGATTATAGCCTTTGGTCGAGTGCGATTTTTGGCAAAAATGTGACCAGCAGTAAAAATCATTTCCAGGACATGGTTTGAAATCTCTTTTTGTGCTGATCACAATGGTACAATCCCCGGCTTCATATCTCATTCACATATTATACAATGTGACTTTCTGGATACATGGAGTATGGTCAAATGTATGAGATTAAAAACCTTTCAAAGGATATCATTTGAAAGCTCTTTTTATGCTGATCACAATGGTGTAAATCCCAGCTTCATATCTCATTCCTAGCCAAAGATACCTAGCATAATACTTATTCGGCCCAAATTTGCATCATTGTCGACGTCATCAGCACAATCAAATGACGTCCACTTTGCTATAGGTCGATTGCATATGAATTTCTCCCCAGACAGCACCACTCACCATCCTCTAGTTTGGTCAATGCCCTCCGCAATGAAGTCTGCAGGGAAGGCTGCTTCAAACGCCTTCTTGTTCTCAAAAGGGTAGTGGCTTTGGGCATATGGCATGCTAGCAAGAGAGAGGTGAGGAAGGGAAGGGAGGCAGGGGGAGGAGGTGTGGTAGGGGGTGGGAGAGGGAGGAGGGGGAAGGGGAATGTGGTAGGGGAGGAAGACGAGGTGGACGGAGGAGGAAGAGGAGGAGGGATAAGTGGACACAGTTCCATGTGAACTTTGTCTAAGACCCCCACGGGCTAATTACAGGTAGAGGGTAGGGGGATCTCAATCCTTGAGCCCCTCCCAAAGAGTGAGTGAGCGTCTCTCACCTCCCGCTCTCAAACCAGCAGTCAAACACCTCAGAGATACGTCACAGCACGCCATTGCCACGGGTGGAGGGAATGGTGATGTGGTCCACACTGCAGAGGTCACATGATCAGGGAGGATGGTCACATACACATCCCAAAAAGGATTGGTTACAAACCACAGCAAGATTAGTTTTCAAATAACTACCTATAATTACCCTAAGTAATTAAGTCACATGACCTATTAGCTGCGAGCTTTCAAAACCACTTCGGTACTGCAGGGGAGCAAGTATGCCAGTGTAATTCATCAATTACTGGCAGTGTAATTACCACTGGACTTTAATAACCGTAGACTTGTTGGAGGTCAGTTTCATAGCTTGTAAACATACCCTACAGCGTACATGAGGTAAGAATCGCATCAGTTTTCACACGCAAAACTTCACACAGCCATGCTTTCTATATTTGTGACTCTAACCACACTCACTCGTTAACGAGTATGCGATCAAGATGCTCGGGCAATGGTAACTCACTTTAGCAGAAAAATCAGCCTTGAACACTGGAATTCGAGGCTATACAAGGTGAGACCACTGTTTTCTAGGCCCATTTACACTTAAAACCCGAGAAATGGCCTACCCGGCTCCAACCAAGGGCTGTTCAAGGCTAAGCCCAGACACAGCCATGCTGTTTGCACCCTACGGGTGTACCCACCCACCCACCTCCACCTGTCCCGCCTTCTGCTCATGCAGAATCGAAGTCCAAGGACATTGCCAGATGAGACATTATGAAGCCGAAAGTCTCATGACAAGTTCTGCAGTCATTGGTTGGTAAAGGGTTTATTGGAAGTTACTAATCTGACCAGTTTAGAAGCCAACAGAGACTGCACCTGACTCACCCTTCTCCGAGTTCTTGCTCGGCAGAGGAGGCAGGTAGCAGGGGATGATATCCTCCTCCTCATCAGATGAGGTGCTGGAGCTTCGGGAAGACCGTGAGATCTGCTTACGGGCAACAACATGTGAGGTAGTCGATAGATTGACGTGAGTCGACTTCCTTGGCAGGGGGTACTTGGGGATAGCCTGAGGTGACTTCGTTGACTCCACCTCCCGGCAGAATTCCGATAGCTCTGCAACGTCAATGCCTAGGTCAGCAAAGGCTTGGGCTAGGTCTTTTAAGTTAGGTTCTGTCCTGTTAGCTGTGAGGAAGAAAGGAAGGAGGTCAGGAGGGGAGAGGATCGGGGAGGAGTAGAGAGGAGGAGGGGGAAGAGGGGAGAGGGGAGAGGGGAGGAGGGGCCGGGAGAAGGATAGGGTGGGAGGGGGGGGGGGGGGGGGGGGGGGGGGGGGGGGGGAGAAAGGAAGCATGAAGTAGGAGGGAGAGGGGTGGGAGAGAGGAGGGGGTAGTAGGAGAGAGCAGGAGAATAAGTATGAGACCATATGGGAGGAGGATGTACCATTTGCACATCATTTGTTGCACTAGTATGGTTGGCAGTGTTGTCCAAGGATTTGACGAAGCCGGCAAGCAGTGTGTAAGTTCCGCTGCAGCTCCGCACACTGAACCAACTTACCTCAGATCGGGAAATTTTCGTGTTAAAAATATTTGGTGCGTAAAATTTTTGTGGCATTAAATTTTTGTAGTACAGCTCATCAACGAAAAATTTTTAACAATCAATGTGTCGACAATGGAGACGTAAGAACGAGCTGAGGCGTGGTTGAGGGCGACTATGAAACATATTTTAACCACAAAATTTTCCCGATCTACGGATGCTGTATTTTGACCTGAGAGTCATAAGTACAGACAAATCACCTGCTGGACAGCCATACTTGCTCTCCCTCTCTCTGTCCTAGAAAAGACTCTACTAAATACCTTCTGAACCAGATTGCTTTGGAACTGTTCATGCAAGATCAAACAGTCCATACCGGGCCACCTCTCCCTCCTCCTTCACGGCCTGGGAGGGTATAACACACAGCTACAGCTCACCATGGCAGCTGTAGTCACAGGTTGTCTTGGCAACGGTGAGCATGTAGTGTTTCATAATATCCACCAGGACGTCACATGCACTGGAGTGTATCGTCTGCCATCCCAGGGGCTGGCAGATCCGTCCCGCCACCATCCGCAGGAGGCGATGGGTATACTCTTCACTCATGGCCCACAGCAATCGCCGCCACAACTACAATCAATTGCAGAAGGGATTGAGGATTGATTTTACTCTGTGATAATTACGGACAAGTCTGTCAAGTCTACAATGTGCAAAATGTACCACGAGACACACCAAGAGTGCATGATGACATCATTGTTATTCTAGCGATGATGTCATCATGTGATGTTACCTGGCTCTCTTGTCCCTTTCGAGAACGAGAGCCTGGGAACAAGGCTACTTTTTCCAGGGCTAAGACTATGGGCGTGTGGCCTCTAAAGGGAGCAGTAACCTCTTTCCTAGGGCTGAGACTGAGGGGGTGCGGCCTGATTGTCTGCTGGCCAGGGAAGGTATTGAGCTGAAGAGAGGAGCCCTGGAACAAGGCACTAACTATGCAGAAACAGAGATTCAGTCGCCTATGATGCAAATGATCAAGGGGGTGACGCCCCCATAGATGCTGTAGTCAGAGTTATCGGCGAATTTTGACCCCGTATACTAAGGAAGGGGTGGAGTCGCTACGCATTCTTCCGTATACTATCAGCGGTCAACGGCTGAAATACAGCACAGTCAAACGGTCAAGAGTCCTTTTGCAAGTGGTCAAGCAGCAAAAGTGACAGTCAAGATTTCTTGACCCCGGTTGCAGCTCTGGGAGTGTCACCCCCTTGATGATGACTCTCTCCCTGAGGCACCTCCTCCTGGTTAGTCTCTTACCAGAGTCGAATAGTCTGGTACGGAGACTACCTCCCAGCCCTGACAGACAACACATCACGAACACTGTAGCAACAGTATTAACTCACCACAACACACCAGAAGACGTGATGATGATGCTGCTGCAGCTCAGGACGGACTGGAATGTACTCTCTCGTGGGCAGCTAGCTAGCTACATGTAGCTAGCTAGCTACAAATTCAATTTTTCACAGAACTTTTGTTCGCTAACATAGAGTAATTAAAGTTCTGCATAATAAATAATTTAGCTGGCAAGCTGACCGCGTACCGATTACCGTGCGACCACACCCATTCACTATTACCTCAAACAGCCCCACCCACTCATCCACCCCTCCGCAAAAATAAAAATTCAATTCGTGGTCAAGATGGCGAGAAGGCAGGCTTTCAGAGACAACCCTGAGCTGCAACAGTTCGTGCTCCCCGAGGCGCGCCCTACAGGAAAAAGGCTGGGCGTTGGGTCCTACGGTAGCGTGGAGGAACTCCAAGTGAAAGGGTTGGTGTGCGCGGGGAAGCGGCTGCACGAGGCGCTCCTGGAGCGAGACAACGAGGGCGTGATGAACATTGAGCGCAAGTACCTCGAGGAGTGCCAGGTGAAACCAGCATATCAGTCGCACGTAGCCAGACCACCAGGTGTGTCCGGCTACGCGACACTATTTAATGCCAGCAAGTATTGCAGTGAAGTGCATTGTTTTGCTTCTCGGAAAAATCGAGAAAGGGTCTGGCGACACGTATGGCAACGCCGTGCCCAAGAGGAATTCAATCAGTTACATAATTACGTTTGAATGTTTACACTCGAGGTGCGCCACTAAATAGCTGCATGTACATGTATACAGTACTAAGTCTAGCTTGAACATGTCGGACATTGCACCAAGCCGTTCTACGCTACTACCCCGAGAGCGGAGAGCTGCACAGTACAAAACAGTCGAATTACGACGGGAAGCTAACGGTATTAACGAAAGCTTTTGCCGTAGCCGACTGGTAAGCACACAAATACAGAAATGAAAGCTTCTATTGCCCCTCAATGCTTCGGTATCAACGTTCCATACCTTATTCTCCCTCAGGAACTTCGACAGCCTTGTCAACTGATTGCCATGATGGTCACTGTATACCGATGAGTTTGCACATCCGCGATTGAACGTGACGTAGCTGAATTCTGCAATCTGATTGGCGCGGGTATATAGCCCGTGCGGACACCGCGTTGCCGTACGTGTTGCCAGACCCTTTCTCGATTTTTCCGAGGGGGGTCTGGGAACGAGACTATGTTTTGCCACCTGTAACTAACTGACGTAGGTAGCTATTATGCCGTTTACAAGCTCTCCTTTGGCTTCGAATTTTGTTGTAGGTGATGGCAAAGATGCGGCACCCTCACGTAGTGCAGTTCTTGGGCCTGTGTTTCCTAGAAGGGTCAACGCTGCCTGTGCTGGTCATGGAGAGGATGGACAGCAGCCTGGACGAGCTGCTGGAGGGCGCTCCTGGCCTTCCCCTTGCCCTCAAGCGATCTCTTCTATCTGACGTAGTGCGAGGGTTGTTGTACTTACACACCCGTAACCCTCCCGTTGTCCATCGCGATCTGTCTTCACGAAACATCCTCCTGACGTCATCACTACTCGCAAAGATTAGCGACCTTGGGAATGCTCGCATTGTGAACCTGGGGCCCGGGCAACTAGCGAGGACCCTCACGCACCTTCCTGGAACATTTGTGTATATGCCTCCCGAGGCATTTCACGAGGACTCACGGTACGGTCCGCCGCTGGACATCTTCTCGTACGGCCATCTTGCCCTCTTCACACTCACACAGGTGAGAAAGGGGGTGGATACAGTAACATCTACTGGTACAGCTGCATGTGATAAGAGTGCTGATATTCATTACTGTGAAACATTGTTATCAGAAAGTAGTCTGAAATTCATGTGCAGGGCAGGTAGTTCCTGGTAAACGTTCATGTAACCCAAGAGGTCGAGGCTCTTCATTCTATACTACCTGCCGGTACGGTGCAGCATGGTTATCTCACACACCCTACTGCAGTATTGCATGCATGCTGTGATCAACTTGCTCTGATGGTGACAAGAGTTGAGTTCAGGGTACAACATAATCATGACAGTTTTGTGGTTAGGGAGTAAATAATGTGTACCCGGCCCGGCCCTTTCATCCCTCCAGGTGTTCCCAGGCTCCCTCCTGCCAAGCACGTATGCAGATCCTGAGAGCCCTGATCGTCTCTTAGCTAGGTCTGAGTTGGAGCGTCGGAGGGACTACATCCAACCACTCCACCGGCAGTTGGGAGAGCAGCACCCTCTTGTTCAGCTGGTACAGCAGTGTCTGCACAACAACCCAGCCCGCCGGCCCTCTGCAGAGGAGCTGTTACAACGACTGGAGGCAATGAGGGCTCAGATTGACAGGTCGTATGGCAGTTACAATTTTAAAGTGGAAATTACGAAGCTGCAGTTGGCCATGTTGAGTGTCGTAGAGACGGAGATGGGGGAGAAGGACCGTGAGATAGAACACCTGCAGCAGGAGCTACACCAACTGCAGGTAGTCTATTCTTTGCTGTAACGCTCAGCATTATGCAGTGTTAAAGGTAGTTTAATCTTTCAATGTTAGGAGAACAGGGAAAGGCTGCAAGTAGAGGTGGATGCAAAGGATGCCCAACTCCAGCGGAAGGATACTCAACTCCAGCAGAAAGATGCCCAACTCCAGCAGAAGGATACCCAAATTCAGCAGCAAGGCACAGAACTCCAAGAGAAGGCTACTCAGATCAACAGGCAACAAAGGGAGCTACAAACACTGAGAGTAAGGAACATGAACCATATACTATTCATATTGACTTCACTGTTGCTCTGATTACTGTAGGAGGACAAGGGAAGGCTGCAGCAACAAGCCCATGAGAAGGACGCCGAAATTAGCCGACAGCAGAGAGAGATACAAACACTGAGAGTAAGGATCATGAATGATTCATTATACTAGGAGAATGCATGGCATTGTGGGGCTCCAATGATAAACTGACGTACCGCATGTCAGTAATTATTCTCTGAGTGATTTGCACTGATCATATATACACAATGTAGGCTGGGAGGCCCGGGTGGTGCGGCACAGCTTACAAGGGGTGGGGCCTGAGCATAAGTTTGCGATGTAGCCAATTGTCATTTATCATTGGTGGTCTGCAGTTTCAAGTTCGTGCTAGCCTCGTTCCTAGTCCAACGCCCAGCTTTTCGTCGCTTGCCGTACTGCAAGCGACGTACATCAAGCAACGAAAACCTGGGCGTGGGACTGGGGACGAGGCTACACTGTACCTGAGAGGAGTACCCCAAGTTGCCAAGAGAATCTCTCCCTCCAGCTGACCTCTGCAGCTCTCAACAAGTCTGTAGTACATAGTTTGTAGCACCAGCGTAAAACGTAGCAGGCTCGACTCGGTACTTATATATGCTTGGCGACTGGTATGGATGTTGTCGATCCAGCGGGCGGGCGGTACAACATTACGATTTTCTACTAGGATATAGGTCATACGCTAAACGAACACCGGACAGACACCAACATCCTGAGAGCACAACTATGTGGGGCTTACTCAGGCTTGCCCCAACTATTCATATTCCAATATTGACTTCACTGTTGTTCTGATTACTATAGGAGGACAAGGGAAGGCTGCAGCAACAATCCCACGAGAAGGACACCGAAATTAGCCGACAGCAGAGAACACTGAGGGTCAGGAATTGCATGCAGATGTGTATATCTCGAAATCTAATTTGTGTAATCATCTTAATTCTATTTCCAGGACCAAAATGTAGCCCAGGATGCGAGGGTGACTGCAGTGCCATCTCAGCTTCAGCAACTGCAGGTGAGTCCACAGCACAGTTGTAATTATGCTGTTAGCCGTCTGAGACTACGCACTGTACGTGGTGTGGAACTGGGTTGCACAGCAACTCTGAGAGAGGGATGCTGGTATCAGCAGATTAAGAAGAGAGCTGACAGTATTATAAATGGACAAAACCTGCATTAGTTCTGTCAATAGATTCATTTTTGTGTACAGGATGGAACTGCATCCAAAGGTGTGCGTGTAGCAGCATTGCAGTCTCCACCTGGACAGCCACGTGTGAGTTAACCATCCACTGGTTGCATGTGCTGTATACTGCAGAGGAGCTATGTAGGTAGCCTCATTCCCAGGCCCGCACACCGCATGAAACACGGAGGCCTGGTATCTTTCTCACATACGTGACGTCAAGGGTAGAAAGGTGGTGGAAAGGACTTAATTGAATGTGGGCGTTACTGTGTCTCAGAACAGCCAGAGCAGCTACGTAATTATACCAGGTAACTAACTTAATTACCATGCGTATCTGGCTAGCGAGGGGTGACATCAAGTGTTGAATGTGTAGTTGGTTGAACAATACGCACAATTTCGTCATTCGTTGATTACGTACCACATCAGGCTCTCCCAGCTTTTCCGCACTGCAAGTGACAAAAAGCTGGGCGGAGCTTGGGAACGAGCTCAGCTACTATATAGGACCATTCCAGAATAACGTATACCGGTAGTTCCGTTGTTGGTAGCTAGGGAATCAGGTGTCTGTACAATTTAACCTTGGTATACAATGCAGGTATAGTTCAGCAAAAACTAAAGGTGGAGACCTTTAGTTTCTGCTGAACTCATCATGGTCATCTTATCACAGACTCGTCACTATTTGACAACTTTGAAGTCTCACGAGGCGTTTCAAATCGCCCACTCAATAACTATGGCTTCATCTGCAACACCATTTTCTTCATTTGTACACATGCGCAAAGAGCAGAACGTTGTTTGAACTTTGAACTCAAATTTGTGTACTGTGTGTGGAATGAATGCTATCAGGTCAAAAATGTAAAACTATCGAGATGTTGGGATATAGCAGAACTGCAGACCTTTCTCTGTATTATGTGGAAAGATAAGTAAGATGGGGTTGAATACTGAACTGTTTTATGACATCACCCTAACTTAGTTCTACTATCCTACATCTCCATACATTTTCAATGCTTTTTGCACTAGTCTCGTATATGTATAGTGTATATACACTGGAGGGCAACCACATGTCAGCCTCCATCCACTCAAAAAATACTGGGAGGAGTATTAACCATAAACCAGATTTGGCTTCATAAAGAGATTCATATACGGTGCATTTTCACGTACAGGCTCAAACTGCAACCAGAGATGAGCGTGTAGCACGATTGCAATCTCCACCTCAACAGCCACATGTGAGTTGACCATCCACAGGTTCCCTGTACCATTGCGGGATCACTATTCCCAATGTAGGTAGGGATTTAATAATGAAGCCAAATGTATTTCGGTCCTCCAAGATGGCGGCTTCCGGATAGTATACGGAAATGCCACGGGTAACGTGACGTAATTGCCTATCCCAATGTAGGTGGAATTATATCATTAGCTGGTGCATGCCAACAAGTCCATTCTAAACTGGCAGTGCACTTCATAGCTACTGCATGAACTATTGCAGGGGCTGTTCCCAATGTAGGTAGGAAATTTATCATTAGCTGGTGCATGCATGCTGCAACAAGTCCATTCTAAACTGTTGCATCCAGTGCATGCACTTCATAGCTACTACATGCACTGTGGCTTGTACATGTATACAGTGTACCTAGTACCTACCTGTAAATAATTTGGCTCCACAAAGTCTGGAAGGCGCCAAATATTTCAAAGTGCAGCTGCTGTAGATTTCCATAGTGACAGTGTTGAGTTGTTTGCAAGAAGAGTTCTAGTTGAGTAGCTAGCTCCTAGCTAGCTAGCTAGCTGTTTAGCTTTGTTGCTGGTTTAGTGAGTCAGGCTACAGCTAGAGAATTGCCTGAGGGCTAGTTGCTAGCCAAACATATGGTAAGCTCAAACTTGTGTTCAAGTTTCCTAGCTAGTTGGATAGCTCCATGTGCAGCTGCCATTTTTTTTTCAGCTTTCGTATGTAAGTTGCCTAAAGAGCATAATTTGAAGAAGTGCATTTTACTAACTCAAAGCACAGCTATAGCTAGCAAAGTCACAAGCTATGGAGCTATAACTAGCTATGATGGTTGAAGCTATTACATGTACCATATGTGGGCATTTTGTGGTGGACTATACAGAAAAAAATGTTTGCAACCATGGCTTACATGGCAACAGCTTCACAAGTCAATGTTTAGCCGTACTGCAACAAATATCCACCACAGACTTGCAATGTATGGTACCTGTAATTTGTAATTACATAAGTATGATGTCATAGGAATTGGTGGAAATAAAATGCAGCTGTGATACTGTGAGCTTGTTACATATTATTTCTCCAGCATCAGGTACTACTAGTACTCGTGAGATTGCGTTAGAAGAGGTAGAATTACAGTAACTCATTGCGAGAGAAAAACACATGCCCCTGGGGCGTCCACCACTTCTATGATGTCATATTATTATTATGAACACTTCGAGGGGCAACCGCACTCCTGGTAGCCGCGATGCAACCGGTTTAGCGCAAGCTAAGTATTGTAATTCATTCCAATTAACGCACATGCCACGTGGCAACCACGATCGCGAGCAATGGCGACCAAAAGGAAGACAAGACATTACTACAGCACTCACAACTTAGCCAGCACGGTGAGTTTGGGCATGTAAGCGTCAGTGAACGACAGCGATCACGGCCGTGTGGTCAGAATCTTCGTGTGCCTTTCCTATGAACGGTACTGCCACCGGAAGTCGAAGAGAGCGCTGGAGCAATGGCGACCACGGCGAGACAAAAGAGCTCATATCTCCACCACCAAGGTGAGTTTCAGCACCAACTTTTTACATTCAGGTCAGGGCATGATAGTGATCACGGCGGTGTAGGCAGAATTTCTGTAGGCCAAGCCTAAGTACTCGAACATTATATATATTATATTATATTATATTACGCGGCACAATTTTTCCTATACCAGGAGTGTAATAATTCTGCCGGCAATATAGTGCAGGTGTGTTTCCATACGCTGGAATATACTTTACACACCATGCAATTAGCATTTTGACATAATTAAATTAGCTATTTGTTTACCTACAGCCCATAATAGTTGTTGTGCCAACAAAGAAGCCGCTGCTGGCTGAGAAATTTTCAGTAATGGCCGCTCTATGACACACACTGTGTCTTCTCTGTCCCAGGCACGTCCCCCCAGTGAGTTACAGCCTCTCACACTGAGGTGGAGGCGGCACAGTGACCTGCCGTGGGGGATGAACTCCCCACACTGTGTGATGGTGGAGGAGAAGCTGTACATCGGAGGAGGAGGGACATACAGTGATGACCGCACAGTCTGTCCAAGGCCGTCGGAAGCGGTGCGGCCGGTGCGGCTTTGGCCGCACCACTTTTTTCAGACGTTGAATTTTTTTTTTATAAATAGAATGTGTGCGCGAGCACGTGCAATTAATTCTAGTATAAAATGTCACTGTCAAAGTATTTCCAAGCGAAGCTACCAACTCCTTTACTTGCGGAAAACCTTGTCCTTCAAGTTTCCAAAGCGGAATTCGGGAAAAAAAAGCGTTGTGAAGAGATCGTTCCAACCTCAGTGGTTTGCTCGTTGGATCGAAGTGGCTACACTACGATGAAGAACGCGAGTTGGCCTTCTGTTCACGTGCGTGAAAGCCTACAAAGAACACAAGCTCCATTCGTCTACCAACCTTGAGACTACCTATATTTCAACAGGGTATAGTAACTGGAAAGATGCCTCGGTAAGAATTGCAGCTCATGAAGCCAGCGCGTGTCACAAAGATGCCGTACTGAAGACAATTGCACTTCCGGCTACAACGCACGATATAGGCGAAAGCCTCTCAGCACAGCAAAATAAATGTTTTCTGTATTGGTGTGTGCACTGTGTGTGCAACAGATGGTAATTTTGTCTCAGCTAAAATGTGTGCTTTTATCACAGAAGGCTCTAAAAGTAGCCTCAGAGAGCATGAATATCAAAAAATTTCCTGGGGGGGCATGCCCCCAGACCCCTCTAGCTAGCGCGCGTTATACGCGCGCTGGTGCTGCACATTGGCCTTACCACTTCCTCTGTGCTTCCGACGGCCCTGCTGTCAGTATGAGTCAGACCAGTGGGTGAGACTGGAACACTATCAATGCAGGTACTTTGCAATGGCTGCCGTGAAGAAGAAGCTCACACTCGTGGGCGGTCTGGATCCATCCACTGGGCGGGCGACCAATGAGATTGCAGTGTGGGAGAGGAAGGGAGTGTCCCACCAGTGGACTCACCCGTACCCCCCCATGCCCACACCTCGCAGGTCACCAGCAGTAGCCACACACAACCAGTGGCTGGTGGTGGCAGGTGGGTACTACTATAACGACCTAGCCGCAGTTGACCTCCTCAACACAGACACTCGACAATGGCTGTCCACGACACCGCTGCCAGTGACGTGCAGTCACGTGACAACCGCCATCGTACAAGACGAACTATACCTTGTAGGGGGGTCACTGACCACGACACTCGTTGTGTCCCTCCCCGACCTTGTGAGTACTGATAGCGCCAACACTGTCAAGTCATGGCGCACCCTCCACGCACCTCCACTGGAGAGATCTGCCGCCATTACGCTCCACGGAGCTTTGTTAGCCGTTGGGGGTTGCCATGGCAACGATCGCAGTACAGCCATCCACGTCTACCAGCCTGCCACGAACAATTGGAAGCAGGTTGGGGAGTTACCTACTGCACGCTCAGAGTGTGCATGCACACTGCTACCCAGCGGTGAGCTCCTGGTTGCAGGAGGACGTGATAGCAATGGCAAACTAACTATCCGAGTCGACGTAGCTGCGATGTGACGTAACCTCATTCCCAGAACACTTCCTGACATGAGAACGAGTTTTGACGCTTGATTTATGTAAATGCTTTTTTCCTTGTAATTGTTTTGTATTTTTTGTAATAATAATTCTTTTAATCTGGAGAAATGCTATTGAATAACGAAGCGCGAAATACCAAGCATGAATTTCAACAAAGTAAGTTTTGGGTTTTCTGTAGAGCCTGACGATCTCTCTTAGTTAGTATACAGAAAATTGAATTCTGCAGCAGTGTGTCATGTCGTCGGCTCATCCTCACATCTTGTGGCCAATGGTGAGCTGTGAAGTTCTTCTTATAGATCTAGAAGTGTTGATGTTGCATGGGGCGAGCCTGGGAGGGCAAGCATTTGACATAATGAGCTGATACAGCAGTTGTTGTGAGGACCAAGATTATAGTCTCTGGCTGCTGTTGGCCAGACCCTCCCTAGCTAGCCCTCTAGCTCTGTAGCTGTGTGATGCTATGAGTCACGTGCTGGTGATGGTTGGGTCTAGCTTGCAAGAGTCAGCAGATCCTGTGGAAGTGGATCGAGGGGAATAACCACATCACAGCATATACATGTAGCGTAACAAGCTAGCACTTCTCTTTCTCCAGCACGTGATCACGCGTCCATGCAGTGTGCATGTATGCACAAGAAAGTTCTAGAACTTTAGACCACTCAACTTGGCAAGCTTGTCACGCCATAGCTGCAGTCACTCGAGTCCCGGCCTGTGAATCTCAATCATTCTGGCTGCACTGAGCAAATAGAAATATCACACACAACAGCTACAATCTGATTGGATCGGCAAGATTTTGAGGTATAAATTGGTCCAAAGGTTCTAGACCCTTCTACCCAACCTAGCCTCCCTTTTGCTCACTACTCTCAGATGCCCTGAACTCCCAACCATGAGCAAATATAGTCACTTGCTCACACACACGACTGCATGGCTGATCACTTACACATGCACCTCCTCCACGCTGTATACTGTAGGACTCCGGCCACACCTCGCTGCGCCACGATGTATACCCGCTCCCAGCTCGATATCAGTGCAACCCGGCCTGACATCCATGCACCTGCCATCTCGATCGGCTATATAGGACAGCTACATGTAATAATTATGGGTGGCTGGTAATTATCCTGTACCCCCTTGGAGAAACTTACAATGTATTCTCTCACATGAAGAATTGCATTATCAACAGACTAGAGCACTGATAAGAAACGTTCCAATCACAGTTCATTTCTGAAACAGTTTCCTAGCAAAATCCTCCTCCCTCCCGTTCTCCACTACCCTACACCCCACGGGGTTCTCCAGAAGTACGGTGACAAACCCACCACCGTCCGTGGTGACATCACGGAACTGGCAGTGGGGGCTGGTACTGGGAGGACGGAGCTTCACATCCCTGCACCTGGGCTCATCCAGTTCCTGCAGGGGACATTGTGGACAGAACAGTGGGAGTATCATAATCTGAGAACACACTCATAGTCTTGGAATCAGGAATATGGAAGGAGAGTCGGGCAGTCCACTGGGCAGAATGGGTAAACAGTACAGGAGATGTTTCTATGGCAGAACTATTGGTGACGGCATAGTACACAAACAGGAATCACATGACCATGTACAGTGCCGGGTACAGACCAATGTTGTTTTAGTTATCTAAAACTGAAATAGTTTAGTTTTTGGTTTTAATTAGGTAGAAGTCACATTGTTTAGTTTACTTTTAGTTTTAATTACTAAATCTCAAAAGGGTTAGTAAAGGCTCTTTAGTTTATTTTTGGGTGATTTTCATTCTAGTTTAGTTGTAGTTTTAATTAACAGGCTGAGACAGTCCTCATTTTAGTTTTAGTTTTAATTACTAAAGTGAAATATGCCATACTAAAATGCATTATAGTTTTAGTTCTAGTTAACTAAAACAACATTGGTACAGACTTGACTGCCCCATTCATTGTGCAACTGAAAACAGTGCAGGCCTGGGAAGCCCCCCCCCCCCCCCCCCCCCCCCCCCCCCCCCCCCATCACCTCACACACACTCACAGCTTCAGAGACATAGAGTGTCTTGCCAGCATATCCCTCCATTTCCATGCCAGCAGGCACCATCCTCAGCCCTCCCCCCACAGCCTCCTCGTACAGGAACAGCTGGTGACGTACATACACCTTCAGTAGAGTGGCCACCTGGGGTGGTGATCAGTACATCTGAGCATGAATTGCACAAATTTTAAACTCTTCATATGACTCACAAGACTCTCAAATGACTGTCACATGACAGCCACATGATTGTCACACGACTGCCACATGATTGTCACATGACTCCCTCACCTCCAGTTGCAGCTGCTGGTAGCTGAGTAGGTTTTCTCCCCTGGGGTTCTCCAGTAGCACGGTCCCCTTGAACCCGTCCACAAACAGCTTGGAGCCCGGGACCATCTCCAGGTTGATGAACCGACAATGGGGAGTGTCTGTGACTGTTGCACCCTTGTTAACAACCCACATGTGGAGAGCGGTGCCAGCCAGACCCTTCATCTGAGATGAGATGAGTGGATATACCACACGAGAAGAAGTCATGTAAACTCCTTAAGAGACAGAGTGGGTATTGGACTCACACACTGTGCACACATACATGCATCCACGCACACTCACACACATACACAGACGCACGCACACACACAAACACACGCATGCACACGCACGCACACACACACACATCATGACATGCATACACACACACACACACACACACACACACACACACACACACATGTACAGACACACCTTCTGCTCCTCCTCGACCATCACATGTCTGAGGTCACAGTCGGGGGTGAGGGGACAAACTGGTCCCTTTGTAGTACTCTCAATGTAGTCCGAGTGCTCCAAGATGATACGCTGGAGGGATGTCACCCCCTCCCCCTCTCCACCTTCCACCCTTCTCACTTCATACACCACCTCCACTGGATCTCGTGGCTGCAGACCGGCCTGTGGAAGACACCATTCCAAAATCATACCATCGCTCTCTCCTCCTCTTCCTCCATCACTCCTTTCTCTTCCCTCCCCCCCCCCCCCCCCCCCCCCCCCCCCCCCCCATCTCTCTGTCCATCCCTCTTCCCTCCCTCCCACTCTCCCTCCCCCTCCTCCTCCCTCCCTCCCTCCTGTCCCCCCTCCCCACGTCACTCCCTCTCACACCTACCAACCCCACCTTCTTCCTGAGTTTTTGTATCTTGTTCACGACCTCCCTCGCGATTCCCTCGTCCACCATCTCCTGCGAGGGGGTCACATCCACCAGCACGAGGAGCTCCCCATCTGCATGGGCGTGGTAGCGGCTAGAGAGGGATGGGTCAACTGCGTACGTGATCTACAGAGAAGCAGAGGTACCGAGGGAAAGATTGAGGGAGAGATGATGAGGGAGGGAGGGAAAGATTGAGGGAGAGATGATGAGGGAGGGAGGGAAGATTGAGGGAGAGATGATGAGGGAGGGGAAAGATTGAGGGAGAGATGATGAGGGAGGGAGGGAAAGATTGAGGGAGAGATGATGAGGGAGGGAGGGAAAGATTGAGGAGAGACGATGAGGGAGGGAGGGAAAGATTGAGGCAGAGACGATGAGGGAGGGAGGGAAAGATTGAGGCAGACACGATGAGGGAGGGAGGGAAAGATTGAGGCAGAGACGATGAGGGAGGGAGGGAAAGATTGAGGCAGAGACGATGAGGGAGGGAGGGAAAAATTGAGGCAGAGATGATGAGGGAGGGAGGGAAAGATTGAGGCAGAGATGATGAGGGAGGGAGGGAAAGATTGAGGCAGAGATGATGAGGGAGGGAGGGAAAGATTGAGGCAGAGATGATGAAGGAGGGAGGGAAAGATCGAGGGAGAGAAAGATCGAGGGAGAGACGATGAGGGAGGGAGGTGAGAGGGGAATCAGGTGACTGTTATATGGGCAAGTGTACACATGGCGTAAAACATACGTAGATATATTATTTGTCACCATGGTAACACTTGTTCTTATGGCGACGTGTTACCATGGTGATATGACGCTGCATGTACCTTGATGTCCTCCAATGTGAGGGTGTGTCCCTCCACAACGATCTCTCCCCTCTCCAGGAACTGTGCCAGCTGCTCACTGGAGAGAGTCTTCACCGCAGGGGCAACCTGCCACGAGACAGACCGACACAGAACGATTATAGTCTACGTGAGAACCACACCAGTACAGAGTAGCACTGCTGTGGTGGTCCCATATTACTGACCAGTGAACCAACCAACCAATCACATGCAGAGTAGCACTGCTGCGGTGGTCCCATATTACTGACCAGTGAACCAATCAACCAATCACATGCAGAGTAGCACTGCTGCGGTGGTCCCATATTACTGACCAGTGAACCAATCAACCAATCACATGCAGAGTAGCACTGCTGCGGTGGTCCCATATTACTGACCAGTGAACCAACCAACCAATCACATGCAGAGTAGCACTGCTGCGGTGGTCCCATATTACTGATCAGTGAACCAATCAACCAATCACAGACCTTCTTGAACTCTCCCTTCAGTCTCTTCCCCAGCCTCTCGTTGTCCGGCTCCCCCTGCAGCCGCACACCATACTGGCTGTCCTCCGTGCCAAGGTGAGCTCCCGGACATTCAGCTCCTGAGGACGACAACCATGGTACACGCAAGGCAGATACGTTCAGACAATAACATTGCAATCTTATGTACTATGTGCATTTTTCAACGCAGATTGAATCAGATGTGAAGCTTGACCATACCTCGAGAATGTAATTCTTAAGGTGTCGCAGATCTTCATGACAGGATGGATCACGGTGGATCACCACCGTCTCTGGCAGTGGAAACTGGCGGAAGTTGTTGGGATGGATGGACAGAAGGAGAGAGATGGAAGGCAAGAGAGAACAAGAAGATGAGGGTAGGGAGGACAAGAGGGAAAAGGATAGAGAGGGAAGCAAGAGGGAAGCAGGATAGAGAGGGAAGCAAGAGGGAAGAAGGATAGAGAGGGAAGGAGGAATGGAGATAGGGATGAGCAAAGGAGGGGATGGAGGGATGGAGGGAGGAGAAAGACGGAGGGAGAGGGTGGCAGCATTGGAGGTGAGCATTGACCCTCCTGACTCCAATACCCCCACCCTCCTCCTACACTCTCTCCCTTCCTAGATCCCCTTGTCTTCATAACATTACATCATTGTTAATGACATCTTGTTAATGACATCATTGTTAATGACATCATTGTTAATGGCATCATTGTTAATGACATCGCTGTTAATGACATCGCTAATCACTTACCTTGACTGGGATGACCTTGATGTCCCGGATGTATCTACCCAGCTCAATCACTGACTGCATGAGAGCAACAGCACGCTCAATGTCCCGGTCAATCAGGTCACTCCTACAACGAAACAAGTCAAACCAGTAAACTCCCTGTACTCTGTACTGCACAGTGCATAGAGTACTCTACACACACCTCGGCTTGGGCAGCATGATGTAATGGACACTGGCATTCTCCTCACTGAGTTGCCATGGCAACAGGTGCCTGAGGTTCTGGAATAGTTGCGTCCAAAGTCATACATCAGCAGAAGGAAGGGAGAGGAGGAGGGGGAGGGGGAAGAGGAGGAGGAGGAGGAGAAAGAGGGATTGTCTTTGCTCACCTGGAAGATGTGTTCCGTGAAGAAGGGAGTGAAGGGAGCCATCATTCGGGTCATCAGGTACACCACAGAGAACAGAGCCTGCAGAGACTGGAGACACTCCTCCCGGCCCTGCTCTCCCTGTGACGGGGTGAAGGTGGGGAGGGGGGGAGGGGAGGGGTAAGGAAGGGGTGGACGCTGTGGCAGTGTGGAGGTGTGCATGTGTGTTTGGCCCACCTTGATGCGCTTCCTGTTGAACCGGACATACCAGTTAGTGAGCTGGTCTATGAACCTCACAAGCCGCGGCACAACAGTGTAGAGTCGGTACACTACAAGGGAGAAATACACGTACGATTATAAAATCCTTGTGACCAAATTTCCTGTCACCACCCTCCCTACATCTCCCCCTTTGAGGCTATCCTCCTCCCCACCCCACTCCCCACCAGACTCCCCCTCCCCACTCCATCCCCCCACCCCACTCCCCTTCCCCCTCCCCACCCCATCCTCCCACCCCACTCCCCCTCTCCACCCATCCCCCAATCCCACTCCCCCTCCCCACCCCACTAGACTCCCCCCTCCCCACCCCACTCCCCACCCCACTAGACTCTCCCACCCCACCCCACTCCCCACCCCACTACACTCCCCTTCCCACCCCACTAGACTCCCCCTCCCCACCCCACTCCCCCTCCCCACCCCACTCCCCCTCCCCACCCCACTACACTCCCCTCCCCACCCCACTAGACTCCCCCTCCCCACCCCACCCCCCCCCTCCCCACCCCACTCCCCCTCCCCACTCCTCCTCCCCACCCCACTAGACTCCCCCTCCCCATCCCACTACATCCCCTCTCTACTACACTCCCGACTAACTCTTCATCTCCTCCTTCACGAACGTGAGAAGTGACTGCGTGAAGGAGAGGATCCATCGGTCCATGACGTTGCTAGGAACAAAATCCTCCTCACACTGAAAGGACACACCCTCCTCCTGTACATATGAGAGTCATGTGCAACAGTCACCCAACTAGATAGATACACACACACACACACATGCACACACCACACACACGCACACACCACACACACACACACACAACACACACATTTGGCAGAAATGGCAAATCATGCAGTCTCCCTAGCTATAGAACAAGAGTGCTGTTTCTGCCAATTTAGGGCATTCAAACACACCCACACCCACACCCACACACACACATGTACCTCCTGCAGCCGCTGCACATTCTGAATCAGAAAGCGGTACGCATTGAACCACGGCAGAAACACGTCCTTCACGACGTCCTTCACCCCCCTCTCCTTGAACCTCAGAGACTCTGCCCTCACAACGGGAGAGTTGACCAGATAGAGCCGGAGGGCATCCGCCCCAAACTTGTGGACCACCTCCACCGGATCTGGGTAGTTCTTGAGACGTTTGCTCATCTTCTGGCCATCGCTATGGCGATGAAAAGGATCGTGGGGTGTGATTACAGAGGTCATGTGGGAAGACAAAAAGATCTTGTGATCCATGAGGAAGTCACATGATCAGACTTCATGTAGGTGGAATACGGTTATGTTGTACAAACAGCTGCAATTCCAGGTATATATGATCATGTGTAGGGTCATGTGACCAGAAGCAGAGTCACATGATCCCAGAGGGGGTGCCACTCACCTAGCTAGTACCAGGCCATTCACAATGAGGTTCCTGAATGGAGGTTTGTTGAACAGCGCCGTGGAGACCACCAACAGAGTGTAGAACCTGTGGATAGTGCAGGTGGTATCATGCTGAGGCTATAACTATCAGCAAATGGTCTCCCAAATGCCGTGAAGTTCATTAGGGCATCACTGGAAAGCTGGTTCAGGCAGATCACAATCTTATTCTCATACTTTAGACATATGCATGACAACGGAGTAGGAAGATTACTTGTACTACGCTAGGTATCTTGGGCTAGGAATGAGATATGAAGCTGGGATTTGCACCATTGTGATCAGCATCAATAGAGCTTTCAAATAATGTCCAATTTGCTGTAGGTTGAATCTTGACCCAAAATCATGGATTATAGCCTTTGGTCGAGTGTAATTTTTGACCAATATTAAGTCAATTTTAGGACATCAGTTGAAGGTTCTTTTCATGCTGATCACAATGGTGCAAACCCCAGCTTCATACATGTACCTCATTCCTAGCCCAAGGTACCTAGCATAGTGCTTAGCTTTTGGCCAAAATTTGCATCATTGTCATCAGCACAATCAAATGATGTCCACTTTGCTATAGGTTGATTGCATATGAATTTTTCCCCAGAAGGCACCAGCACTTTCTCATGTGAGTACCAGTTTGGTTACACCAGCACATTCTCACGAGAGTACTCACCATCCTCTAGTCTGGTCGATACCCTCCGCAATGAAGTCCGCAGGAAAGGCTGCTTCAAACGCCTTCTTGTTCTCAAAAGGGTAGTGGCTTTGGGCATATGGCATGCTAGCAAGAGAGAGGTGAGGAGGGGAAGGGAGGAAGGGGGGAGGAGGTGTGGTAGGGGGTGGGGGAGGGAGGAGGGGAGAGGGAGGAGGGGAGAGGGAGGAGGGGGAAGGGAAATGTGGTAGGGGAGCAGGGGAGAGGGAGGAGGGGAGAGGGAGGAGGGATAAGTGGACATAGTTCCATGTGAACTTTGTCTAATACCCCCACGGGCTAATTATAGCTAGAGGGTAGGGGGATTTCAATCCCTGAGCCCTCCCCATAGAGTGAGTGAGCGTCCCTCACCTCCCACTCTCAAACCAGCAGTCAAACACCTCAGAGATACGTCGCAGCACGCCATTGCCACGGGTGGAGGGAATGGTGATGTGGTCCACACTGCAGAGGTCACACGAACAGGGAGGATGGTCACATGATCAGGGAGGATATTCACATGATCAGGGAGGATGGTCACATGATCAGGGAGGATGGTCACATGGATATTCACATGATCAGGGAGGATGGTCACAATCAGAGAGGATGGTCACATGATCAGGGAGGATGGTCACATGATCAGGTCATTTGACAAAAGGAATGTCATATGCATATGATTGGAGAGTGTCAGTACTCCAGTTAAAAAATATGACGTCGTTTGCTATGTGGACAGCTGCACTCACTTCTCCCTGTGCAGGTCATCCACATGCACACCGGACAGCTGACTCAGCTCCTCAATGGAACCCACACACACCACCTGTCACATGACATGACGTCAGAACACTGTAATTACAAACTTCCCAGTATTTTCACATATCTTGGTGCAATGCCATTGCACAGCCTTCCATATCCAATCAGATTGTCACATGATTGTCACACGCAACCAATGTCATATCACATGACCGCTTACCTCAGAGAAGTCCTCGGAGACCCACAACGGGATGGGTGTGCCCCAGTAGCGGTTTCTGGAAATGGCCCAATCGCGGGCATCCCGGAGCCAGTTGTGGAATCGCTTCTCCTTCACAAACTCAGGAACCCTGGGAGACGGAGGGAAGGGATAACAAGAGAAAGAAGAAACGAGGGAGAGATAGAGAGGAGAAACGGATGGAAGAAGGAAGGAGGGTGGGACAGAAGGAGGGATGGAGAGAGGTAAGGAGGAAGGGAGGGAGGGAAGGAGGGAGGGAGGGAGGGAAGGAGGAAGGGAGGCGGAGGGAGGGAGGGGGAGGGAGGGACGGAGGGAGGTGGAAGGGAGGAAGGAGGGAAGGGAGGCGGAGGGAGGGAGGGGGAGGGAGGGACGGAGGGAGGAGGAAGGGAGGGATGGAGGAGGAGGGAGGGACAGAAGGAGTAGGGATCACGAGGAGGGAGAGAGGGACGGAGGGAGGAGGGAGGGACGAAAGGACGGAGGGAGGGAGGGAGGGAGGGAGGGAGGGAGGGAGGGATGGAGGGAGGAGGGAGGGACCAGAAGGAGTAGGGATCACGAGGAGGGAGGGAGGGACGGAGGGAGGAGGGAGGGACGAAAGGAGGGAGGGAGGGAGGGAGGGAGGGAGGGAGGGAGGAGGGAGGGAGGGAGGGAGGGAGGGAGGGAGGGAGGGAGGGAGGGAGGGAGGGAGGGAGGGAGGGAGGGAGGGAGGGAGGGGAGGGAGGGAGGGAGGGAGATTCTTACCAGTAGCACTTCTGGTTGTTCTCCAGCAGTTGTTGCACAATCAACTCCACTCGGATAAACCAGCTGGGAACCGCCTTGTACACGAGAGGAGTCTCAGATCTGAGGGAGTCATACATGTAGAAGTCCTTGTACACACACTTATGTACTCCTGTGGATACTCTTAGGATACCGTATAGCGGGTAATTTTCGCGGGTTTAAATTTTCGCGAATCTTCCAGAAACCCGTTCTGAAAAACATTTCGCGATTTTTAATTTCGCGAACGCGGGTCAAGAATCACTTCACGTGTCAATTTTGTGTATGGCGCCGGCGACTACTATACTGCACTGAGCGGGTAATTTCAGTGTGGAGGCGATGGTGCGGGATCAACTACCGTGCCGAAGGGAGCGAGCTACTTCTGAGGATCCATTCGCAGTGGCGTTGATGAAAGGCGAGATGATTGTGGGCCACGCTCGAGATTTTGCTGTAGCTTCCTCTAGACGGTGTGTTCTGCAGTTGCTTGCTCACTTGTTAGCAGCCTGGCAGCGGGGCTGACGGTGGCCGACTAAGGTCCCTTGGGGATGGCAGCCCTTGCGCACGTTGAAAGTAGCGTTGCTGTGACATGGCTAGCTAGTTCAGGTACTTACGTGACAAAAAGTTTGATGGAATTTTTTTTTTGCGGGCACAAATTTTCCCGCTATACGGTACCACTGTACATGGGTATACACATTCTTGTACTCTCTTGGATACTCTTTGAATACAACAGTATATACAATGTACATATAAGTGTTCCGCACTGTGTACTACCTGTACACGTACTTTGCATCAATGCTCTTAGTTGAGGCTTACTTCCACCAGTGTTCTCGTTAAAGCGAGGAACCGTGGCGCCCCGCCGCACTTAGTACTCCTGTGCAGCCGTCCATTATTCATGCGCACGCTGCGTGCATATGAATATTTGAATAGGGATTCACTCGAGGCGCCACGTGTTCACAATCGAGATGGCTAAGCAAAGGCATCGCTGGAGTCGTCGAGCTCTGATGGCTTTTTAACACGAAGCAAGCACAAGATCAACTATAACGCGTCTTGGAAGACGAATTATCAGTGGTACATTCCGGTGTACGACAGTTCTGCGTCTACCACTGTCGGTCTGTTGTACTCCGTTTGCAAGCAACACGGCACAAAGCAGAGAAGCAGCGCAGGGACATGGACAGATAAACCGTGCACCTTGTTCCCCCCCCCGCCCTCTGTAAAAATCCTGGCAAGAACACTGCTTCCACCATCCAAACGCATACATGTACTTGCCCTGGGTGCAGTAAGCCATCAACTTGTCCATACGGATTGATGCACTCACCTCCAGCAGAACGGGTAGGAGTGCGTTAATGTTCCGTGGTGTACAAGCCGTCCCATCTCCTTCAGCTTGGCGATGATACCTTTGTCAGCATCCTGCATGAGCGAGGGAGAGGAGGAGGGGAAGAGGGGAGGGGAGGGAGGGAGGGAGGGAGGGAGAAGGAGAGGAGGGAGGGGGGGAAGAGGGGAGGGAGGGAGGGAGGGGAGGAGTGAATGAGTGAGGGAGGGAGGGAGGAGGGAGGAAGAGGTGAGGAGGGATGGGATAAGGGAAGAGAGGGAGGGAGAAAGAGAAAGAGAAGGACAGGGGATGGATGAGGGGAGGCAGGAAAGGGAGCGAGAGGGGATGGGAGAGAAGAGATTATTACTTGAGGGGCATATTGTAAACAAGTGATCTGAGAATACAGTAGTTGCAGCTGAGTGGAGCGACTCCTACACGCACCTTGACATACTGCCCCTTGAAGTCCACGACTTCATCCGTGAAGATTCCCGAGGCATCCACGGGACACACCACGGTCTCCCCTTTCTTCAGAATGCCGTAGTGCAAGCTAACACGGAAGTCGTCCTCCCCAAACCCTGGAGCCTGGTGGACCACGCCTGTACCACTCTCCGCCGTCACGTACTTGTCACTGTGGGTGTGAGTGTGGGTATTTTATGTGTGTGTGTGTACGGGTACACACTTCTGCCTGCCGGCCAACCTTAGTACAAAACAATAATAGGTGAACGATGGGTATGGTTCAATCCTAACGTGGGGTCGGGGGGGGGGGGGAAGTAAAGAAGGGTAAAGTCCCCCCCCCCCCCCCCCCCCCCCCCAAAAAAAAAAACACCAAAAAACAATAAAACAAACAAACAGCATAGAGAGAACACTGCATGCCTCCACACCTCACAACTCGAAATGCTCCTTTGTCCGGCTCGCTCGACTTGAGGTGAGCAAAGTAGGGGAAGAGGGGTTGGTACTTCTCCCCACCAGTGCCTCCCCTTTCATCCGCTCGATGACCACATACTCATCAGCCATCTTGAAGAGAGCGTCCAGACGGTCCTCCAGCATGATGTAGACCTTCTCTGTTGTGACATCTGGGGACAAGCAGCAATGATGTAATGATGATGTAATGATCCAATGAACATAGCAATGACATAATAATAATGTAATGACCAATGAACGTAGCAATGACGTAATGATGATGTAATACACAATACATTCTTCAAGTCCAATCCGGAACCAACACTGACCTTTGACCTTGACGTAGATGAAGTCTGGGTGGACACACAGTGCTAGGTTGCTAGGCAACGTCCAGGGAGTGGTGGTCCACGCGATCATGCTGGTGGAGGGATCATCGTTCCAGTGGGAAGTTTATGATGACTTGGAGGGGAGATGGTGGGGAGGGGGGGGGGGGGGGATGGTGGAGAGGGGGGGCGATGGTGGAGAGGGGGGAGGGGTGATAGGGAGAGGGGAGTAAAAATCATTTGGGGGTAGCCTGAGAGAGATAACTATCCATTTAACCACAAGAGCTACCTGCTCTAAAGACTATAGGAACTGGAATATTGCAGTTGGAATTATCATTTGACTGACCACAGCACAACACAATTCTCTTACTGGCCGGGTCTTGCACCTCCTTGTAGTTCTGACTGGACTCAAAGTTGGAGAGGGGGGTGTGGCAGGCGGTGGAGAATGGCATCACCTAGGTAACCATGGAAAGGTCATGTGATCATGCACTCGATCTTCTCCCAAACCACACACACATGTACACAACTGTATACTCATAGCGATCCTGTGTACCTTGTACCCGCGGTAGACTAGTCCCTTGTCGTACAGCTGCCTGAACACCCACCAGATCGTCTCCATGAACCAAGGGTAGAGAGTCTTGTAGTCATTCCTGAAGTCAATCCAGCGACCCATCCTGGTTACGATCTCCTACACGGACGGAGGAAGGGAGGGAGGGAGGGAGGGAGGGAGGGAGGGAGGGAGGGAGGGAGGGAGGGAGGGAGGGAGGGAGGGAGGGAGGGAGGGAGGGAGGGAGGATGAGGGGAGGGAGGGAGGAGGGCAGGGAGGGGAGGGAGGGGAGAGGGGGGGAAGGGGGATGAACAGAATGAGGAGGGATGAGAGGAGAGGAGAAAAGAGGGGGTTATGGGAGTGGGGAAGAGGGGGAGATGAGGAGGGAGAGGAAAGAGAGGGAAAGAAGGGAGGCAGGACAAGAGAAGAAGAGGAAGGGAGAGATGTGTTTGAGCACAGAAATTGAGGAGTTGAAGGGAGGATCACGGAAATGTGGACTACAAGAGTCATGTGAGTGATGGTACAGTTGTACTCGTGAGAAACACCAAATGTCATGTGACCTGGTCATGTGATCATGGAATGTGGACTACGAGTCATGTGAGTGATGGTACAGTTGTACTCTGAGAAACACCAAACACTCAACATGGTTGTGACAGAGACAGGATTGTGATGTGTAGAGCAGCTGTACAAACAAATAATTAGCTGCCTAGATGTCCATCCCTTCCAACTTCATTGCTGATCACATGACCAGGTGCTATCCCCACTGCCTAGAGTCCTAGACAACACTGACCTCCCATTCTTGTGAGTATCTCATCACAATCTTGCGACACTCTGCATTGTAGGCTGCCACACCCATCTTCGTAACATCGTCCGGCGTCTGGGAACAGATACACGTCACATTAATTTATGCACATTAAAACATTAATACATGTGTATACTACGTGAGCAAGCTTGTAGAGCTTGTTGTCAATCTGTCGACACTGTAAATCTGGTAGCCTCGTTCCCAGGCCCCGCCCAGCTTTTCGTCGCTTGCAGTACGGAAAAGCGGAGAGAGCCTGGTATGTTTTGCCACGTGGGCATTACGTAATTGACATGCGGCCAAAATTTTCAGAACGAATAAGCGAAGTTTTGCGTATTGTTCAACCAACTACACGTTCAACGCTTGGTGCGCATGACAGTCACCCCCCGCTAGCTAGATACGTGTGGTAAGTTACCTCGTACCTTTGCTCTTCTTGCTGTTCTGAACCCCAGTTCGCCCACATTCAATTAAGTCCTTTCTACCACCTTTTTACCCTCGATGTCACGCACGTGAGGAAACATACCAGGCCCTCCGCGTTCTTTCGTGCAACCGGAAGCGGCACGCGGGCCTGGGAACGAGGCTAATAAATCTGGTGCATGCAATACAGCATACAAAACAGGAACATGTCAACCAGGAGCAAGGCTGAGGTGGCATCAGAAGGTGCAGAGGACATCAGCAAAGAGCAACAATGAGACCAGGACGATAGTATACCTTAATTCCGAGAGTCTTGTCGATTTCATACTCAACTGGCAGCCCGTGACAGTCCCAGCCGAACCGACGGTCGACGTGGAAACCGCTCTGGTGAGCATACCGTGTCACCACGTCCTGTGCAGGTGAGTGGAGTGTGTTTTATGTGCAGGTGTGTGTGTGTGTGTGTGTGTGGTGCATGTGTGTGCATGTGTGTGCGAGATGTGTGTGTGGGCATGTGTGTGAGACACATCATCGGAACTACTTGAGAATAATTACAAAGAACATCCTCATTAAAACAAAGTCCTGATAATCAAATTTGCTGTAGCTCTACCTATCAATACCTTAAGCTACACATGCTGCTAGAAAGAAAACATTTAACCGGTCTCATCCCCTCCTCAGAGGAGGGGCAGGCCAGTATGGACACACGCGCACCTTGATTGTTCCGGCCAGAATGTGCCCGTAGTGAGGTAACCCTGTCGCAAATGGTGGCCCATCATAGAAAGTGTACTTGGGCCTGTCCTTGGACTGCCTGAGGCTGGTCTGGAAGGCATCCAGTCTCCGCCACAGTTCAATGATCTTCTCTTCCTCATGAGGGAAGTCGAAATGGTCTGGAGCAGTAGTCACCATCTCAGAACACACACATCCAACTGCTTCCAACGCACAGTCCAGAAGGTCTTGCGGCGCCCCTTAAGTATTGGGGGGAAGGCAGTGACCTGCAATGTCTTCACGAATGGTGCAATCCACACCACGTGTATGCAGCATGTACGACAATATGCGGATGTATATTTCCGTGTACGTCTCATGTAAACTTCACGCGGGAAAATCCCTTCTCCACGTGTCGACCAGAGACACAGTGAGACATTAACATTTTTCTTCAGAACTGCTGAACCATGTCCTACGTCCCAGACGGCGTGTATTTTGGCGGAGAGAGCGAGGAAGATGACGGCTACTGCGGCTTTGACTTTGGGGACACTCCGCCGAGCAAGACCGTCACTTTCGCAGAACCTTCGGCGCTCAACCAACCGCCTGCACAAGACACGAGCGTGGGCAGCGACTCCAAATATGGGACGCCTGATCATACTTCAACACCTACCGATGGAACCTGTGACCCTCCTCCACACAATGCTCACTCTTCAAACTCTCCGAAGCGAGCCAGAGGGGGGTTCGGCCTCCCGCCAAAACTGGCCAATCAGAAATTTGCAGGACCTACAGCCAGAGAGGGGAGGAAGCGGGGGAGGAGAAGGACGCATAGCCGAGAGGACGAGTCACATGACCAGGGCAGGAGAGCGTGGTCACTGGAGGTGGGGGAGGAGATGCGGGTGGCTGTTGTACGGGGGAATGTGGACGAGGTGAAGAGGATTCTGGATGGAGGTACGAGCGTTGATGAGTCCACGGTCCCACTAGTGAATTTTGCATAAGTTAGTTTAGCCTCCCATGTGGATTCTGGTCACTAGACTGAGGAGACCCAGCTCAGCTGTATGTAGGCTATGTGTACAGTCCAGGCAAGTATCAAGTTTACCTCAGAAAAAGTACGCCAGACCTTCCCTCCATATTGTGACCAATCAAAGACGTTGGAGCATCCCTCTTCCTCCTCCTCCTCTCAATCCCCTTTCCTTCTTCCCTTTCCTCTTCGGGAGTGATACACGTATTTCTTGTGTAACTGACTCAACGTGGTGTGGTGTTCATTCAGCTTTCATACGTGATCAACTTGCGTCATGCAGGATTTGACCCAAACACTGCACTCCAGTCCGGCTGGACAGCTCTGATGTACGCGTGTGACAGCTGCGAGGAGCATGTCGTGGAACTGCTGCTGACACATGGAGCCAGTTCCAACACACAGAAAGGTACAGCTGTACGTGTATGTCTGGGTTCCTAGGGTACATGTAGCCTCGTTCCCAGCCCCCCACCCAACTTGCAATACAGGGAGGGCCTGGTAAGTTTCTCTACTGCAAGTGACGGAAAGCTTGAAGGGGCCTGGGAAAGAGGCTATTCCTAGGGCACATTGATTCTTTCCAGCCTTCAACAATAGACCCCACTACCTTCCTCTCCTCCTCCCTCCCACCCACCTTACTCCACCCCTCTATCCCTCCCTCCCTCCCTCCCTCACTCCCTCCCTTCCTCCCTCCCACCTTACTCCACCCCTCCCTCCCTCCCTCCCTCCCTCCCTCCCTCCCTCCCTCCCTCCCTCCCTCCCTCCCTCCCTCCCTCCCTCCCTCCCTCCCACCCTCCCTCCCTCCTGCCCTCCCTCCCTCCTTACAGACCAGTTCACTGCACTGATGACAGTGTGTTGTTCCAAGAGCGACAGAGAGGAGAGGCTAGTCAGCTGCACTCGTCTCCTCATCAACAAGGGAGCGAGGGTGAATGCACATGACCGGTGAGGGAGTGTTTGGTTTCCTGTGTACGTTCCATGGGCACTTCCATGTATTCTGAAATTTTGGTGGCATGCTGTTTAATGTACATGTGCATGTACCGTGATTTTGGTAGTAATTGTAATTTTTGCATTATGGAGTGCTGATTCTTAGTACTGTCTGTACAGCATGCTGCCCATACATCTTGCAGAAGCCCAGAGGGAGGGTACATGTACATGACTTGTAGTTTTGGTGTACGTGGCTCATAAACATATACATGTACAAGTAGCTTCTCCCTCGTTCGCCTACATGTACGTGAGTAATCTGGTGCCGGATCTGAGCTCTCTGTGCAGAGCTGCTGCTTCCCGATTGCGTCCGCTTCAGCTGCTGCTCCCCGCGCAATTGCATCGATCTGCTGCTGAGCTCCCGGCTTGCACCCGCTTCAGCTGCTGCTCGCCACTTGCGTCCGCTTCAGCTGCTGCTCTCGATTGCGTCCGTTTCAACTGCTTCTCGATTGCATCCACTTCGGCTGCTGCTCCCCGATTGCATCCGCTTCAACTCTGCTACCTGATGGCGTCTGCTACTCCCTGATTGCGTCCACTTTGGCTGCTGCTCCCCGCCAGCTCTTCTGGAAGATTCCAGCCATGTCCACAGTCCGAACATTCTACGCAGAGTTCGAGGTTCAGTAAATCGAAGTACGAAGGTCGTGTGTCACTATAGTCTAGTCCCACCCCACGAACATCCCACTTCCGTTACACACAGTCAGACAGACAGACACACACACGGTTAAAATCTTAATGTATTGATATGTACATGTACACACACACACACACACACACACACACACACACAGGCACCACATGTCTCCGCTCCTGTACACATGCCAGAATGGTTACAGCAGTCTTGCTCAGCTCCTGATCACAACCAATGCTGACGTCAACAAACAAGACACCCGGGGGTGGACTGTAAGTGGGGATTGGGATGGAAGTCCAGACTAATATGCTAGGTATCTTGGGCTAGGAATGAGATATGAAGCTGGGATTTGCACCATTGTGATCAGCATGAATGGAGCTTTCCAATGATGTGCATTTTGCTGTAGGTTGGATTTTGACCCAAAATCATGAAAAACCATGGATTATAGCCTTTGGTCGAGTGCGATTTTTGGAAAAAATGTGACCGGCAGTAAAAATTATTTCCAGGACATGGTTTGAAAGCTCTTTTCATGCTGATCACAATGGTACAATCCCCGGCTTCATATCTCATTCACATATTATACAATGCGACTTTCTGGATACACGGAGTATGATTAGGTCAAATGTATGAGCTATGAACTAAGCTATGTAACTTGGGCTAGGAATGAGATATGAAGCTGGGATTTGCACCATTGTGATCAGCACCAATAGAGCTTTCAAATAATGTCCAATTTGCTGTAGGTTGAATTTTGACCCAAAATCATGAAAAACCATGGATTATAGCCTTTGGTCGAGTGCGATTTTTGACAAAATGTGACCGAGATTAAAAATCTTTCAAAGGATATCATTTGAAAGCTCTTTTCATGCTGTTTGCAATGGCACAATCCCCAGGTTCATATCTTGTTCACCTAGTGCGACATTCTCTATTCCCAATACCAATTTTGGTTCGTTGGTCCTTTGCCGATGTGGCACATCATTAATTCACCCTATGCATGTACATGTAGAACAGGAGTGCTGTTTCTGCCAATTTTGATTTAATTCCAAAATTGTTATGTCAAATGTGCCATACAATTGGTAGAAAATGGCGAGCCCATTTTGGCAAGAAAACATACCTCCACACACCATACGCTTATACCCACGTCACACACCCACTCACACACCCACTCACACACCCACTCACACACCCACTCACGCTCTCATACCACACCCTTCTACCGACGTCACACACTCACGCTCTCATACCACACCCTTCTACCGACGTCACACACTCGCGCTCTTACCACACCCTTCTACCGACGTCACACACTCACGCTCTCACACCACACCCTTCTACCGACGTCACACACTCACGCTCTCATACCACACCCTTCTACCCATGTTACACACTCACACTCACACCACACCCTTCTACCGACGTCACACACTCACGCTCTCACACCACACCCTTCTACCGACGTCACACACTCACGCTCTCACACCACACCCTTCTACCGACGTCACACACTCACGCTCTCACACCACACCCTTCTACCGACGTCACACACTCACGCTCTCATACCACACCCTTCTACCGACGTCACACACTCGCGCTCTTACCACACCCTTCTACCGACGTCACACACTCGCGCTCTCACACCACACCCTTCTACCGACGTCACACACTCACGCTCTCATACCACACCCTTCTACCCATGTTACACACTCACACTCACACCACACCCTTCTACCGACGTCACACACTCACGCTCTCACACCACACCCTTCTACCGACGTCACACACTCACGCTCTCACACCACACCCTTCTACCGACGTCACACACTCACGCTCTCATACCACACCCTTCTACCGACGTCACACACTCGCGCTCTTACCACACCCTTCTACCGACGTCACACACTCACGCTCTCACACCACACCCTTCTACCGACGTCACACACTCACGCTCTCATACCACACCCTTCTACCCATGTTACACACTCACACTCACACCACACCCTTCTACCGACGTCACACACTCACGCTCTCACACCACACCCTTCTACCGACGTCACACACTCACGCTCTCACACCACACCCTTCTACCGACGTCACACACTCGCGCTCTTACCACACCCTTCTACCGACGTCACACACTCACGCTCTCACACCACACCCTTCTACCGACGTCACACACTCACGCTCTCATACCACACCCTTCTACCCATGTTACACACTCACACTCACACCACACCCTTCTACCGACGTCACACACTCACGCTCTCATACCACACCCTTCTACCGACGTCACACACTCACGCTCTTACCACACCCTTCTACCCATGTTACACACTCACACTCACACCACACCCTTCTACCGACGTCACACACTCACACTCTCACACCACACCCTTCTACCGACGTCACACACTCACGCTCTCATACCACACCCTTCTACCGACGTCACACACTCACGCTCTTACCACACCCTTCTACCCATGTTACACACTCACACTCACACCACACCCTTCTACCGACGTCACACACTCACGCTCTCACACCACACCCTTCTACCGACGTCACACACTCACACTCTCACACCACACCCTTCTACCGACGTCACACACTCACGCTCTCATACCACACCCTTCTACCCACGTCACACACTCACGCTCTCACGCCACACCCTACTACCCACGTCACACACTCACGTTCTCACACCACACACCCTCATACACCACCTCATAGCCTCTCCACTACGCTGCCACCACGGGGAACATGCGTCTTGTTCAGACACTCCTGGGGGCCAGTGCCAGGGCGGACATGATGTGCAACCTCGGGGAGACAGCTGCCTCCGTTGCGTACGCCAACGGTCACACGTCCGTGGCTGATTTGCTGGAGAACACAACAGCATCGTCAGGAGCCACACCCCTTCCCTCCTCCCTCCCTCCCCACCCTCTGTTTGGCAATTCCGACCCCAGTGGAGGAGCTTTGGAAACCAAACTTGGGTACGCAAGATCTACATGTAGGATAGATTCCTCTGAGAATTGAGCTGAAACTACTTAGTCAACTACTGGCGAATAACTACACTCTGATGTCAAGTTGACTAGTTGACATGCACGTACAAGGGGGTGACACTCCCATTGACGCCGTAGTCAGAGCTACGACTGGAGTCAAGAAATCTTGACTGTCATTTTTGCTGCTTGACCACATCGCGAAAAGACACTTGACCGTTTGATTGCGCTGTATTTCATCCGTTGACCGCTTGACCGCCGATAGTATACGGAAAAATGCGTAGTCACTCCACCCCTTCCTAAGTAAACGGGGTCAAGATTCACCGATAAGCCCGGTCGCAGCTCTTAGTACGGCGTCTATGAGAGCGTCACCCCCTTGACGTAGTACACAGCTTTATGTCTGTTGATTGACCGACTGAATCGTTCAGGCCCTAGGTTAGGGCGCTCAGTAGAGTGCGGCATTACTGAAGCTGATGTCAGCATACATGTATCAAAGATGGCGACTGAACAATTTTAGAGATTCAGATTCAAGAATATCGCTGAGCGAACTAACATCTGTAGTGTAGATTCAGTAAACTATAGTCTAGATTCAGTAAACTTAAGTATTGTTTTGTGTGGATTTAGATTTGTATAACTCAGTAAACTAGTATATCAAAAGTATATCTAATCTGCATGCTTCACACATACCTCTGTCAGCTACTTGGTTGCAAACTCTCCTCTCTCTACAGCCGCACCTCTCCACCCCCTCCCCCTCCCCCCTCACAGCCCCTCACAGGCGTGGGGGAGTGTGTGCACTATGGAGACCTCGACCTCTTCCTCTTGGGACTAAAACTGGGAGACCTTATCTCCCTCTTCCAGACCCACCGCGTCAAGTTCTCCGACCTCCTTAGCATGACCGACAGGGACCTGGAACAGGTTGGACTGGTTTGACCCTACTGGTGCTGTACTTGAATGATGTGCTTAGTCTGTGAACTATGTCATGTAGTGTAGTGTTGTCCGTAATGGGATGTCATACTCAGCTCCCTCTCTCCTTCCTTGCCTCCTTCCCTCCCTCCCCAGATGGGTGTGTCCCAGGTCGGGGTACGCAAGCGGATCCTGGACGGTATTCTTGAGATCCACAAGAAGCAGTGGGACATGCCCCAGAACAATCTACCGTACAACAGACCCATCAGGTGCGGACCATTGCATGGTGACCGAGTTTAATTTCAAGCCTGTGCTTTGTTGATAGCTTCTGTCTTATTACAAACCAATGTATAATTATCCTTCTCCCTTTACCTCCCTACCCTCCCCCTTCCTCCCTCCCTCCCCTCCCCTCCCCTAGTTCCTCAGAGGCAGCCGTCATCCTCTCCCACCTCTCCCTCCACGCCAGCTACATCCAGGGTACCGCCTCATTCCTCCTCACTCACGTCAAATCCTCCCCTGACATGCTGGACCCCAACATGGAACCCTCAGAGGTGGAGAAGATCACCAGTGAACTCTCATCAGCAGTGACAGCTGTATCTTCGCTGCACGGTGAAGTCCAGTCCCTCCAAACCCACATGCATAAGGTAAGCAGGTATTTGCTGAACAGCTGGAAGAAGTGAGGGAATGGATTGGAGGCGCCATATTCTGTCCTAGCTCTCTCCCTTCCTCCCTTGTTCTCCCCCCTCTTCTCCTCATCCCTTTCTCCTTCTTATCCTATCAATCCAGGCTCTCGGCCCACAGCAGCAACCTGCTCCAAAGAGTCCCTCTCAGTCTCCACTTCTCCGCAAGGTTGTCAAGGCAGTGAAATTCACTGGTGTCGTATTAGTGGTAGCATGCACTGCATACTTCACTGGGAGAGCACTGACACATCATGCCAATGCCAGGTAGCCATGGCAACTGACCACAGCTGTCTACATGTACGTAATTCTTGTACGCTCATATTTGCCCAGTCTACACCATCAAGATGTATAGCAGTATTTCCCTATTATTTATTCTTCACTTACTGTGCACCATGGCCAATTATGCTGACTGACAACCCTGCCCCAATGACTTCAATAGACATCGTTTAGATCCAATGCACTGGTAGGGCTTCTCGTCAGTCCCCCCAAAATGTCCCTAAAAGGCTTCAGAGGGTTTAGGGACATGTGGGAAAACTCGATCATTTTTCACTGCATGCGCACCCACCACTAAAACGGAAAGGGGGGGCCAAGCCTCCAGGGGGTGAAGGGGGCAGTGCCCCCTTGAGGTTTTTGGACCCTGCCGAGGGCCTCGGATGGGTCCTCAAGGAAGTATGCAGATTGATGGTATATGATGTGCCAGCATGCAGTCAGATCTGGCCAAAGTTTAGGGAAATCCTGGGCAAGAATCCGGCTGACATCCACCTTTGACCTCCAATTTCTGGGCTTGTGGGTGGTCGTGAATATCATTAACAGTATCGCTTGGCATGTGGTTGCTATATGTACAGGGCACGTGGTTGCTACACACAGGGTGCGTGGTTGCTACACACAGGGTGCGTGGTTGCTACACACAGGGTGCGTGGTTGCTACACACAGGGTGCGTGGTTGCTACACACATGGTGCGTGGTGGTTACACGCAGGGTGCGTGGTTGCTACACGCAGGGTGCGTGGTTGCTACACGCAGGGTGCGTGGTTGCTACACGCAGGGTGCGTGGTTGTTACACGCATGGTGCGTGGTTGCTACACGCAGGGTGCGTGGTTGTGGCTTACAGGGCACGTGGTTGCTACACGCATGCAGGGATAACTTAATTATACAAGTAGCTGAGCTCGCTTTGCTCGCTCAGCTACTTCCCCCTTGTTCGCCTACCATGCGTAATCCGGCGCCGGACAGC
Source organism: Axinella damicornis (assembly GCA_963931865.1). NCBI lineage: Eukaryota > Metazoa > Porifera > Demospongiae > Axinellida > Axinellidae > Axinella > Axinella damicornis. The sequence continues at coordinate 9,389,499 of OZ007518.1, read as the reverse complement.
TCTCTGAAGAGCTGCTTCTCCCCGATTGCATCCGCTTCAGCTGCTGCTCGCCGCTTGCGTCCGCTTCAGCTGCTGCTCCCGGGCCCGATTGCGGCATCCGCTTCCACTGCTGCTCCCCGTTTGCGCCCGCTTCAGCTGCTGCTCGTGCCCAATCGCGTCCGCTTCACGAACATCCCACTTCCGTCACTCACAGACACACACACACACACACAGACACGTAAAATCTTAATGTATTGGCCAATAAAGTTCAGTTCATGGGGTACTATAATGGTGTACCACATGAGAAAATTAAGTCACAGAAAATAAGTAATTGCATAACTGTACATTAATACTTGTAGTCTGTAAAAGCAACATCAAGCTAAAAAAATAATTCTACTCAATTTTTCACACAATCAACAACTGTTCACATGGTGGTAGCAAGAAGTGCTGCTACAAGCATGGTCACGGTGAGGGATCCGGAGACTACACTCGCTGCTCCGGACCCTTCAAACGGCTCAGCCGGAGGTGTTGTCACACCCTCCGGAGAGACGTCGGTGAAGTTGTCGTTGGTTAAGAAGGTGTTGACGGGGGTGCCCAGGGCACTTGCCTGGGCCAGGAGTTCCTGTGGGTTCAGCTGTATCACGGGGTTATCAGCTGCAGTGGGTGATCAGAGGGTGGGTGGGAGAGTGAGTGGCATGTGTGTGTGCATGCTCAATCACGGGGTTATTAGCTAGTGGGTGTGCCCATGTGTACAGGTCCAACTCAATCACGGGGTTATTAGCTAGTGGGTGTGAGGGTGTGTGTGTGTGTGCATGCTCAATCACGGGGTTATTAGCTAGTGGGTGTGAGGGTGTGTGTGTGTGTGCATGCTCAATCACGGGGTTATTAGCTAGTGGGTGTGAGGGTGTGTGTGTGTGTGCATGCTCAATCACGGGGTTATTAGCTAGTGGGTGTGAGGGTGTGTGTGTGTGTGCATGCTCAATCACGGGGTTATTAGCTAGTGGGTATGCCTGTGTGCCCATGTGTACAGGTCCAACTCAATCACGGGGTTATTAGCTAGTGGGTGTGAGGGTGTGTGTGTGTGCATGCCTGCAGGTCCAGCTCGATCACTGCATGGGTTTCATGCATGCAGCTACGTACAGTGGGTGATCGGAGAGTGTGGTGGTGTGTGTGTGTGCCTGCACGTCCATGCAGCTCAATCGCTGGGTCATATATCATGCAGCTACAGTGGGTATGTGGGAGGGTGTGGTACATGTACGTGTATGTACCCCCCATTGATGAACCGAAAGGTATTTGTGGACCGATTCATGGTCCCATCCCTCCATCTGCCTCACCCTGTCCCTCGATGGTGGACATGATGAACCGCTGTGTATCAGTGGTCCGATTCATGGTCCCATCCCAGCAGTTGCAAGCTGCAGTACAAACATCACGTCTGCCGCACATTCGGTCGTCACTGTTACCATTGCAAGTGAGGAAATCCGACACAGGTTCACAAATCTCAGGACCGTCATCGTCTGTGTAGGGAGGGGGAGAGAATTACAATTAAGGGATGGAGGTATGTAGATCACCTACAATGTATACATTCAATGTGTGATGTGTATGTTATAGTTATATCACGCCTAGGAGGGATGTATCCGGTTTACAGTCACGAGCACGAGGGCGCGAAGCGCCCGAGTGCGAGTGACTGTAAACCGGATACATCCCGACTAGGCGTGATCTAACTGGCTTATCTCACGTTGATTACTGTGGCTACGTCATACTGCAGCACGGTTGCTACGGAGTCTCCTTGGTAACTGCTTGCGTCACACTGCAGCACGGTTAAGGTTTAGTCTGGCTTCAGTTCATTGTGTGTTAGCTAGCTAGCTGGCTGTATAGTAGTTGATGTCGTCGTTGAGAAGCAAGTAGCTAGTTGTTCGCGCGATTCTCGAGGAGTATTGGGCCTATATTCAGTGACGGATGGCGTGACAGCTAGTGATTTCGAAAATAGGACGACTCCCACGTTGGAATTACGAAGAAGGGCCGTCTTCGATGTTAGTCAAAGCGGTTTAAACGTAGAAGGAAAGCGAAGAGAGAAGCCTAGTGCTCCCGTAAATGCAAAGGGACTGAAGACAAAATGACTCAACGTGAGGTGAGCTGTAAGGATCTAACTCCGTTAGTTTCTGGTCTCCGTGGTTGGTTCTGGCCGCGCGAGAGTGTGCTTACAGCATGTAGCAAAGCGATAGTAGCCGAAAGCTCTGTGCCGACCGTCCATCTATCGCATAGACATAGCGCTAGTAGCCCAAAGCTCTGTGCCGACCGTCCATCTGTCGCATAGACCCATAGCGCTTACGCGCGAATACCTAGCTACTTCTCAACTGTTGATCTGGACTACAGACACATTCTCTGTGTGAAATACAGTGACTTTTGACGTTCAAAATGCTACGACCAAGCGGTTGAACAAACCGTGAACAGTGGGGCTTCCCAGGGCATGTATCAAACATCAAAGGGATATACATGCCCTGGTCCAGGGCATGTATCAAACATCAAAGGGAAATACATCGCCCCTGTTGCTGTAGCGCGTATACAGTGACTACCGGCACGTGTGATCCGCCCACGCAACGTGAGATAAGACAGTGTTCTCCACTAGCTGTACCGTATACTCAACACTCCTCGTCGTACTGGCTTACAAGAGCACATGATGACATCATCGTCATTGAGTCGATGATGTCATCATGTGCTGTTGTGGCTTACCATACTCAAACACTCCTTGTCATACTGGCTTTCATGAGCACATGATGACATCATCGTCATTGATGATGTCATCATGTGCTGTTGTGGCTTATGAAATCAAACATGCCATGTCATACTGTAGCCATGCATGTGGCTTACAAGAGTACTGATGACATCATCGTCATTGCACTGCAATAATGGTGATGTCATCATGTGCTGTTGTGGCTTACCATACTCGAACACTCCTCGAAGCCGGTTCAGCCTGTCCATGACATCTCCAGGTATCAGCCGGCGTGAGTCACCATTCTGCCTCTTCCTCCTCCCAAAAGGATTTGTGATACCGCACATCTGAATCAGCTGCGGCACAACCTAATCATAAGCAAGCAGCGGAGTATGTAGAAGGGATAGTATATCGTATTACAATAACATGATGGCAACAAAAATACTGAAACTTAGATCCAAGATCATACCTTTACTGCTGTGATCACAGCAGTGAAGTATGATCCAGACTAATCCTGCCTGGAATGCTGCGGTCACAGTGTCCATGTACATGTACGTACACCCTACATGTATGTACACCCTACATGTACGTACACCCTACATGTACGTACACCCTACATGTACGTACACCCTACATGTACGTACACCCTACATGTACGTACACCCTACATGTACGTACACCCTACATGTACGTACACCCTACATGTACGTACACCCTACATGTACGTACACCCTACATGTACGTACACCCTACATGTATGTACACCCTACATGTACGTACACCCTACATGTACGTACACCCTACATGTATGTACACCCTACATGTATGTACACCCTACCTGTCGCCTCATGCTGAGTCAATTAGAATTAACACATAGACAGGGTTCTACTCAGAAGTATCACATGGACTTCACTGCTGCTTGAATGCGATATGCCATATTGCCATGACGTTACAGCCGCATACAGTTTGAGGGTATAGCGTTGTGAAAGACAAGTACCTATAGCGGGAAATTTTGGTGCAAATCGTCTGACAAATGACATGCCAGCCTTAGACAAGGGGAGGTCACGCCAATAAGCACCACAGTCACAGCTGCGACCACGTACGCTCGGTCAACCCGTATACTAAGGAAGTGGTGGAGTCGCTACACATTCTTCCGTATACTATCGCGAAGTCAACGGACAAAGGCTGAAAATCAGCGCAGTCAACAGTCAAGCAGCGCAAAAGAGCGGTCAAAGTTTTGACCCGCGGTCGCAGCTGTGACTGCAGAGTCTATTGGCGTGACCTCCCCTTGCTTAGAAGACCCTTCCACACTTTCACAGTGAGTGGTAAGACATTGTTTTCTGTTGAGGCAATGATGAGAGGCTACTATAGAGCCTCGTTCCCAGGTGGAGAACACCTGAGAAGGAGGCTAGAAGCTACCATGTCCGTGTTGGTGAGGCGTTGCCATGGTGACAATTAACATTCACAGGATCTCTGCTATATACACTGGGAATTTTGTGTGTTCAAGTTAAGATTTTGCATACAGAAGCTCGATCACGTGACCAAATCCTACTATACGGCAAGCCTAGAATTAATATACTGATTCACTTTTGGGGGCGGGGATGGGGCACACTATTCAATCCCCCCCCCAAACTTTCTCTGTTCTGTTTTGCCCCCCCCCCCCCCCCCCCCCCCCCCCCCTTGTGACAATAAACCCACTGCGAATTTCATGTGTTCAAGTGAAGACAAAACTGGACGTACGGTTGTAAGATCCAACATGATGATGGGGTTCTCCTCGCTGAATATCTGCATCAGTGTAGTGTTCGTGGCACGAACAACCTGACGTGTTACGTCCCACAAGTTGTCAAACTCTCCCCTAAGGCCATCAACGAAGGGCGAGTAGCAGGCTCGGATCAGAGCCCCACATGTGTTGCTGCAGAGTGGAGGGATTCGACCGGTACAACGCGAGCAGAAGCTCAGCTGGACCAGCCGATCTCGACAACGCTGCAAAGGTTGGAAATTTCCAAGGGTAAGGTTGAAGTTCCGTAGGAATGTGAGGATTCGAACTGCAGACGTCACCCCTCTCCTAATCTGTGCAAGACCTCTGCCAACTAGGTTCACTGCAGTCTGGTTAATACGCTGCCGAATGAAATTTGCGACGCACATTTGCCGTGTAGTATCTCCGGAATCCAACACCTGAGTTGCAAGTGTTAGAAGACGATCAGTGACATTCTGGAGGAAGGCTGAGATGTTGTACGATTGTCCGGTGATCATGATATTGCCGTCAAAGTTTTCAATCAGAGTATCAAGTGCATTTCGCAATCGATCTTGGGGGAGGAAACTGACGAGGGCAAGCTGTTCCGGAATGAATTAACAAAATCTCCAGCAAAGTCTGCAAATAGTGGATGGAGGGGCAGGAGAGGAAAAGGAAGGGACCAGGGGAGGGGCAGGAGAGGGAAGAGGAAGGGACCAGGGGAGGGGCAGGAGAGGGAAGAGGGGGGACCAGGGGAGGGGCAGGAGAGGGAAGAGGGGGGACCAGGGGAGGGGCAGGAGAGGGAAGAGGAAGGGACCAGGGGAGGGGCAGGAGAGGGAAGAGGAAGGGACCAGGGGAGGGGCAGGAGAGGGAAGAGGAAGGGACCAGGGGAGGGGCAGGAGAGGGAAGAGGAAGGGACCAGGGGAGGGGCAGGAGAGGGAAGAGGGGGGACCAGGGGAGGGGCAGGAGAGGGAAGAGGGGGGACCAGGGGAGGGGCAGGAGAGGGAAGAGGAAGGGACCAGGGGAGGGGCAGGAGAAGGAAGAGGGGGGACCAGGGGAGGGGCAGGAGAGGGAAGAGGGGGGGGGGGGGGGGGGGGGGGGGGGGGGCAGGGGAGGGGCAGGAGAGGGAAGAGGGGGGACCAGGGGAGGGGCAGGAGAGGGAAGAGGGGGGACCAGGGGAGGGGCAGGAGAGGGAAGAGGAAGGGACCAGGGGAGGGGCAGGAGAGGGAAGAGGGGGGAACCAGGGGAGGGGCAGGAGAGGGAAGAGGGGGGACCAGGGGAGGGGGCAGGAGAGGGAAGAGGAAGGGACCAGGGGAGGGGCAGGAGAAGGAAGAGGGGGGACCAGGGGAGGGGCAGGAGAGGGAAGAGGGGGGGGGGGGGGGGGGGGGGGGGGGGGGGGGGGGGGGGGGCCAGGGGAGGGGCAGGAGAGGGAAGAGGGGGGACCAGGGGAGGGGCAGGAGAGGGAAGAGGAAGGGACCAGGGGAGGGGCAGGAGAGGGAAGAGAGGGGGACCAGGGGAGGGGCAGGAGAGGGAAGAGGAAGGGACCAGGGAAGGGGCAGGAGAGGAAAGAGGGAGTGATGGGGAGAGGTGCATCGGTGAAGTGTTTCTCATCACAGTGATCTATGACACACCCACAGCAACACTGCTCACTAGCCTCGTTCCCAGGCCACGTGGGAACCAGGCTACACTGCCTACATGTGTTCTCAAAAGATAATTGTGTGAATAATGAGATTCATAGCATTCTAATACTACTTGCCATATATAGCAGTCAAGAAATTCTGTTAATTTATTGGTTACTCTATTGATTGCTTGCAGTATGCAAACGCGGGTGGGGGAAGGCCTGGGAGATCTGGTCATGTGCGATGACGTCAGGTCGACAGATGGTAGACAAACGGGTGCATGGCGGTACCAACCGTCATAATACCTTTTCATGTCGATCAGCCCTCAGCATTGTGCACAACGAACGGTATCGATCATCTGCCTTGCGAACGCTCTGACGTCCAGCCTAACAGTAGAAGACAGGACGTTTTGGCCTTTCCCCACTGTATTTGCATGCTGCAAGCGATCAAATCCTGACGGTTGGAAAGGCCTGGGAACGAAGCTACTGCCATTGACTTCAGCTCACACAATATTGTGTTAGACATGTAAGCTTGTATAGCATGTGGTCACGTCGTGTTACACATTAACATGTTCAACTCACATTGTGTCAACTGCTGAACAATTCTTCCGTAGTCCTCGATACGATCCTCAAATTCCTCTCTGAGGCCATTTATAAGCAGACGTCTTGCACGCTCAGTGACATCATCAATGTATGCACGAGTACAGCACTGCAGACGGTCATTGTTACAGACAGGGAGACTGGAATCTGTGTGTGTGTGTGTGTGTGTGTGTGTGTGTGTGTGTGTGTGTGTGTGTGTGTGTGTGTGTGAGTGTGTGTGTGTGTGTGTGTGTGTGTGTGACGTGTGGGTGAAAAATTATTACTATCGTGCATCTTAATGTATACATGTATATAAACTCATAATGAAGTGTAAACCTGGGGGGGGGGGTGGGGGGGACTGCTGACGACCCACACATATCCAGTAGAGATGCTTAGGTATCCAACAGGGACTGTTAGTCATTATCACCAACACACTCTCAACTTAGCCATGTACACATGTTTAAATAATGAGCTAGGTCTAAACTACGTATAGTAGGTAATTACGACTTGTAGAATCAATCAATGCTCTCTGCCGGCTTGAATTCCAAGTTATTGGACCTTCTAACCATTTATGATGCAGCAAGGACAATCATGTGATGATTGTACACATTAACGTGCTGCTTGCTGCTTCGTAAAGTAATTGGAACTAACTTGAAGGCCATGAATATCTAACTCGACCACAGCATGTTTCAAGAGTGCAGTAACGTTCCCTTGCAATTGGTGGATGGCAATCAATCTGGAATTGTCTCAATGCTCAGAACGCTGCTACATGCATGTTCGAAATGCTACTAATGTGTGGATGAGCAATGAGTGAATCGGCATGAGCGTCACTAGCTTACCATGGCAACCACCTCCATCTAAGGCAACAATCAACGAAGCTAATGTAACTTATAGGGGTCTGTAGTTACAACTGTGGGGACTACAGGGGTCTGTTGTTACAACTGTAGGGACTACAGGGGTCTGTTGTTACAACTGTGGGGATGGTAGAGCTCAAGAATAAACAGAGGTAGGCCATCCAAGGTTTCATAGAAGGGCAAGCCGCACCTCTGACAGGCCATGGCTATGGAAAGTCTACTGATCGGCCCAGCTTCATTGTCTTCCCATCCCCTTGACACACATACACACCCCCTGACACACATACACATCTCATCCGCCTGACCTTGACTGGTGGGAGGAATTAATACTTTCTTCCGTGGCCTTTTCTGCTATAGCTGCTAGTGTTTGACTACCTTAGGATTCATAAGTTCGATTCTATCTGATCGACTCAGTGATGAGTCAACTAGCATACATTTTTGGCCATGTAGAAGTCAGTGTAATGTGCTTGAACAGTTACTGATATTTGCAAGACCCTATTTCCTCATTTCGCATGCACAGCACACGGGAGAGGATCTGGGGATGAGACGAGGAGCTGCAATGTACACAGTGTGAAATTTCAGTATTCCATGATGAATCATGGCAACATAACGTGATCGTGAAGGCACAATTGACCCAAATAGTGCCCTCGTGAACCTGTCTAATTTTCAGTCTGAAGACAGACCCTGCAAACAGGTGCACAAGGCTCCTGTAATAAACACATGAAGCAAGAAGGGAGTGGCTCGACAAATTGTTGTTTGTCCGTCCGTGACGGATCATAACTTACCGACGGATCATAACTTACCGATCGCAGGGCTTTGCAAGGGGTTGTCCACGTTCAGTGTAGAACACTGCGGCTGTGCCTGGGCGCCCGACAGCTGCCAGAGGGTAAGAATGAACAGCGAAAGTGCAGCGAACTTCGCCATGATTCGTCTTTTAGTGGAGTCAGGCCCTTCTGCGTTTCATTTCCGGGGTGGGCGGGGCTAGGGAGACCCCGCCCGGCCGCCGCGCGCCCACCCCAGCCTAGCCGGCCAAACGCACGCCGCTTTTGCGATCATGTGGTGACACGGTAAATTTTGATCACCATGTCCAGCATTAATTCCTGGCATTTGCCACACATTCAGTTTATGATCGCTTGCAGTATCAAATACTACTGTAAGTGATCACATACCACATACCGTATATCTTCTAAAAATTCGGCATGTTTTTAATAATTATTCATGAGCCTTGCCGTAATAATTAGAAGTAAAATCGCAAATTTGTACCAAAATGCAAAAGTGCCGAATAATTAGAAGTGCTACCCGCGGTCGGTCGGTCGTTTTTTTTCACTCGAGATTCAAGTCTCAAGATCAAGATCGAGCAGCAGAGCGGCTATACCGGCAGGGCGAGGTACGTAGTCTTTCCTCTTGGTACAGACTGTGACACTCCATACTTTCCACTAGCACCTGCGTCGGCCTGAATTGTCGGTGTACGAAGCGAACGATCTCGAACTGTGCCGCTGGCTGTACCCGGGCCCGGTACTCACCCCGTGTCGTTCTAGGTTCATCTGTGACTCTCAGGCCGGGTCAGGGCAAGACTTGGAGGTTTGCGAGTGTACTTCAGCGCAGGGCTTTCACCAATTGGTCAACATGGCACGTAGCTAGCTACGTCGAAGCGATCGGTTGACTTCCAGGGGCTCGTGTGCATTGCGACAGCTTAAAGCTTTCACCGCTTGGGGCTTAAACAGCACCGAACTCACCGATCTCTCTCCCTGACTGGCTTGTATAAGCCTCTCGGACAGGACGGCAAGCTGCCGAAAACGTATTGCAATTAGAGATTAAATTCCGTAATATTTGGGAATTCCCTTGCCGAAAATTAGAGACAATTTTTCCCATTTGCGTGTAGGGTGCCGAATAATTAGGGATGCCGAATTTTTAGAAGATATACGGTACTGCAGATGAGCAATCATAGCCCCAAATGTGCCGACAGCTGCCTGCCTTGCCGGAATGACAAGGCTAGTCGAAGTAGCAGTAAAAATTGAATGGTTGCATTGAATACCCAGTGCGGTTGTTTTCATCCGAGTAGAAATGGCTCTATTTTTATTGGAAGTGGATATTATTAATTTTGTCTGGCAGGAAGTGCATACTGCATAGTATAGGTATTATCCAGTTGACAAGCTAGGGGCGTGCAAGAGTGAGAGGGTACAACCTGTGTTCACAACACTGGACAAAAAAATTGAATTTCCTATGTCATTTGTGTCCTACTTGCAGTGGAGGTGATGTTTCATACACCTATCAGGCGCAGGATAGAGCCGAATTTCCTGAATCACGAAATTCGGCTCTATCCTGCGCCTGATAGGTGTATGAAACATCACCTCCACTGCAATAGGACACGTAGGAAATTCAAGGGCAGCAGCTCGAGACACCCTTGTGGTATTGAATTGGTACATGTATGTATCTAGCCTCGTTCCCAGGCCCGAGACGGCGAGCCTCTCTTGGCCTGGGAACGAGGCTAGTATGTACCCCACTGAGAACATGCACGTATTAATTAATGACTCACTCCATCAACAGAAATTATAAGTCAGTTAACAATATACGAGTATATACGACCAAATAGCAACATCAAGCTAATAAATTATTCATTCAAAAACAACTCAACTCAATTTTTCACGTGTTCAACAATCTGTTCACATGGTGGTAGCAAGAAGTGCTGCTACAAGCATGGTCACAGTGAGGGATCTGGAGACTACACTCGCTGGTCCGGACCCTTCAAACGGCTCAGCCGGAGGTGTTGTCACACCCTCCGGAGAGACGTCGGTGAAGTTGTTGTTGGTTAAGAAGGTATTGACGGGGGTGCCAAGGGCACTCGCCTGGGTCATGAGGTCCTGCAGGTCCAAGTCGATCACTGGGTTGTTAGCTACAGTAGGTGATCAGAGTGGGTGGGAGGGTGAGCGTGGTGTGTTCGTGTGCATGTGTGTACACCTGTAGGTCCAGCTCAATCACTGGGTTAATTATCATGCAGTGGTAATTATGAATTATGAGCATGATTGTGCTTATACGTACATGTGTGCCTGTACAAAAGACTACTGTGTATCTAGCTGGTATTTGTGTCTTTCCATTATAAAGCTAGTTCATAAAACTAGATGAATGTACATGTAAAAGGGTAAGGTGTTTAATTTTTACCTTCAAGCCCTTTCAGCCAATGGCTGATCTCCCAGGGGGAGGAGGGGCAAAGAGCGCACTTCACCAGTGAAGCACATTGTGGGGCACATGACTCTCATCAGAATGTGACTGAGCGTAGCACAAGCTGCACAACCGCAGGCCACTGACTATGACACAAAAGTACCCACAATGACGCCGAGTGTTAATCAGGTAGCCACATTCCCTGGCTTCTCTGCAGCTTTATGTACATGTTGCATACTGTACAAAAAAGATCCTGGGAATGAGGCTATGAGTGAGGCTATAGCTAGCTGAAGCAGTCTAGCAGGCACACCACACACGCTGCCGATCCCTATCCCTAACCTGTCCCTTACCCGGAACATAACACACTCGATCCGTCCCTCACCCTGTCCCTGAATGTTGGTGTTGATGAACCGGAAGGTATTAGTGGTCCGATTCATGGTCCCATCCCAGCAGTTGCAAGCTGCAGTACAAACATCACGTCTGCCGCACATTCGGTCGTCACTGTTACCATTGCAAGTGAGGAAATCCGACACAGGTTCACAAACCTCAGGACCATCATCGTCTGTGTAGTGGGAAGGAGAGAATTAGAATTAAGGGCGGGAGCTATGTAGAAAGACTTGGATGTCTGTGGCAGTCTGCCTCTTCCCAAGCCCCCGCATTTCTTTTTGTCACTTGCAGTATCGAACAAAAAGACAACACTTTGCGTGTTGTTCAACTGTCCAATGCCCGATATGTGCATGTAGGACCGTATATTCAAACCTCAAATTGTCTGGCTTACCGTACTCGAACACTCCTCGAAGCTGGTTCAGCTTGTCCATGACATCTCCAGGTATCAGCCGGTGTGATTCACCATTCTCCCTCTTCCTCCTCCCGAACGGATTTGTGATACCACACATGCGGGACAGCTGTGCAAGATCCTAGTCACAAGTAAGCATGTAGGAAGGGATAGTATACACAATAACATGATGACAACGAAATACAAAAATTAGGTCAAGAGTAAAATAAATTCTACGCCTCTATATACTCACTTTTACTGTTGCTGTCATGGCACATGTATGTACACCCTAACTTATTAGGTCATAATGTTCCTCTGCTAAGCTAAAAACTCATGCAGTGAAATATAAAACCATCCTCTGGTCTACTGAATGTTCAGAGGCCAGAATGTAACCATTAGCTATTTTGTTCTGTGCAAAGCTGTACAGTCCCACCACACAAGTTAATGAGAGAAAGATACATAGCCAGGGTTGTACAAGATAAGTACCATGTAGAGGAAAGCTTGGTGCAAATTTTCATACACTAGACCTTTAGAAGACATTTCGCATTTAACTTTTGCATGGGCTTGTGTGTTGCTACTCCCCCTAACATTTTTCACAGTGATGTGACACCACTTTCTGTTGAGGAAATGACGAGCGGCTACCACGTCCATGTTGGCAAGAAATTGCTATGCCAACAATCCTTTCACCTATTTGTTCTCTCTGGTACGTCGATCGAGGTTTAAGTTAAGATATTTGTCTGCTAATATGCAAATTTGCACCATACAAAACGTCTTATAGATTAATGCAATCCTAGAATACTGATTCATGAACACTGGACGTACGGTTGTAGGATTGAACATGACAATGGGGTTCTCTTCACTGAATATCTGCATCAGTGTGATGTTCGTGGCACGAACAACCTGACGTGTCACGTTCCACAAGTTGTCAAACTCTCCCCTAAGGCCATCAACGAAGGGCGAGTAGCAGGCTCGGATCAGAGCCCCACATGTGTTGCTGCAGAGAGAGGAGGGATTCGACCGGTACAACGCGAGCAGAAGCTCAGCTGGACCAGCCGATCTCGACAACGCTGCAAAGGTTGGAAATTTCCAAGGGTAAGGTTGAAGTTCCGTAGGAATGCGAGGATTCGAACTGCAGACGTCACCCCTCTCCGAATCTGTGCAAGACCCCTGCCAACTAGGTCCACTGCAGTCTGGTTAATACGCTGCCGAATTAAATTCACAACACACATTTGCTGTGTGGTATTTGCAGGAGCTAACATCTGAGCTGCAAGGGTTAGAAGACGATCGGTGACATTCTGGACGAAGGCTGAGATGTTGTACGATTGTCCAGTGATCATGATGTTGCTCTGAAAGGTTTGGATGAGATCTGTAACGGCAGAACGCAATTGCTGATCGGAAAAGGAGCTAGCTAGGGGCAGGCTGGTCCGGAATGCATCACCGAAATCTCCAGTGAAGTCTGTGAACAGAGGAGGGTGGAGGGAGGGGGAGACGGGAGAGGAAGGGACGGGGGGGGGGGGGGGGGGGGGGGGGGGGGGGGGGGAATACTCTTAGACTATTGTGCAAGACACGCACACACACACAGCAACACTCACATCGTGTTACACATCAATGCAACACTTTCACTCACATTGCATCAACAGCTGAACAATTCTTTCATAGTCCTCGATACGATCCTCGAATTCCTCTCTGAGGCCATTTATAAGGAGACGTCTTGCACGCTCAGTGACATCATCAATGTATGTACGAGCACAGCACTGCAGACGGTTAACGTTAATGGTACAGACGGGGAGATCAGATCCTGAGAGTGTGTGTACATGTGTATGTATGTGTGGTGTGTGTTCACGTGTGTGCACGTGTGTGTGTGTGTGTGTGTGTGGTGTGTGTACATGTGTACGTGTGTGTGTGCATTGTGAGTATGATTGTGGTGTCATGTTGGTGTGTGACAGTGTACAAGTGATCATGAGTGTGTGCATGTGTGGTAACATCTAGTGATTAGTTGAAGTGAGGGAGGTGTGGCTATACTCTCACACGTCATGCAACAAAACATAAACGTGGTGAGTGGAGGAGAGAATCAGCGAAAGCCCAGAGCTGAGTCTCGCTTGACTTGCAGGAGGTACTCTCTCGGAGGAGGGCAGGCCACCTTTTTCCTTACATAGAAATATTAAAATCTATATACCCCCCCCCCCCCCCCCCCCCCCCCCCAACCCCCGTATATATAATACAACCACTGTAAAAGGTGATCTTTTCCTGTGAAAATTTTCCTGTGAAGTTGCCACTTGGCAGAAAAACAATATGGCAGAATCAACTCAGAAAAGTGAGTCAAACAGTAGCAAGCACAAAGACAGCGACATGCTAACCATTTATGATGGCAATCATGTGACATGCTAACCATTTATGATGGCAATCATGTGACATGCTAACCATTTATGATGGCAATCATGTGACATGCTAACCATTTATGATGGCAATCATGTGACATGCTAACCATTTCTTCATTTTTATTTTTATTTTCTTTCTATAACAATTTTGCAACAATGCAAGGGTACATGAATAGCAATTGCTAACATAATAATGCACCCAGACAGAAGTCCAATTATCTACGATCTAACTAATAGGTATAGTTGAGGTATTTAATGTGTGACATAATACAGTCAGTTTAAAAGAATCCAATGACTGACAGTTTTGTACAGATGGGGGTAAGCTGTTCCATAGGGCAATTGTATCCGGAAAAAATGAGGCATTTGAGCGTGTTACTGGTCTTTCAAGGGCTAGTGTACTGGTGTTTCTGAGGAGTCTGGCCTGGCTCCGCGGCACAATAGGTACAACCGGGAAGGTAAGCTGTCCATTTACAACTTTATAAAGGAGGCACAGTTTCAGATAGCGTCTTCTGCAGGCAAGAGTAGGCAGGTTGCATGACTGAAGCAAAGACTCATATCCAGAACTCCAGCTTTTAGTGCACACCTTAAGTGGCAATCATGTGATGACTAGGCATGCATGCCCAACTGTGGTAAGGATGGTATGATTAATTAACTTAATTGGAAATAACTCCAAGGCCATGAATATTTAACTCTACCACTAGCCTCGTTCCCAGGGAACGAGGCTACTCTACCACTGCATGGTTCAAGGAGGATGCACAGTAACTCAAATTTAACCCTTTCCTGACCCTGCAATTGAAGAACTGTAATGGCAATCAACCAGGAAGGGTCTGGGGAATAACCACCGACCCGGAAGTGTCTCAACATTCAATGCCATGCAGGGCTAGGCCATCCAAGGTTGCGCTTAACAACATTTCAATTCCCCAAGTTGTGGGCTAAAATCAGTAGCTAGATAGCTACTACGTAAGCTAGCCTACCAGCATATCATTATAGCCTTCTCCTGTGCATTTGCAATCGCAGTGGGGTGTTCCGAATAGGCTATACTAATACTGTGACCAATTAGCACCTGCCCTGTGAGAGGGTGTGGCTCGACACATAGTACTTACTCGTGCGTCCATGACGCATCGATCTTACCGATCGCAGGGCTTTGCAAGGGGTTGTCCACGTTCAGTGTAGAGCACTGCGGCTGTGCCTGGGCGCTCGACAGCTGCCAGAGGGTAAGAACAAATAGCGCAAGTGCAGCAAACTTCGCCATCATACAGCCACTCCCCCGAACCATTTGGCCGCAGCTGCAATAATTTGACCTTTGACATCCTGCGCTTTTATGTCATAGTACTATATACAGCATAGTATAGTCTAAATTATCAAGTAGCTATATACACACTTATGGTCGTCAGTATATACGTAGCTCCTTCCCAGGCCTCTGCCCGGATTTTTGGCTGCGAGATAGATAAAATCTGGGCAGAGGCTGGAACGAGGCTAGTTCTATAGCTACTGAGTCTATTCAGCTAGACGAACTTTGTCTCTGGCGCTCAGGAAGTTGGGGGAGAGAATATGGTGTAGCTCAATAGACTAAGTTCCTCACTGTACACCAGCACACATCTACATGTGCAACTTCTACACCACGGCCACACTCCTTTGTGATCATGGGGTGACATTGTTCGTCCATCGCCATGTGTCTAGCATTCCCTGTCGTTCGCAACGTCCAGTTTTTTTGATCACTTTACCCAAAATTTAGCATATCATAACAATTGAAGGGCTGAGAACCAGTGGCCTAACCAACAAACATTGAACTAGCCCCCCACATAGCTACTGTTAAACGCTCATACCTATTGCATATCTTTTAGCTACTCCATTTTTGTGCAATTCGTGCAATTTCCAGTACTTGACTTTGGGTTAGGCCATTCTGGTTCTCGGCCCTTCAATTTCACCTATACTGCAAATGAGTAATCGAAACCAAAAGCCTGCCTGGGAACTAGGCTAGTCCGTAAGGGCGGCAACGAAATTCAAATGAAGGGGTTATAAAAAAATGACTGAGTGATTGCTGATAAACCAGTCACAAGTTGAAAACGTTGTTGAGGTTGTTGCCCTACAGCATTACACTGAATGTAAACGGCTGCTGTACCATCACCGACTCTCATCAGCATGTGATTTTTTCCTACGGAACAGTCTCACAATACTCTTCAGCACTTCTGTTGAGTGAGTTCCCGGGACAGACCGGTAGGGCGGGGACTGTAAGGAGGTAAAGAACACCGTGGTGTCAGTCTCATTCCCAGACATCCTTCAGAGCAGTTTGTTAATTGTGCCCACACATGCACATGGTCAAGCACAGCTAGACAGCTGATTATTTATGTCTCTTTACCAACCAATGACTGCAAAAGCCGTCATGAGCTCCCATAAGCCCATAAGAATTTATATGGGGAATTTAATACTAGGCGTTATACTTCAATACAGGGTTTTGCTTCCCTAAGCTGTTTCTTATGGTTGGTAAAGAGTTAATGGACAAAAAGGCAACTTGTGTTACAACAATGATTGTTTAAAAGCAGAGATAGTAATATTATATGGTAAGCTATTCCATGTGGGGATAACAGCTACTTCATTGTAGAATAATTATGAAAAGAGAAGTCTCATTGACTCATTCCCATCCCAAAATTTGTTGCTTACTTACACCAGGATCATTTTAGCAGAGTGTGCATGATCTTGGTGCATGTAAGCAGCAATAAATTTTTGATCACAAACAGCTACTACGGTCATGTTGCTCAAGCAATTACTTGCCAGCACTCAGTCGCCATGACGGTCAAGCAGGTTATCGTGCCAATTTTCATTATTTTCTTTGTTCATTTATACAAGTCAGAAGATTAGCCACCCTCAAATTTTATGATCATGCGGTGAAAGGCATATATAGGTGCATGCAGTTGTTGAACTGTTGCTATCTGCGTTTTGTGACAGTGCCCTCGATTCACAGGCTAGGGTCCTATACCACAAGCTGGATACAGGACAGTGAAATGCAAGGCCAGTGCATGCCCTTCTTGAGTATGTTGGCATATTAGTCCTCCATGGCCTCACGTCTGTGGTAGCTAGCTAGCCTTTCACACTACTGAACACTTCTGAAGCAGTTGCATTCCTGAAATTTTGGCATCTATAATGATCGCATTAAGTTCAGTGATTGGCACCACAATTAAAGGTTGGAACCACATTTTAGACCTTATCAAACGTTTCCTGCTAGCCTCGAACCCAGGCACGGAGTTTGAGGCCAATTTCCTGCATGAACCCACGCTATGCATTTCCTACTGCCGGTTTGAGCTGGGGTATATAGTCATTTATCTACAGATAAATTTTCACAATATTGGATCATCACTAGAGCAGCTTGTCCACTCCAATACAGGTGGGCTAGCAGGTAGGACACAATCTGACAAAAGCTGTACAAAAAATACACATATACACACACAAATTGTCTAAATACACTAAGTGTGTTTTTCTACTAGCTACTGTGGTTCACCACAAACATGCAGGTAGGCAATCTGTTTCACCAGGTGCAAAGTACAAACCTTTGTGGCACAGTTTAGTGTAGACTTGGGCTTCAATCCTACTAATTGTGCTTTGACTGTCCACATTGGCTTTGTGTTAAGTACCTGTTAGACATATTCTCTGTACATGATGGAAACCACTAACAAAAAGGTGCCATAAACATTATTGAAATCAAATTAAAATCAAGGCACATGTAGTGGATGTGTGCGGGAAGTGGGAGGTTCAGGGCTATTGATTGTGCAACCTGTAGCTAGTCAGAGAGCAGCTCAATCTTGTGAGAGCTCGCAGTAGGCCTCTGCACAGTACAGAGTGGCCCAGCACTGAACTGACGCAGATGCAATGAGGGGAAGAGACAGTGGCTTTGGATAGTTAGTGTTGGTATTAGAGACTAATCGCCTGAGCTGCACTGATCATCCGGAGAGTCACTGGTTGCCATCAGGAGCATGAGAGATTCCATTGTATTTACCACATGCAATCAGAGACTAACTGAAGTGAATGGTTACTTCTAATGACCTTGTCAGCTTCGTGATCTCCACTCACGAATTAACCCACTATCCATTATCCTAGCTCATAGGCTAGCGCTACTGGTTTAAGCTGGGGAAGCTATAGCCATATACATGCACAGTACACTAAGAGTGGTTTTCTGCTTAAATTTTGTTGCAGGCAATTTGTTTACAACAGGTATAAAGTACAACCTTTAAATTGTTGAACACTTGTGGCTTTTGTTGGCTTCAATCCTCTATTTGCACTGCACAATGGCTTTGTGTTAAGTACCTGCTATCCGTATTCTCATGTACAATGGTGGAGGGATTATGCTCTCTAATAAAGAAGTGCTGTAAACACTTTTGATATCAAAGTAAAATGAATTTTAAGTGTGTGCACCTGAAGTGGGGGGTTCAGGGCTGGGGCTGGATAGTTGAGGTGCATAGTGAGAGTAGCTCAATCGTGTGCATGAGAGCTCGCGATTGATGGTAGATCTGGGCCTCTGCACAGCCCAGCATCGAACTGACCCAGATGCAATGAGAGGAAGAGACAGTGGCTTTGAAAGCTTAGCTTTGGTATTGGAGACTAATTGCCTGAGCAGCCCATACCATCCAGAGAGTCACTTGTTGAGCTAGTCTCGTTCCCAGACCATTTATCCAGTGTGTGTATCGCTTCCAGTATAACTAAAAGCGATCCGTGCTGGGGTTGGTTGGGTCTGGGACCGAGACTATTGTATTGTTGAGCATGAGATTCTCTGCCAGAACTCAACTGAACTGACCTGAAATTTGAAATGCGGTTGTTGCTCCTAGTAGCTAGGTCTATACACTAGCCTTGGTCCCAGGCTCTCTTTTCAAAAACGGCGAGAGGAGGAACGAGGCTAGGTCTACACTGCCCCTTTGTAGCTACAGTGTAAACACAGATTGGTTGCAAGGTTGCATGTTTGCAGACAAGGCTGCTGGAGGAATCTGGCCAATGGGAATTACGATGTCAAAGTTCAGTTCTAGAGTGTAAGTACATACTTGAAAGAATTAGTACGAATGACTTAATCACGGAAGCCCATGTGTCCCAGACCTGCTACCATCCACGCTAGAATCTACATTGCCATCTCTTAGAAACACATTGAGAAGTCTTGGCAGCTGCAAATTTCGTATAAACGGTTGAAACGCCTTCAGAAGAATTCCTTTTTTCCTATGCACCTGTACGTGCTTTGCATGCACGTAACGTGTCAATGATGTCATTTTTTGTTTGAGGCAATGCCCAATGGTGAGAGGATCCCACCTGTATTTAATAGCAGCGGAGAGTTCAGTCGGATACTAGGGGGGTCAGAATAAGGACTCAGGTTTCAGTTTCGGTTCACCACTGATTACAGCAAGAATTGTTAGAATTAGAATACAGAAAGTATAAAATATTGTTTTCGCAGATGTGCTAGTATAATACAGCAAACATCTAGTACCACATTGTTTATGTACAGATGTAATACATGAGTTATGTTATAATACATGTACAGATGTACATGTGTTGTTATAACACAGCAAGCAACAACATCACATTGTTTGTAGACGTGTGTTTATGTTTGGCTAATAGGTGTACAATGAACTGTGGGGTTTCACGTTCTGAGGAAACTAAAGCATAAAAGAAGGGGAAAGATGGAAGGAAAGAGTCGGGAAAGCTAGCACTGGCATGCACTGACTGAAGCATAATGAAAGAGCTATGACACACTCAGGCATGGAGCAAGGAGCTTCGGATAGTCGGAGCTGACGACAGAACAATAGAGAGCAATTTCAATACTGAAAGACTATTAGTTCACTAAACCTTCAAATGTTCACTATGAAATAATAATACACATGAACGAAGGCTGCATACGGACACATTAAACATAAAACAGTGAAGGGCCATGATCTGTCCCGGTAAATTATAGAGGTGAAAGGGTTAACAGTATGTACCTGCCTACATACATGCAATTATTCCAGCCCTCTTAGCAATTATCAAGTTCTGAAGTGGATAATTGCTAGCTGATGGATGAAATTGATGAGTGGATTGTAAGCGCATTTCAGAATTCTCTTTACCACCCCACTCAACCTGTGGTACAGAGCTCACTGGAAATGGAGTGGCAGCTCAACAGATGTTCACCAACTAACTGGGAAGCATTAGCACTCTTTAGTTATGCAACAACCAACTTCACAGAAATCAATCTTGGAGGAAAACCACACTATGTAAACATTTGGGTTAGAATAAACAATAATCTGTAGTATAATAGTTTCCCCCAGAATGACAGAGTGAAGGCACAATTATGCAGTGTATACAAATCCTCTCACAGTCAACCACAGAGTACTCCATTGCCAAACTAGATGTCTAAGTTACCGTAGTCTCTCGAAAATACGCCCATGGGCGATGAATTTAGAATCTGCTCAAAGAGGGGGATGGGCGTATTTTCGAGGACCCCTCTCCCGAAAATAGGGCCCACCCTTGACTCGAAAGTAGGCCCACCCAATTCGAAAGTAGGCCCACCCAAGTACATGCGTATACGAGTGCAATACTGCAACAGTCATTCTAGCAAGGCTTAACTACTACTAGTCCTGGAGTTTCTTGGTGAGGAGGAACAATCTCTTCGTGTGAGTAGCTACAGGAACAGCAAACAAGACACAGCAGGACTGCTTGAATGACGTAGAGTGCGCAGACTATTTTCGGGACTTGCCGATTGCTGCTGCTTCCTAGAAATCCGTACTGCGCTGCTAGTGCTACGCTAGGCGATTGCACACACAAAGACACAAACATACAGTGCACAGCGTGTGCACGGTCTCATGTCATGCATTCAGTACACAGCTGATTATGCAATGGCATGCAACATAATGAAATTCATTGCAAATAGTACCGCGATAGCCAGCCTTCATTTCTTAGTCCAACCTCTTTGACAGCCGTATTGACAGCTATGCTTTCCTGTTCGAGCTAATAGGGTGGGCGTACTTTCGAGTAATAAATGACCCTTTGCAACAACTTGTCGCGAAAAAGGGGGGTGGGCGTATTTTCGAGGGTGGGCGTATTTTCGAGAGACTACGGTACACTCCTGGTAGGGGAAAAATTGTGCCGCGTAAATAATGCAACCTAATGTAAATAATGTAAATAACGTTTGACTACTTAGCAATGGCCTGCAAAGATTCTGACTACACCGTCGTGATCGCTATCATGCACTGTCCTCACCGTACAATTTTGGTGCTGAAACTCACCTTGGTGCTGGAGATACAAGCGCTTTTGTCTCGCCACGTGGCCGTGGCCATATTGCTCGAGCGCTCTCTCCGACTTCCGGTGGCAGTACCGTTCTTAGGAAAGGCCCACGAAGATTCTGACCACACGGCCGTGATCGCTGTCGTTCACTGACGCTTACATGCCAAAACTCACCGTGCTGGCTAAGTTGTGAGTGCTGTAATAATGTCTGTCTTCCTTTTGGCTGCCATTGCTCGCGATCGACTGAGCGTGGTTGCCACGTGGCATGTGCGTTAATTGGAACTAACTTAGCCAGCGCTAGCGCTACGGCGAGTCGCAGCCGGCTACCAGGAGTGCGGTTGCCCCTCGAAAATCAATAGAATACTTAATGCTATTTTGGATTGGGTTTGAGTCAGCACAGGGACGGCCATGGTTACCAGCGCGTGCAATCCACACCGAAATATGAAGCTACCCACCAGTACAATCGTCAAGCAAATCAAGTTTCAACTCTGCACCTACAACTCAACATATCGTCCTCTAGCTTGCTTGGGTTTATGTACCAAGAGGGGTGAGTAAGACATAGCCTCATACCCAGGCCCTCACGCGGAACGGGGAAGTGGGCCTGGTGACACTTGACAAAATTCCTGTATGTGCTCAGTCAGCATAATTGCGTGAGCGATTACATTCCTTACTTGGATGCATTCGAAATCACGCGGAATGTAGATGACTAAGTAGAAAGTCCTTGCCAAGGAGCGACCAGAGGTGAGTCTTGAAGGCTACAACAGAGGTTTTATCTAATGGCTACACTTTTCACGGGATAAGGAATGTAATTACTACGCAGTAATTGGCAACGGACGGACGTGATTCGCCTACCCGAAATCAAGACTGCTGAGCACAGCACATACGGGAATTTTGCCAAGTGTCACCAGGCCCTCTTCCACGTTCCGCGTGTGGGCCTGGGAACGAGGCTAAGTAAGACATGCCCCAAGATCTGTACAATGGTAGCATATTGTATGGGTGAGTCTTAACTGCAGAGGATACTATGTGAATTGCCTATAGCGCATCTGTTGGGGTCCTCCCCTACCCCAAAGAAACCAGTCAAGTTGATATTTCAACTGCTAGCCTAAATTTTGGTGGTATCCATATTGATCATCACTCCTGATGCATATGACTGCTATGAATATCATCAAGAGCCCATATCGAGCCCATATCGATACCTCAATGATGTCGACATCTCTTATAAGGTTGTGAATCTTGAGATAGAACTAGGGCTATCATAGCGGGTACATAAGCTGTATAGGTAAGGCTACAAAGTTCAATGCTATATATATGGACTAGTAAGGACAGAAAGTTAAATAAACAGTTGTGTACCCCCATCAAGTGCTCCCTCCAAGTGCATCAAACAGTTCTGTAGAACACTCGATACAGCAAGGGAACTAGACCTGTCAGGTTTATTACATATACATAGAAGCGTTCCTTCAAGAAACCAGTGTTGTACCTAAACCCTAGTCTCGTTCCCAGGCCGTTCCAAGGCTGTTCCCACTTATGCAAATATGGAGGGGAAGGCCTGAGAGATCTAGTCATGTGCGTTGACATCATGATCAGGTAGACAGATGGTAGGCCAACAGGGGGTGGTGCCCAACATGATAGTTCTCGTTTCGTCCAGCACTCAGAAAGATTTTACAAGAAAGGGCTTTGAGATCTTTGTTGGGCACTGCCCCCGTGTGTCCAACTGTCTTTCTACCTGACATTGCCACATGTGACCAGATCTCTCAGGACTCCTCCCCCAAATATGGATACTGCAAGTAATGAAGACTGGAGTTGGGAAGGGTCTGGGAAGGAAGTGGACAACCTCCTCAAATTTCTTATTGGTTTACTTAACACATGTACTGGGCTTCCTCACAACCACAAACTACTGTCTTACTCCTCACACCTATACAACCCTACTCAGCACAACCTCTGAAGCTTCAATGGCTTATCTTAATTAGTGAGCTAGCAAACCCTCCCTCCACACTCTTCTTGTGGTCTGTGAACAACATATCTTTGGGAGATATTTCTGCAAGGAACCCTTCTCTCTGCTAATATTAGAGGAAGCATACCTCACACATTGCCATTGTTGAGCGATCCATGCAATAAATATAAATTTCTCCTAGTCTCATGTATTATTCACAAACTGGCAGCAGTGGAGGTTCGGTGATAAGGCATAGCCAGGATTGTTTTCCCACCGAGGCAATATTCATGTAGCTATGATGAGCTGGAGGTGATTTGCACCTTGCCAGAGGCTGCAAATCAGCTGAGAAACTCTGCAAAGCGCAAACTACAAATTGTTTTCACCATCGTTAACTTTTCAGTCATCAGGAAGGGCTCTCATGGCAACTTTGCACTTTTCACTGCCCTGCTGTACTGCTTTCTAGTCTTATCTATTAGTGTGCTGACATAGTGAATTTTTTCGATTATGCATGCCTCAGTTGCCTATATGCTGGCTACACCTGTGTGTAGGCATTTGGTTGCAAAATAGTTGGAATTCACATGGAGAAGAAGCAGGTGACCTTGCAAGTTGTAGCAAATCCATTGTTCTTCATGTAGCTACACAAACAGATGCTAAATAGTGCAGCATATTAACATCATTCATGCAATAACAGCTGTATGCAAAATGTTTCAGCTGTACAAAATGGTGGCTTCAGCCCCCCCCCCCCCCCCCCCCCCCCCCCCCCCCCCCCTCCCCCATCTACACCCTTGCTAGGCATAGCCGCATGCTTGCAAAGACAGAAAAGTGGGACATGTAAAAGTGGGACAACTGATCCTGACAATTGCTGTGTATTGTTGTGTAGCAGATTGCTATAGCTAGCTACAGATACTAAGACAGTGGAACGTTGGTTCTAAAAGTGGAACATGGCTAATAGGTAAACAAGAGCTCATAAGGTAAACAAGAGCTCATAAGGTAAACAAGAGGCAAAAGAAAGATATCTATGGTGACCGTGCCGCAATACGTGCGGTTAAGTACTAATTCTTTACCTGAGCTACATCGTTATTAGGCACAGTCATTAGGCAGTCGCTGTGTACAGGTAGACATCATGTGCAAACTACTAATACTAGCTACTATTACCGATGGGGGTTCAGGCTGCTGGTTAAGAGATCCGTCAGCATTCTCCGTCGGTGGCCGGGCACTGCGGCATCGCGAGCAACAGCAGTTACTCATGTGCTTGCAACAGCAAGGGAAAGCCTGGTAGGAACGCCAACCATTCATTCTCTTCGACAGGTCAGGTGCGTATGAGCTGTCACTCTGACTCAATTAGTCGGTATTTTATAGGTAATCATGGCGTTTACGTTCCTACGTTGCTATTGGCGCATGGCCTACTCAAATTACATGCGGGCGGCCTCTCGGGCGCAGGGTCACATTTTAATATCAACGCTGGAAGGACGGACTCGCCTAAGATGTGGAAGTGGAAGATTGCACAGGACTGTGGAAGATTGCACAGGACTGTGGGATCACCTGCAGTTGGCATGGGGCTAATAATGAGTACAAGGGTCAAATCATGGTCTATCAGGAGTGTAGCCTCGTTCCCAGGCCGTTCAAGTTGGGAGGGAGAAACGGCCTGGGAACGAGGCTAATCAGGAGTGAGGCGGGCGCCGTCGAAGTTTAGCGTCGCCTAAGCCATATCGAGCAATACGACCTGCAGCTGGGAACACGTCGAATAGAAAGGTACGTAAAACAGTTACGTCAATTGTAGTGTCTCATATCATGGGATCGAATTCCGTCAGCGCGTTTGACGTAAAATGCTCCCATGATAACTGAATGCGTAGTATTTATGTGGGATCGATTTACGTAAATTTCGTCTGCGAGTAAGTTCCTACTATTCCCGTCTTTATGACTATGAATCTCATTATATCGCCTCGCTGTAGGGTCAGCCCCGCCTTCTGTTGAATTTGACGTAAAATGCTCCCATCAAACGTAGTCTTAAATTTTTATGTGGGATCAATTTACGTAAATTTCGTTTGCGAGTAAGTTCCTACTATTCCCGTCTTTATGACTATATGCTATGTGCCGGGCAACTTGGTGAACGCTACCTTGGGTAGCAGGGTACACCAGGGTAGTAGCTACGTATAGTTATGATCCTAAAATCTCATTATAGCATACATTTACTAAAAAAGAGGTTTGTGCATATAGCTAGTTGAGAATTGCAATTCACGTGGCTCATTGACATTGAGTATAGGGGCAAGTATAAAGGGCATCACGGAACAAATTAGTGTCCTGCTGTGGGTGTACATATGGTGGTACACTGGTAGAGTGAGAGTCTCTAGTGCTCAACTCAGGCTCTGTCCTGGGTTTGAATCCCACTAAAAGCCCTTATTGCCCTTTGCCCTTCCAGAAAAAAACAAGTTTGAGCAATGGTGTTGATGGAACTCAAGCGAGTTCAGTGATGATGTCTATCACCACACCCCCCATTAATGGGGCGCATGAGAACTTAAGTATTGGAGATGCAGCATTCCGTCATCATGAACTGGACTGAACTGTGCATTTATCTGATATGTATAAAGGTCTAGTTTTAACCCTCTCGTGGATATAGCCGGATATACTTTCATCTCAGACTTCCTGGCAATGTCCTTGGGACTTAGGCTTTGCACCAGCAGAGAGGGCATGCAGGACAGGGGGAGGTTGGTGGGTTTCAGCACTCGGCTGAGGTAACATGGCTGCTTCTGGGCTTGGAGCTGTGGAACTGGGTAGGCCATTTCCGCCTTTGCACAAATTAATGGGCCGAGAAAACAATCCTCTCACCTGGTAGGGCCTCCATTTCTGACAGTGAACCTAGCTAGCTCAAGACTATGTCTGCCGCCTTCAGGCTTTCAGCCCGCGAACGGTCAAGGTATTACCAACCACAGCTACAATAATACAAGTAGTTTATGTTAACAAGGGTCAAAAGGGGGGTTCGCTCGCACCCCTAGATCCGCCACTGGGTCTCCTGGTGTTTCAATGGGGGCCGCAGGCTTATCTATCACTGTGTAGGCTGTTTAATTTCCTGTTTCGGATATGAACCTGCCCATTCATAAAGTGGAAGAGGCACACAACGGCTGAGATGCAACTGAGGTGATCACAGCCAGCAGCTGCACGCGTGCGCTCAATCCTTGATCACCACAGTGGAGGAGGCACACAAGGCTGAGGTGATCACAGCCTGCAGCTGCATTGTCCGCAGTCAGACATTGTGTTGTAACAGTGCTGAATCAGCTGGAGCACATCATCTACAAACGGTGTTAGATGACTTTCAGCAGATGCTATAAGGTTGTTAAATGCCATCTGTAGATCAGATACAGCAGAACTGCGGACAATATGGGTGGAGGGTCCAATGTCTCTCTGTTCACGAGGACGTGTCCTGCCAGTGAGGTTGCTCTGAATCCAGCATAGAAATGCTGGATGGCACGGCTTTCTAAAACTAAAAAGGCAGCTCCAACATCTCTCCCACTCTCGTGTAGTTTCCAATAGGGCATGCAGTAGCGGTCGATTTACCTTATTGAAAACCCCATTGGAGTCGACACTCACGTTGAAGTGGCAACCACACTGCTGCAGTAGGCTAGTGCAACAGGTATGGCAAACTCACATTCAGAATGATGCCACATGCAGGTCGCTCTTACTGCGGATACGCTTCTTGAAGTTGTTCCAGAGCTGTGAAGACCGAGACTTGGCTCCTCTAAGCACGTTGTTTCTCCTCTGCACTGTACAATGTATGTTCTTAGGTATACAGGATTCATTGCTCACAAAACATTGTTCCAATTACTTTTAGCAGTGATTGATTAACATCGGCAGAGTCTATTAGCTATTTGCTCAATAATAGACATTATTTTGTAGATACCCCCTTATCTGCCTAGCCATGGCTTTAGTCTTGCTTGATCTCCAGGTAGCTTACCAGCTCGTATATACCATGCAGCTAGCATCATTCCAGGTTGCTTCATATTATAGGCTAGGATACAATTTTCCCCAATTAACACACAGGTATGTGACGTCATGTATACATCACAGCTAAAGTAAAATCCGATTCTCTACCACTGGGGGTGGAGTGAGCGTTGACTCTCCATTTCTCACTAATGAAGGTTACAACCTTCATTAGTGAGAAAGTATTATTTCATCCGACGTGGATATTGGTCTGGCAGGAAGTACATACTTTATGTATAGGTAACGGACATGCCTTCGCATTCAGCACCTGCAGCTGACCTGGCCCTATAGTATATACCCTAATCCATCGCTCTAATGTATTACTACCAGACCAATGATTTTATTTACGGTTATACGATCTTAGTAAGCTAACATTAGGTTTGCCAGAGCCATACTAAAGGCTGGATGTATAGGTCTACAATATCACGGGAGGTACGTTAGTCAGCTTTATTTTTCTTCTCTATAGACGTTTTTGCAGTTACACAATGTAGCTGGTAGCTATAGTTATTATCAAAACTAGTATATAGCTAGCGCTATGGTGGGATCTGTAAGAGCTTCATGAGGTAGGTGGTTAACGTTTCATACATGTACAGAAACAGAGCTAGGTACAAAAGAAGACTGAAAGGCTGCAGTTAGCTACACATGAACAATATATTATAATATTAGCAGCTTAAAGTGGAAACGTATCTTCCTAGGGGGAGTTGACTGTGGGAAATTAAGTCAAGAGTCATTAATTTTAGCAAAAACCATTCAACAGACTCATTGCCGGTGTGACCAGAGGTATCTTAGCCAGCTTGGAGATGAGTATATAGCTAGCTGCTATCTTACTAGCTAGCTAAATGAAAGTCATTATCATAATGTTTAGCAAATCATGTAATCAGTTGCAAATACGTATACCCGGTAACTCAGTAATATTTTAGCTAGCTAGGGGGAGTTGACTGTGGGAGAGTCAAGAGTCATTAAGTTTAGCAATGGGCCTTAATATTCAGCTAAAATGCCATTCTGTTGCTATGACAACGAAAACCAATTGGTCACCATGTGGATAGGCTATAGCCTCGTACCGGTCTTGAGCATGAATTTTCAGAACGAAGACGCTACGTTTTGCGTGTTATTCAGCCATCTACACGTTCAACGCTCGGTGAGTATGACAGTCGCCCCCCGCTAGCTAGATACGTGTGGTATGTTACCTGGTACCTTTGCTCTTCTTGCTGTTCTGAGACACACTACGCCCACGTTGAACTTCCGATCTTTTCTACCACTTTCTACCCTTGACCTTGACGTCACTCACGTGAGGAAATGTACCAGGCCCTCCCCGCTTTACCGTACTGGAAAGCTGGGCGTGGGACTGGGAACAAGGCTTGATAGGCTAGCTGAGCTACATCCCAGTAAATCGGATGTACATGCAGCGTCAGAGTTAGCCATGACCTATCAGACTCAGCATTCTCATTAAAATTTAATCATTTTTCCACTGCGACGGAACCGGAAACGTCCAGCCCCACCCAGTAATCCTAATGACAATCATGGCTTGCAACTCCTTCGTGCACCCACTCAGGGTCGCCCCTCACGCGGTACGCGCCGCACAATCATGCAAAGTAAATAATTTGGGTTACATAATCGCTGCTGCAAGGTTACAAAAACGGGGGCGGGTACGGGTGATCGATACAGTGGACAGTATAGTGCTTTTTGGCTATGGGAGGTTCTCTGTGCGCCGCCGTTCTTCTGTGCTTGACAGGGGTGGTGTTTGGGCAAATATGCGACCCTGCTACTTACGTAGGCCCGCCGACCGTCCCACTGCCCGTTCTCCCATCGCAATTCTCTGTGGTCATCGAAGCAAACTTCGGGCAGGACAATCGCACCTCCTATATCAAAGAATATGTCGATGACGCCGGAAACAGAGGCAGGTTCGAAATATCCTCAACGCTCTCTGCGATAAACCCGACGTTGGGAATTTTTAATTACGACGATGGAGAAATATTTGTTATCCCAGATGCCATTAATGGCAGTGCCTGCTCAGTTAAACAAATCGCGGACCCCTCCCTGAGTCCATTCCTGCCTCACCAACCTATATTTGGATTCCAGGACGACTCAAGTGGATCCGTACACATCGAAACTGTTAGCCGCTTCTTCCGACTCCTGCGCAACGCCAATGCGACGTCGATGGGCGTGGAGGATGTCAGAGGAATCCCGTGCAACCGCTGGCAGACGTGTACAGTGATTGATTCGGACGCCTTCACTTTGGACTACTACTTTGCAACCCAGGACTGGGATTTTGCCCTGGGAGACGGTCCCACTCCAGTGCAGGTGGTCCTCACTCTAATGGGTGGCAAAGGAACACAGCAGGACACCTACTCTTTCGTGTCCTACGACACTGGACCAAGATCTGTTCCAGATGAGGTTTTCACAGTTCCCTTTGGACTTGTTTGCGCGGGTCGCAGACCTGGCCGTCCCGTCCCATCCTTCCCTGACTACTTCAGTTTATCTCTTGAGTCAGTTCAAAGGAGCAGACGAACTGCAGTGGTCTACAAAGTAAGTTACTGACTTCAATCATGACTTGACTCCCATTCCCGCCCCCAATACTTAATACATAAAAGACTAGTTACTAAAATTCAAAAGTCATTACCTTGGTGAGTTTTACAATCAGCACAACGATGTATACGAATCCGCAAATCATATCATAATAATAATTATGATACACAGCAGAGACTGAGCCTGAGGCTAGTTGCAGTTCAAGGTCGTGTGGTATGCTGTGTGCACCAGAACTGGATTAGCATTGCTAATAATTGCTTTTTGATAGCCACTTAAATATCTGCATTCTTTTCAAAGCATTCAAGTGGCTCCTTTTAGCATACACATCATTCTATAGGAGGTCAAGGCTGTATGTACGCATGTAACACAAGAAACACATTGCCAACGATTGTGAAGGCTTAAAGACGATGTTCAGGCAGCATATTAACATGTCCTGTAAAGCTTCAAATCCCTGTTATCACCCCACACACACATGCGAGAAGTTGGGTTATGCAGTCACTTCGTCCACCTGTCTGCTGCAGGCGATCATGATCAGTTTGTGTGCAGAATATTGAGTAATTACTAGTAAGGCGCGTTTAGAAACTTCATTTTACACCAGGGTATTATTGCACTCAAGCAGGTCTCTTAGCTATTTTAGAGACCTGAGGGATGCTACTTATATCTATATTAGAGAGACCTAGCTCATTAAGTTCAAAAGATAGCACATTATGCATAGCCTCGTTCCCAGTCCCACGCCAAGCAACGAAAAGCTGGGCGTGGGACTGGGAACGAGGCTACATTATGCATACCGTAGTCTAATTTGCATTATTCAAGGTGGTGAGCTAGTGCTCATAGTCAGCTTTCTCCTATATCGCAGTTTGTTGGCTCCACCCACTTTGCAGGATTTCATCTTCCTTGTGCCGTGCATGTGCCGTGCATGTGCCGTGCATGTGCCGTGCATGTGCAATGAAATTACAACATGTGTTCTGGGTATACATGAATATGTCATGAATACACTAGTATGGTTAATACCAGCTGCATCCCATAGCACACTGCAAAACTCTGTCATGTGAATTGCAGCCGTGGACACCAAATGGCGCCATGATACCAACTTGAGATAAATACCAGGATGCATGTGTAACTACTGTACCCAAGCTTGCGGCAACTGTTAAAATAACGGTGATGTTGGGTACAGGCCATGCACGTGTCCTGTAAAAACGATCCACCATCTGCCTGTCCTAAGATAACGGCTGTAGCTATGTTTACTCTTGGTTGTCAAGGTATGGTATCCATGACAATCGTAGTACCAAGTGTGTTACCTTTGAACTGCAAGCCAACCCACCTATTTAACATTTTGAGCCTGATGTGTACCGTACTCTGTGTGCTAGAGTCGCCAGACTTGCTTCACATTACCGACATCTGCGTGTAATTAACATCCGCAAAAGCAATAAAAGAAATGGACTGAGGTGGGAGTGAAGCACTGTGTATGTAAACCAATGATGTGTAGAATGCATTATATGACGTCCATCAGGAACTGGGAACAAATTAGGACTATTTGTAATACAAGTATACTGTCCTTCGGTTACATGCATGTTATCATAAGCTTCCGAATTTTCCCAAACTATATACTGCAAGCACAGAATTATTTGAGAGAGAGCTAAATGATACCCGCTATTACTGAATGGAGAATTATTGCACCATTGCACGCATGGGAGGACAGTGCAGGAGAAAATTTGGTTCAAGGCTGGTGGCAAGAACGCACTTACTGGACCAAATATGGTAAAATATGTCACCCACTGCTATGTGGTTGAAAGACTGATCCTTTTATTGCAGGATTATGAAGCTCGAACATAACTAGCTGATACATACATGCATTCTTTGTCTCTTCATTATTCATGGCTGCTATTTGTAAATATTCCTCTAGGAGTTCTATGATAATCCAAACAGCTTGTCTCGTGTGGATGTGTACAATGATGGCAGAGGGCGAGGCAGTCCTGGGCCGATCAGTCTGATTCGTGATTCTGCTCGCAATATTGATTACATCATCAACAGGCAGCTCAATAACTGCACAGTGACCCCACGTGATGATGAAGCAGTATACTTTCATACTTTGGAAGGGGACGTTGATCTGCTAACTCAAATCGGGACTCCTGTTGATTTGATAACCTTTGCTCAATTCTTTACATACGCATAT
Organism: Axinella damicornis; assembly: GCA_963931865.1. Classification (NCBI taxonomy): domain Eukaryota; kingdom Metazoa; phylum Porifera; class Demospongiae; order Axinellida; family Axinellidae; genus Axinella; species Axinella damicornis. The sequence continues at coordinate 9,357,881 of OZ007518.1, read as the reverse complement.
GAAGGAGTTACAAACATTCGTGGAGTTGAAGTAGATGCTTGGATTGGTAGGCAGCCCGAACTTTCAATTCGATTTATCGCTGGACAGCTGGTGGTGAGAAATGGAACGTGGGAAATCTTCTTTACCAGACCCGGCTGGAGGATTACCAGTGATCGTACAGTCAGCACTGACCCAGTGTTGTGGAGGGTGAATATACAGGGAGACTTTCTGTTCACCTATGCTAGAGACAACTCAACTACAAGTGGAATTTATCCAGCAACGTACGACATATTTGACTTCTCCTCAGAGGAACCAGACTTTGATATTTTCGATGTTTCCACCTGTTTCTCTCCATCTGAGTACCATGTACTGAGCCTAGCCATCCCGGGACACGAGCAGGGTCTCAACTTCAGTCAACTCCGAAGAAACCTCCGATCTGCAATCGTCGATTACTCCAAAATACAGCCCTTGCAAGTTGGAAATATTCAGGTGGGTTGGTGACACCTGCAGTACGTTAGTCAGTTGCAGATGGACGAACAGACTAGTTAGCATTCCAACGAAGGTCTGGCTGTGAGAATGCCAAGGCTCATTATGTAAAATTAATAGGCGTGGATTAGGGTGTGCTATTTGTGACGAGAAAACCTCGACCAATCCTCCCGGTCCAGTTGATGTGTAGGCTTTTTGAAACCCCCTACAACACAATCCACTTCTTCATCTGCAACTGTGGCATCCGCATGTGGGCTGTATATATACGTCAAAGCAGCTGAAAAGTTATCTACATTGAATATGAGAGAGTTTATACAGGGATGCTGGAGTTATGTAGCCTCGTTCCCAGTCCCACACCCAGCTTTTTGGACTGAAAATGAGACTAGGAGTTATGTAGCAGCTGTCTACTGTCATGTACACTGAAATATCACTTGAACCAACAGAAGAGTTGTCGACATTTGTACTGTGAATAGGGTGCATGCTACATATTAGCACTTGTCCTATTCGTGTATCCTTTGTGCTTTGCACATGAATTATTAAAGGATAAAAGAAGAGTAGCTTACACCGCACTGAAGTGGGAGGATCGGCTTTTTGGAACTCCCTACTGTCATAACCCGCCTCTTCATCTGCAACTGTGGTATATACACTGCATATACTTCAAAACAACTGATAAGTTATCTATATGAGAGAGTTTATATAGGGATGCTGGATTTACATAGCTACTGTCTTAGACTTTACTGAAATAACAAATCAACTGCAAGATTACTTAGTGCATATCATCAACATTGACTGTGTGACGACATTTTTGAAAACCCAGCATTGATCGAATGTGGTCAGTACATTTTGGTTCTTGCAAAATTTTGACGCTTGGAGGCAGCTATAGTACACATGCATGGTGACTACACTGTGTCAATGCTTGCAGCCTGTGAATGCACTGCCATTTCCCAAGTAGCTGCCCTCAGTCCCGCAGCCATTAAGGCAGCTAAGCTGTTGGTCGACCTTGTTCTGTTCATGCATTTCCTCTGCAAAATCATTGACCAAACTGCTTATGCTCTCTCTGTGACTGCAGATTACTGGTGAGAATGGAATGCAGATCTTTGTCAGTCTGCAGATCTCCAATCCCACCCAGCTGGCTACAACGAACGACTCCAAAACAGCAGATGAGATTTTGCAAATGATTCAAAGTGGCACGGTCAATGGCAGACTTCCTTTTCAGATCTCAACAGGTTTGGGAACGACGACGGTCACTCCACTGCTACTGAGCGTGAGTCCGGGGCAGTGTGATCCTGCTGACGTTTCCTGCTTCGGCCTGAATACCGGGCAGTCTGCTGGGCTTGGAGTAGGCCTGCTTCTTGTGGGTCTTGCATGTGGAATTCTCGGAACGTTGCTGGTGCTCCTTGTCATCAAGCTGTGCTGCTCCAAGTCCACCGCTCCGAAAGATTCTGCTGTTAGTTACGAAAAACAGGAAGACGAAGTGTCCGTGAAGTAGACGTTAGCTAAAGCTGCCAGACGCTACTCTAGCCCTGGTATACTCTATGATATTAGCTATCCCATTAGTGAGTGAACGGCTTACAAGTTAACTATATATACCTCAACTGCTAGTGAGTGATTTTGTACTGCTCTAATGATTGCACCCGGTACCACTGTTTGCCCCTTCAGTGACTAGTATGTACAGTGAGTCATTGTGTTGACACTGCTGTGTTAGAATCGTCAGATGATGTCATACGATGATGTCATATGATGATGTCATACGATGATGTCATACGATGATGTCATAAATATTATGATGATGTCATACTATAGGTGTTTGAAGCATATTGGAGAGGCAACATTGATGCGGCGTAAAATTTCCACGCTAGCCAGTAGCAAAATTTTTCAACACCACACTGCATAGCAAAGCTGATTTTTTCCCAGAGTGTATATTTTTAGCATTACCTTATCTTGTTCTCAAACTGTCGCTCAGCGTCAGTGAACGACAGTGATCACAACTGTGTTGACAGAATCTTTGTGGGCCCTTCGTAACAGTTGTACTGACAACGAAAGTCGAAGAAAGCAATGGTGGCTTACGGGAAGACAAAAGCGCATGTATCTCCACCACCAAGGTGGGCAGCTTTGCATTGCCTGCAGTATGTATACGCAGACTGCCAATGCTAGTTTGACAAACTGCATGTATTGGCCCTGTTGCCAGGCCTTCCACTGTCCAGCTTGGCTTACAGTCAGCATAATTATTGTAAGCGAAGATATAATGATGTAACAGAGCCATGGAGTTCATTCCAGACTAATTCATCCCTAATTCACATTTCACTGCTGGTAGTGTACATAGTGTACTAAACTTAAACTTAAACTTAAACTGGACACGCTCTTATTTCCAAGCTCCATTCAGTGTTTGCAAAGCAGCAGAGTGCACTGTGGTAGGTTTAACTAATAGGTACCGTGGCTAAAGGAGTTGAGAATTATTGGGTATAATAATACAAAGTGGATATTGGTCCGGCAGGAAGTAGGGCAATGGGTTAGGGTATATTAGGGCAATGGGTTAGGGTATATTAGGGCCAGGGCCGGTTCTAGATGCGCGCGCGTTTCCGGCACATATACCTGTAATTCCTGCCGGACCAATATCCATGTCGATAATAATAATTGGTACGTTTCTTCGCATAGTTACGAATTTCACGGGACAAGGCCCTTGCAGAAGCTGCATTGTGCATGTGGTGTCTCGTAACTTATAACTCTCAGCTTCGGTGTTCAGCAATCCCCCTAGTGAGCAAACAGACTAATACTAGGTACCAATGCCAACTCTAACAAAAGAATTCAATAGGGCTTATAATAATTGTTGAGTTTGGTTGTTTGAGTTTCAATCAGTAAGCAAGTTGCATAATACTAACGGTCCTTGTTGCATCTGGTGCTATGCGCAAACCCAGTACAGCAATTATTGGATGTTCGTGCAGAATCCAGCAACATCCATTGTTGCTGCTTGGCAGTGCGATCTGGTTGCAATATTCATTTTAGTGATTATGCCAATAATCATGCAGATATTGGAACTTAAATCGCTTATTGTGCTACTAGTTGTCGTTGGTTGGGGAAAGCATCAATGATATTCATTGCGAGCCCAACCACGCGAACAAGCTTCCAGCTATTTAATTTATCACCATAGCTACGGGTTTCCGAATTACTACTGTCAGTGCTTATGAAGTCAACAGATGGAGTTGTTCGTTGCATAGGGACTTTACCCACAATGACCGTTTACCCGGAGCTACTATTAATTATTGTGTACTAAGTTTAGCGATTACATATCCTGTTGTCAAGCTTTTGCTAGAAAAAGATAGTGTGGAATGCACGGCACACCATCCTGGCTCCAGGGGGTGGCTTCTGTCACAATGCCCCTGTTGAGTGTAAAAGAGACCTTGCAGTTGCCACTTTCCACCAGAGCGGTGCCTGCTGATGATGACCCACCGCTATACAAATGAGGGTCGAAACCGGTCCAGGCTGTTTTGCAGGGAGAGAGTGAGCTCTTCAGGAGGTGATTTGCAAAATCAATCGGCAAGCTTTTGCTAATTTCATACAGTAAAACTAGGGGGAAGGCCTGGGTGGGAGTGGCTGAAAATGACATTGGAAGTCAGGGCATTCTTTTTCAATGTGAAATTCCAGTGGAGCACAATAACCATGAAAACACAACACCAAAATAATTATCTCTGATCTTTCTAGTCCGAGACCTTTACTGAGATGTTAATTTGAACACCCAGTTTTTCTTTTGCCACAAACTTTCTAGTTTTTAGCTAGCTAGTTTTGTTTGTACTCCAAGATGTACGTTTGAAATTTATATTCCATCTACAGGTACTAGCTATATATATATATATATACTAACAAGGCGACTGGAAGTAGCAACTTAATAACCAGCCCCCGGGACCGACTGCTTTACATCATCTTCTTGCAACGAAGCCTAGTGGCTGTATGCACACCGATAATAAATTATCGATCAGTTGCTGTTCTAGCATGCATGAATCTCCTGCATGATGCTTGAAAGCCATACCCCATGCAGTAGATTATATAGTTCCATCTTATAGCTATAGAGCTGTTGGTGCTGTAGCTACTGCTAGCAACTGAAGCTGCAGCTAGGGGTTGTAGTGTGCGGGGGTGTGCAACTATAACTATACGGGGTGGACGGGTGGCCGGTTGACCAAAAGTCTTGAGTTCAAGTCCCACCAGTGGCAGGGTACTTCTTTCCTTTAAGGTCCCACAAACCGAAAAGGCATGTTGGCCAGGCTGTGGGTTATGGCTGCTGCTTATAGGAAGTCTCCCAGGAGTCTACTCAGCTCTACCCCAAAATTGAGTAGGTGTTTGCTTAGCTTACACCGCATCCTTATCCTTCGGAGGGGAAGTCACACATCAATGGCAACATGTCAATCATTCAATGGGAACATTGGGAAGCATTGTCTTCGAAAGCTTTGAAAAACAAAGCACAGCAAACAAATGACAAAACGAACACAACAGAAAGGTTCAAAGTTCATCTTAGCTACTAGTACTGCACCCACTATAGCAAATAGCTCACAACTACAAGATGTATGATGTCCCATCGTAGGTCTTTGCAAGACAGTTAACAGCACTGACCGCTATCATCATGGCAGTTTATGTGTACAAACTCTCATCTACCTAGTTTAACTAGGTAGATGAGAGTTCTAAGTAGAGTGGTAGTCGATAGTTAGGTGTAGACCGAGAAGGTGAGAGCAGCTCAGCCTACCTGTAACGGAAGTCTACTTTGACGAGACTGAGAGTCCCTACGTACAAGTGTAGTCTCGTGCCTGGGAACGAGACTATAATTATGAATGCTTGAATGGATAGTACAAAGTAATAAAAAAACATTTGAAAATGTAACAGGATGTAGGGATACCAGAACGGCAAAAAGTAAGGAAACAAGGTAGGGTTGATCGCACAAAACAGTGAAGTATACAACCCCCCTACAGAGATCTTTTTCCATATACGTGTATAATGAAAAAAGATATGTAGGGGGATTGTATACTTCACTGTTTTGTGCGATCATCCCTACCTTGTTTCCTTACTTTTTGCTGTTCTGGTATCCCTACATCCTGTTACATTTTCAAATGTTTTTTATTACTTGTTTATGTCATTTTTTTTAGCAGCAGCGCATGCAATTTGCCATCACAGAGCAGAAGTCGGTGTCCTCACAAGTAGTAGGAGCCCTTGCTTTGGTATATGGACAATATTGACTCCGGTATTCACACTGCCAGCATTGGCTAAAGAATCAGACCCAAGTCAACCCTTTTCTGGATGGATACTAAGGCTGTCTGAAGCATAATACGTGACAATTTGCCCGTTTTGCGTGTACCTGGTGTGGTTTCGCGACGCGAGGAGTCTTGTTGGTCATGAAAACACTCGAAGATGAACGGTATGTGGTTATAAAGGCTTATAAGTGTACCGTTTCTGAGATTTGGAGAGAGATTTTTTTGTATTGGCATGTATTGCGTGTACGTCGTATCCCTACATACAGAGTCTACCGACTCTGTGATAAGTGTACCGTTTCTGAGATTTGGAGAGATTTTTTTGTATTGGCATGTATTGCGTGTACGTCGTATCCCTACATACAGAGTCTACCGACTCTGTGACTAATAGTGTACTATCCATTCAAGCATTCATAATTATAGTCTCGTTCCCAGGCACGAGACTACACTTGTACGTAGGGACTCTCAGTCTCGTCAAAGTAGACTTCCGTTACAGGTAGGCTGAGCTGCTCTCACCTTCTCGGTCTACACCTAACTATCGACTACCACTCTACTTAGAACTTCCATCTGCTTTCCTTCGAACCAACTACGACTCACGGGGAGAGGAAAGGGCAGGACCCGAGCTGCAGTGGAGGACAGGTCACTTGCTCACCTTTAATCGGTGGGGCTCGGATCTCCGGCCACTTCCGCGCATGCGTGATACACAACTAGCGGGCCAACTTCTACAAGCGACAAGCGACTGGCATCCCTCCTCGCAGACAAGTGGGAGCAACCCTACAGTACCACTTTGTACTGGCTGCGATGCTCCTTATCCTTCAGCCTGCTCCGTTCCGCCATCCAGTGCATACGTGGTGCACGATCTTCAAGGAGCCATGTGTGTGAAACTTTCACCAGTAGACCTGATGACTGCCGAGGCCAGCCTACAGCAGAACTAACTGATGTATTTTGTGACTTCTCATTTACACCTTTGCTTTATATCACCACTTTTCATTTTTTCATCGACCGTCTTCACATTTTTACACTCCTGGAAACTAGCGGGCGCGCGCATATCTCTCAATTACGCGAAGCCTGCTATATAGCTAGATTATACAAATATTCATTGCTGTAGCAAAAACAATAAAAGGACGCGTAGTACCGTGGATTAGTAGCTGGAAGGTCGAGTGCTCCTCGGTTAAATCATGCTGTGCGTCGTTGTTCTCCTGTGTTCGGTAGGGGTGGTGTTCGGGCAGTACACACCAATATGCAACACCGCGAACTTCACAGGCTCGTCCGACATGCCGCCTCCCAGTCTCCCAGCGCAATTCTCTGTAGTCATCGAAGCAAACTTCGGGCAGGACAACCGCACCTCTGATATCAAAGAATATGTCGATGAGACAGGAAACATGAGAGGCAGGTTCGAAATATCCTCGACGAACTTCGTGGCAAGTACGGTTGTCGGAATATTTGATTACGGCGATGGAGAAATTTATCTTATCCCAGATATTAATAACACTGGCGATGCCTGCGCAGTTAAACCAATCGCAACTCCTGCCGCAGGTCCCTTCGACCCTACAACACTTGGTTTCCAGGTCGCAGGCGGATCTATACGCATCGAAACTATTAATCGCTTCTTCCAAGCCATGAGCACCGCCAGTATCAGGTGGGTCGGCGTGGAGGACGTCAGAGGAATCCCGTGCAACCGCTGGCAGACGTGCACTACGATGCAAAGCTACTCCTACACCTTGGACTACTACTTTGCAACCGACGATTGGGAGTTTGCCCTGGGAGATGCCTCTACTCCAGTGCAAATGGTCCTCAATTCAGTGGATGCTAGAGGAGGTAGTGCACCTGTATCACGGATGGACATTTACTCTTTCGTGTTTTACGACACTGGACCAACATCTGTTCCTGATGACATTTTTACAGTTCCTATTGGACTTGTTTGCACGGGTCGCAGTCGTGGAATTGCCGCCCCACGTTTCCCAGACTACTTCACTTTATCGCTGGAGTCAGTTCAAAGGAACAGACCGTCTGTAGTGGTCTACGAGGTAAGTTACTGCATTTTTGAACGGAAATAATGCATTTTCCCTGTAAGAGTAAGTTGTTGCAGAAACACCTTTTACCCATAAGGGTTAGTGCATCTTTGAAACGCCTTTTCCTGGTAATTAGCCTCGAATGTACATGCTGCCAGGATGTAACAATGTTTTACACCTACCGTCGTAGCCAAATCATTCCTACCTTTTACCTCAAATCTATATTGTAATGCCACACCCCCTTCATATCCTGTTTTGGGTGCACAGCTAGCTATATGGGCACAGCGAAAAGAGTAAGCTAAAAGAGTTCATCCATAACAAGTGCCAGATCTGATCAAGTTAACGCCTCCGAGGATTCTCCATCTCTTTCTCTCCAGACCAAATAAACAACATTTCCTCTATGCACAGGCAATCCACTTGTAGCTACATTTCGAAATACTACTCTAGTGGGTGCCCAAAAGGTGGTGTAGAGTACATGCCAAAGTCAGGTGTTTTATAGGTCCCACCTGATACAATTGGTGTTAAGTGCAGGTAATTGCCTAGCGGGCAAATGATCGTGCAGTGTGGGTTGGAAATCTGGGCTATAATGACTGTAAAAAATGTCTTGTTATTGGGGCCCTGTGCATGCATAAATTATGCTTACAAACACTGATGAGGAACATGAGGTATGTAAACCAACCGTTGATAGCCTGAGTATTTACAGGTATCGACACAGCTATCATCTTCTATAGAGAGAGCTTCCCGCGAGGCTTTCCTGCATAATGTACGTATGCACTGATACTAGAATATGGGGGTTGTCTATATACTATGATTACACTTTGGCATTGCAATCATGACTGTGCATATAAAGGTGTATCAGGGGCGGTGGCACGTATTTACAATTGGGGGAGCAAGATATATTACACGCTGCCGGAGGCAGTGCATAGAGGCGTGTAGTGCTGATCAATCCGCGCGAAGCGCGGAAATTTTTTTTCGCCTTCATTTTCAGCTTATCAGGATGGGCTCTTGTGGCACCTTCGTGCTTTTTGCACTGCAAGTTTCAGATGTACGAGGATTGCAGGTCCCGGGGCCGCCATGCTTCTTTCTTGCCCAAATTTCGCTCACGCGCTCACGAACGTAATACGTACATACACGGGTATACTAGATTGCGGTCTCGTTCCCAAGCCGCCCCCTAAATATATATTTTTTGGGGGGGGGGGGGGGGGGGGGGGGGGGGGGGCGCTTGCCCCCCCTGCCCCTCCTGTGCCGCCGCCCCTGTGTATGTTCTCCTACCTGAATATGCAACTCACTGATAGTCCTTTTTTCATTATGCATTGTAAATACATGTATATTTAACTTGGGTGCAATCATGATTATTGTAGGGCAGTTAGTTGTCTACGGGTGATAAAGCATAATATGATTACACCTTTGTGACCATGCATGGGAAACAAATGGGTTGTTGTTAGTGTCCGAGTCCCTGGTTACACACAAGCCTGGAGACAATGCTAGAAGAAGTACTAGTTTTGGGAATCCAGACATTTGTAATTGAGAGGAAGCTTAACCACTAGCTAGACATCTGCCTTGTGAGGAACCTGCCACCATCAAGGGCTTGAAACTATTTTCCATGACAACCAGTTGTAGTGACCTTGAGATGCTCCCAAGATTATCATCAGTGAGCTGATCAGGGCCAGTTGCCTTTGCAGGTTGCATTTATAATCCCAGGGTAAACTGCATGCTAATAATAATATTTAGCTGCTGCATATCTCTTAGGCTTGCCTGCAACCAAGACAACCACAGTGTGATCAATTCATTTTTATAACAGTACTAGTGCAAATAAAGATTTGTCGCTTTAAGGTTACGGGATCCCTGCGCGTGGATACACGCACCGTATACTTAATTAAGCGCTATTTCATAGTTTTTTGCCACCAAAAACAAAGCCGTGTGATCCGACCTGGACTTGGAAGACCGTGTTGAAATAGGCACAAACAGTATAGAAAGGGCCGGGCGAAGCGTTTTTGTAAATACTGATGACCGTTCCGAAGTTATACGACGCTGTATTCCAAAGAGGGGAGTCAAGATGGCGGTTATTCGCACTCAAGAGTCATTCTTTCGAGGACTGCTCAACCTAACCACAAAATGCTTACGTCCCGCCCTAGAGCTTCCTATGGCGTGTCTCCCAACAGTAGAATCGAGTTGCTGGCGGTCTTCGCACTGGAGATTTTTGGTGAATAGTTTGCTGGAATCAATTTAACCAGCGTACGACGGCTACAGTGTGAGCTGCTGTAATGATGTTTGGTCTGCATGTTGACTACCTTCCCTGCTTTGTGTCGAGTAAGTTTCATTTCGCTAGCTTACTTTCTGTGCGAGAAAAACGGGGTTGAAGAAATTGTCTGGCACACCCACCGCGCGACGATCCCGTAACCTTAACCATGCCTTTGTCAACCACCTCGATTAGATTCAAGGTCTGCATGAATCCTTACAAGTGGTCTTCATAGTGCAGCTAACACGTAAGATTATACATAACCAGCACACCAACTAGACTTGTTGCTCAGATGACAATTAAAGGGAATGGCCTTTCTTTGAAAACATTTAGGTCAGTGCGATGATGGTGTGGTGATCATGATGGTGTGGTCATGTTATCCCAGCGCAATTAAATTTATACTAGGCGTGTTAGCATGACACAATTATGTTTTTCCCTACTAGGAGTGTCACACAAAGTTTGCAATGGCATGACTGTTAGGCTAGTGTACGTTATGCTGGCATAAGTTCGAGCATAATAGAAGCAGAAGGTATGAGTGGTAATTACTGATGTGCGTCTAACCACCAATGGAGCACAAACATCCTCTACCGCTATACACAATACACCAATCTGACAGTTTCTTGAACTTTGAACTCTTTCTAATCATGGGTCACATGTGTAGAACTAGAACGCATGACCAGTAGCTGTGAGCTAGCTAGTGAACAGTAGTGGCCGCTGGCCGCTACAGAAAGAGTTATTTTGTATTTCAACGTTATGAAACAAAGTTGAATTTGAAGAAATCAAACAAGCATAGTAGGTGACTTTTTCTCAGGTTGAGCATAATAGGTACTTTGCAAATTTAAAGCATAATAGGGAATGTCTTTGAGCATAGGAGAATAGCATAATGACAGCACATCCGATATTGATCATACCATACACTGCAGCAACTGCCTGAGCCTGTGTAGTTCAATTCTAGCTCGTGTGGTATGCCAAGTATACATGCACCATTATAATCCGTTTAGCAGTACAATTACTAATAATTGCTTTTGAATATGCACATCTATGGGAATACAATGCTGTATGTACAAATGCATTCAAGCAGGTGGCCTATTTACATGGCTTGCATGAAGAGCTTATAGTTGGGTGATTGTGAGTGAGTCCAACATTAGGTGTGGTAACCCCAATTTCATAATTTTCCACGGCGTTGGACAACTTCATTAGCAAGGCATTCTCTCATGACTATCACTGTATGAAATGCAGAGCAGGCAGTGGGACTCCGCTGTATTTAATGAGGTAGACTAGAGGAGGTGGGAAAACTGATAGATGAAACAGCATTCCATTTTGCAGTGACATGAACGTGCCTGGTAACTGTACGCACCGTACATGTGGCTAGCTACCTATTAAGCTATGAAATACACCTCTGATTATACATACGCGTGGGTGAAACACAAATTAATTCATCCAGGAAAGGGTTAAGTACTGCAGATTGCCCGCATCTGACACAGGATAAACCTGGCTGTATAGATACGGGACAAGACGGGAACCGTCGTCGTCAAAGTTGCTCCGTGATTGCACCGCACCGTCCACATGGTGTTCGAGTCCGTTGTGGGACCACTTCAACATCTGAGTATTACGCTATTTCCTGTGTAGACCACACCTACAGGTACTCCTCTATGCAGGAGAATCGCTGAAAAAGCCGAATACGAAACTTCAAATGGTCCCACCACGGACTTGACGGGCATGCGGGCGTTGTGGATACGGAGAAGCTCTGATGGTTATGGTGCCCGTCTGGTCCGTATCTTCAGCTGGTATCTCCTGTGTGAGCACCCAAGGACACCTTTGTTTCCCTGTTATTCAATTGGTCTGCCAGGAAGTGGTTAACTATAATTGGTCTGGCAGGAAGTGGTTAGGGCAATTGGTAGGGTAAATTAGGGCAGAGCTGAATGTGGATGCACGTCTTTAAATAAGCCAGTGGTGTAGGAGTACAGCACAGTCGGGACAGGCAGACGAAATGATACTTTGCATGTATACCTCAAGGTCACTCCTATTTGCTTTAGCGAGATTTTGAACCCACAAACAATGACAGAATGTGACGTCACATACATGCGCGTTAATTGAGGTGAACTGTAAACTGCGGCGCCTACGAAGCAACCTATATAGGAATGAGCACCCCTGGCATCGCCTTGTACCTGTTGCACTAGCACACCTGCTGAACGTACCAGACCCTCGCACGCGGGAGGGTCTGGTACCGAGACTAGCTGAACAGTTGCACTTTGTAGATTGCGAGTCTAGGTATAACGTCTAAAAGAAACGCTAAACTGCTATCTGCCCAATTTGTAAATTAGTGCCCGCAAATAATAGTGGCCTTAAGGGGGTACATCTTGTGGCTTGGATCTCTGTTGTTTTAACGGCAAGTGTGGGGTAGTAGTACATGTAGTACAGCTGCCATTTCATCTCACTTGCGGTGTTTATCGTATCCATGGCTGCAAGTCACATGACAAAGTTTGTTGACAACATTACCGACTAGTAGTGTCTCATACGTTATTATACTGTTTGTTGCATGCTGTGGAGCCTTTTAACCCTTTAAGCCCCATTGACGTCTATAGGCGTCATTTAGACCCTATGCACTTGTAGGGCTTCTCGTCAGTCCAAAAAGAGACCAAAAAGGCTTCAGAGGGCCTAGGGACGACTTTGAGGGCCAAACTCAAAAATTTGGTCAGATTTCGGCGCGCCTCCCCCACTAAACGTACAAGCGGGGGGGTATCGAAAGGGGGGGCGCAGCCCCCTCTTCGCCTGTTTTTGGGCGATTTTTGATTTTAATGAGATTCATTGACCCGAGAATTTTTGATTCTAATGATATTCATAGACCCCACCCAGGGCCTCAAGAAAACCTGCAAATTGGTGGTGTAAGGTGTGCCATCAGTCAGATCTGGCCCAAGTTTAGGGAAATGCTGGGCGAAAATCCGGCTGACATCCACCTTTGACCTCCGATTGCTGGGCTTGTGGGGGGTCATGAATATCATTAACGGTATTGCCAGAGGGGTCTTTCCATGTGTGCGGGCCCCACCAAGTTTGGCCGCTGAGGAGCGAATGCTGTGGGAGAGGAGTACCTACGAAAGTGGTGTGCGCTGAATGCATGAAAATGTGTTGTCTTGGTGGGAAGAATTCGGTGGTTAAAGGGTTAACATGCATGTCATAACATGGTAAAGATTTGAATACGAACCATGCATGTGGCTGCTGTATATAATATAATATAATATAATATAATATAATATAATATAATATAATATAATATAATATAATATAATATAATATAATATATAATATAATATAATATAATATAATAATAATAATAATATAATATAATATAGTGCAGTTGTGGATAGCTATAGCGCAAGTCACCGATTGTTGACCGCCTTGTGAACTCATGACCATAACGTCTGTTTTATGCTAACTACATACAACAAGCTATAGCTACCGAGCTGTAGCACACTTACTGAACTAAACTCATGCCAATGACTTCCATGGCTGTACGCTCAGAGAGTCTGGTAGCTAGCTAGCCGGCCATGACTCTTGTTCACAAACCCATCTTCATTATCAATAATTGTCAAATAGCGGCACGTAATGTCAACCACTTTCAGAATCTTGACCACTCGGGACACTTTCTGAAAATTCTTGTCTCGCTTCCACAGCGTATTGAGTATTACTATATACTTATGCTTCAGGAATTTGTACAAACGGATATTGCACAGTATAGTGCAGCATAGGAAAATGTTTGGTTCAAGACTGGCAGGATTGGCTCAACAGTATTGTCACTAAGAGTGTGCTTACTGAACTTAATATGATGCTGGTTGGCAGTGGTTGCTATGTGGAAAAAGACCAATCATATTATTGTGATTAGTTCAGGATCACTATAATACATAGCTACATGCATTGTCTGACTACTGGTTAGTTATGTGGTTGCCATTTTCTACTTTAGGAGTTCTACGATTCTCCAAACAGCCTGTCCCGGGTGGACGTGTACTATGATGGTCGTCAAGGAGGCAGTCCCGGGCCGCTCAGCATAATTCGTGATACGGCTCGCAATGTCGAATACATCATCAACAGGCAGATCAACAACTGCACGGTGCAGCGACTTGACGATGAGATCGTATACTTTCACACTGTGGAAGGGACTACTGATGTTGTGGCCAATACTCTGACTCCTGTCAATTTGTTCTTCTTTGCTCAACAGTTTACGTACGCATACGAAGGAGTTACAAACATTCGTGGAGTTGATGTGGATGCTTGGATTGGCATGCAGCCTGACTTTAGTTTCCCAATTCCAAACGTTGGGATGGCGGACTTGAGAAATGGGACGTGGGAACTCTTCTCTACCAGACCGGGGTGGAGGATTACCGGGGATCGTACTGTGACCACCGATCCAGTGATATGGAGAATGAGGCTTCATGCAAATGTTACATTCACTGCTACAGACAACACAACTACAATTGGAATTTATTCAGCGTTGTACGACATATTTGACTTCTCCTCAGAGGAACCAGATTTTGATAGTTTCGACGTTTCCACCTGTTTCTCTCCGACTGAGTACCAAGTGTTGAGCCTAGCTGTCCCGGGACACGAGCAGGGTCTCAACTTCAGTCAACTCCGACAAAACCTCCGATCAGCCATCGTCACATATGCTTCAGTACAGCCCTTGCAAGTTGGAAGTATTCAAGTAAGTTGGAGACACTAGCTGTCAGTTCAGTGAAGAGCAGCTGCTAAAGTGGGCGGGTTGGCTGTGGGATATCAATGATCCTTACGTCAATTAATACAGAATTGCAAATGTTAATATGCAATAGCTATGTCCGTTGTGACAGCCAGCTTTTAGTGGCCATTCTTGTTGTTTAGTAGAATTCTTGAACGGTTCAATGCTGTCAGTAGACAGTAGGTCGGCATAAATTTCTATGTACCACACTGTATTCACCTTAGATTTACTCCGGATACTATTAACAATTTTCTGCGTTTTCCCGCTGGTAGTTTGGTCCAAGACCATTAACAAGAGACTGCTGAGCTAGCCCGAGGATTTGCTGAATCAATCCCTCAATGCTGATGGTGACTCTGGTACAGGGATAGTATCGCATAGCATAGTGCTACACGTCTGCAGTAGTCTTTGAACTTTGAGCGTTGATGAACAGGTAAAGTTTAGATTTCTGATACAGAATAAACAAGTCTGGCCACAGCAACAATTCTAGGGTTGAGAAGGGTAATAGTATTGAGGTTTACAGGCTTCCACAAGTAGGTTAGAGCCTTCACTTGCACCATTGTTTATGGGGCTACATGTATATTGAGCAGACTTGAAATTATGAAGGTCTCCAATTTCAAGTAGCTGACACTTTGCTAAAACAACAGTTTTGTTTCTCTAGTGCATGATCATCACTTAGTGGGTGAGGTTTCTATGGCTTGCAGCTCATAGTGACCTATCACGGCTATCAGCTTCCTGTCTGTGTTGTCGATGAACGAACCATTCTGCAACAAGCAGGGACGAAAACTATTGGCTAGTACTAATAATTGGACTACTGCAACACAGCACCTTGTATTTTAACTAGGCTCAGATGCCTCTTAGTGTCTCCTCCACTGTGGTGATCAGAGAATGTGGGTATAAGTGCAGCCTAATGTTCTTAATTTGATGCCGGGATTCGGCAACCTTTCCATCGCTGGTCTGGGTTTCCACTACAAACGCATCTCTGGAAGATCCGTAAGCAAAAGCTCAAAGCCAGCGCTCAGCGCTCTTTGGAAGAACCTTTCCGCACCTTTGGACTTAAACTTCCGATTCTTGTGAGAAGCCTCCCAGTTTGTGGCGAAACTTGTGTCGAAAATGCATGTTGGAAAAGTGTTCCGAGTCTCAGCATCAAATTTAAAGATGCATACTGTACATTGGATTAGGAATGCATAGAGGTCCCGACAGTGCGTGACAGGAGTCTATAGGAATGCTGGGCTAGTACACAATTCCTGCTCCTACTCCTGGTATAGTAACCAGTGCCCTCCCAGTTGCATGCATGCACAACTAAGGCCTAATGATTAAGTAACATTACATAACATTCCTAATCTATTTTTAAGGATTGTTTCACACCGAGTGCTGCAACCAGTGCCTGGTTAATAACTACCCTTATCTTAAATGATATTCAGTTTCTCTGCAAATTGTCAACTACATGCACTGCTCATACAGCGTCTCTCTCAATAACTGCAGATCACCGGTGAGAATGGGACACACATCTTTGTCAGTCTGCGGATCTCCAACACCCACCAACTTGCTGCAATGGACGACTCCAAAACAGCAGACCAGATTGTGCAAATGATTCGACGTGGCACAGTCAACGGCCGGCTTCCTTTTCAGATCTCAACAGGCTTGGGAACGACGACGGTCACCCCACTGCTACTGAGCGTGAATCCGCAGCAGTGTGATGGTGGATCCTGCTTTGGCTTGAATGACGGACAAGCTGCCGGGCTTGGAATAGGACTGCTTATTGTGGGTCTGGTGTGTGGCATTCTCGGCACGTTGCTGGTGCTCCTCGTCATCCGGCTGTGTCGTTCCAAGTCCTCCACTCCAAGAGATGCTGCTATTAACTATAAAAAAGAGATTGACTAAGACCCTTGCTGTTAAATTAGCATTAGCTGCCTAAAGCTATTAGACACTGCTTTAGTACACTGTAGCTAGTTAGTGAATGACAAGTCAACTGAGTGAGTGAATGACTAGCAAGTTAGCTATAGAACATTTAACATTTTGTGAGTGAATGGTCGCAGTTTTCTTGCATGTAACTCTTTAGTTGTTGATTAGTCTGTTGATTTGTAGCGACTGATTGTGACGACATCCTCACCACTAAGATTTTGTTATGATAGATTGATAAAAAATGCTCTTAGAGTCATTGAATGAAAGGAGCTGTAAAATGAGTGTCAATGCACTGCCATTAAAATAATGTCACCCGGCAAAACAATACCACACTAGTTACCATGGTTGCAAGGGACAATGGTTGTGGTATTATCACACTAGTAGCTAGCTATATAACTCGCCATCTTTACTTCATCTCGTGCACTTACCAAATGGGAAACAAGGCATATGACATCGTGCTGCTTGAGGTGTAAACTGTGTGAATGTTTATGTAGAATGTCCAGGACTGCATGCTCAGTTGTGGCTAGTGATTCTACATGTGCAGTGCCGCCAGTCTAATTTGAAAGCATGTGACCTATAGCTAGATGACTCATCAAGCTCTCTGCCCCACCTCCTCCCGTAAGATGATGGTAACTACGTATTGATCACAACACCAACATCTATATATTAATTATTATTTAAATGCAAGGTTGTCGTAAAGTGGCCATCAAACTTTCATTATATCCATCAGTGCAACAATCACAGAATTGGTCAGTCAGTTCCTTTAACTTAAATACTAACAGGCAAGCATACATCCCTTAGCCTCGTTCCCAGTCCCACGCCCAGCTTTCCGTCGCTGCTTAGTACGACGGAAAGCTGGGCGTGGGACTGGGAACGAGGCTATACATCCCTAGCAACGGTACAATAAGATCAAGTATTTGGGCATTACATAATCAACAAGAGGACTGAGACATTACAGAGTCACCAAGCACAACGTACACAATGCAGTAATAGCCGTAGAGTCTGCAACAATGGTACAATAATTATTATTAATTAACACAAACACGTATCTGAAAGCCTGCTGCATGGTTCCTGGGGCAGGTCGCATCATAATGGACGTATTCCCTGAGGTCAGATTTGCTATATAATGTCCAGAAAGGAAGTCATGTCTCCCATTATCATCTACATTGACATTGTAGCTGGTCATTATTTTATGGAACGAAATAGAATAGCTGCACTGAAATCATGGAACAGCTACAGTATGCAGGTCCTCACTGCAGTACGTGTCTAATCTCCACAAACTGCACGTATCTCACTAGCTAGATGGAGCTCATGGAACAGCTATGCAGGTCCTCACTGCAGTACGTGTCTAATCTCGACGTATCTCACTAGATGGAGCTCATGGAAGTCGTGGAACAGCTGTGCAGGGTCGGTCCTCACTGCAGTACGTGTCTAATCTCCACAAACTGCACGTATCTCACTAGCTAGATGGAGCTCATGGAACAGCTATGCAGGTCCTCACTGCAGTACGTGTCTAATCTCCACGTATCTCACTAGATGGAGCTCATGGAAGTCGTGGAACAGCTGTGCAGGGTCGGTCCTCACTGCAGTACGTGTCCAAACTGTAGAATAGTCATGTATCTCACTAGATAGAGCCCATGAAAGTCCTCACTGCAGTACGTGTCCAAACTGTAGAGTAGTCATGTATCTCACTAGATAGAGCCCATGAAAGTCCTCACTGCAGTACGTATACATACAAACTGTACATGTATCTCACTATCTAGAGCTCAAAGAGCCCTAGCTACATGCTGATATACCCTTTTCGCTGGGATCCTTGTTCTCTCTGGATCTGAGTTCTACAAAATCACATGGCAGAAGCTCACATATACCTACCTAACTCTGGTTGTAATAATTATCCCTCAAGTTTAGCAGCATGGGTACCAGCTTGTTGGATTCCTTGAGCTCAAATTAGTGATATATGGAGTAGACATGACTTACGGAGTAAAGTCCACAGTCTGCATGTACTCCTCGGTAGATTTTAAAAGAGTACAGTTTCAGTGCAGGTGGCGAGAAGGCGTGCACGGATGAGTGTCTCCCACTCATCAGTGAATTTATAGGCCCTGGGGTAATAATCATTCTTACAATCATAACTGCAATTGCTCATTGTATAAGGTCAATCAACCGTTGCATCACTAAATGTTTTTACAGTTGACTAGGTAGTCATGCATGAACTGTAGTTAGCTACCACAAGTGACACAATCAGAATAGCATCCAACAGCTTTATATAGGTAAACTTCACGGACACTTCATCTTCCTGTTTGCGTAACTAACAGGAGAATCGTTCGGAGCGACGGCATAGCTTGACAACGAGCACCAGTAATGTGCTGAGAATGCCACACACCAGACCTACAATGAGCAATCTTATTCCAAGCCCAGCAGCATGCCCATCATTAGGGCCAAAGCATGCAGGAACCATCCGTGCGATCACATTCCTGCAGATCTGCAGGAGTGTGATCGCACGGATGGTTCCTGCATGCTTAGATTCACGTTCAGTATATCAGTGGAGTGACCATCGTGGTTCCCAAGCCTGTCGAAAAGGAAGCTTGCCATTGACTGTGCCACGTTGAAACGTTTGCAAAATCTCATCTGCTGTTTTTGAGTTGTCTGTTGTTGCAAGCCGGGTGAGAGAACCAAAGATAAGTGAGACCCTGCTAGTGTCCTGGGATGGCTAGGCTCAGTACATGGTACTCAGACGGAGAGAAACAGGTGGAAACATCAAAGTCTGGTTCCTCTGGGGAGAAGTGAAAAATGTACAGTACTCATGATGACGGTTATCCTCCACAGCACACTGGCTCTGTGCTGACTGTACGATCACTGGTAATCCTCCAGCCAGGCCTGGTGAAGAGGACTTGAAATGTCGGATTCATCACGTTCAGAAGCTCCACCAAACCGAAAATTGGTATGGAACAAGAGGTAGTGTAGCAACTGTAATTTTTTACTTTCATATCGCAACTAGCGGCGCGCGCGCGCATGTGCGCACTGTCTGAATTACGTGAGGCTTCTCAGTGAACGTCGAACTGAGGTCCTCCTAATCAACTATTCATTGCTGTAGCAAAAACGACGGATAGTACCGTGGTAGCTGGAAGGTCGAGTGCTCTTCGGTTAAACCATGCTGTGCGTCGTTGTTCTACTGTGTTCGGTAGGGGTGGTGTTCGGACAGTACGTGCCGATATGCAACACCGCGGACTTCACAGACTCGTCGCGATCGGCCATGCCTCCTCCCAGTCTCCCAACGCAATTCTCTGTAGTCATCGAACTAAACATTGGACCGGACAACCGCACCTCTGATATCAAAGAATATGTCGATGAGGTCGGAAACAGAGGCAGGTTCGAAATATCCTCGACGGGCTTCGTGGCAAATACGGTTGTCGGGATTTTTGATTACTCGAACGGTGGAGAAATTTATCTTATCCCAGATATTAATAACACTGGCGATGCCTGCGCAGTTAAACCAATCGCAACCCCCTCCGCAGGTCCCTTCGACCCTACAACACTTGGTTTCCAGGTCGCAGGCAGATCTATACGCATCGAAACTATAAATCGCTTCTTCCAAGGCCTGCGCACCGCCAGTATCATGTAGGTCGGCGTGGAGGACGTCAGAGGAATCCCGTGCAACCGCTGGCAGACGTGCACTACAATGCAAAGCTACTCCTACACCTTGGACTACTACTTTGCAACCGACGACTGGGAGTTTGCCCTGGGAGATGCCCCTACTCCAGTGCAGATGGTCCTCAATTCAGTGGATGCTAGAGGAGGCAGTGCACCTGTATCACGGACGGACATTTACTCTTTTGTGTTTTACGACACTGGACCAACATCTGTTCCTGATGACGTTTTTACAGTTCCTATTGGACTTGTTTGCACGGGTCGCAGTCCTGGACGTCCCGCACCACGTTTCCCAGACTACTTCACTTTATCGCTGGAGTCAGTTCAAAGGAACAGACCATCTGTAGTGGTCTACAAGGTAAGCTATGTATTTTCCCTGTAAGTTATTGCATCGTTTAACAAACGCCTTTTCCCAGTAATTAGTACAATGCTTACCTCAAATCTATAGGCAATTATATTGTGATGCCACACCCCTCTTATATCCTGCTTTTGGGTGCACAGCTAGCTATGGACACAGCCAGGGGGGGTAGGACAAGATCACGTGCACTGTCATTTCGTATGACGTAATGCAAAGTCGTTCTACTGCTTTTCTCCGTGAAAGAAGGCTGCATTGCGCTTTCAATGCATCCTGAAGAGTAACCTCCATGCAAAGACTGTGACCGAACTGGGTATAAGCCACTACACACTACTACGTGCCTGTACTGCACAGTTATGTAAGTGACCATGCAGACTCACCGAGAATATCAGCGAATGCAGACTTGTCGACCGCACTCAAGTGTTTAGCATCAGGTAGGAAGTCAATAATGCGATCGAACCCCATCGAACCCCAGCGATAAGTCAGCGTTAGAGCTGTTACTAGTCTGCTAGTTCCGCATACTTCTTGTATATTATTGTGCACTATACCTATGGAATGTTAATTGTACCACGTGCGCACGGACCTTGTCCCACCCCCCCTGGGACACAGCTACACCTGTAAAATGAAACACTTCTTCCATACTATTAACGCTTAGTGCCCAGATCTGATCAATATTAAGAAACCAACATCTCCGAGGATTGTCCAACTCATTCTCTCCAGACCAAAAAAACCCCAAATTTCCTCAATACACAGACAACGACAACATCACTACCTCTAATCTGCTCCAGGTCTGGGACCTGCTGCTCCCCGAAGAGCTCAATTAAAACACACCCACAATCCACTTGTGCTCTATTGGGTGTGGTGCAGAGTACATAAAATCAAGTGTTAAACCTCCTGCTGTACGTACAAATGCATTCCAGCAGGTGGCCTATTTACATGGCTTGCACGAAGAGCTTATAATTGGGCGAGTATTTGTAACCTCAATTTCATACTTTTCTACGGCGTTGGACAATTTCATTAGCAAGGCATTCTCTCATGACTAATACTGTATGGAATGCAGAGCGGGCAGTGGGACTCCGCTGTATTTAATGAGGCAGAGGAGGAGGTGGGAAACTGATACCCAAAACAACTTTCCATTTTGCAGCTGTGACATGCATGAACGTGCCTAGTTACTCAGGGTAAATGCACATACATGATGTGTGAACTGCAGACTAGCCACCTACAAAGCAGCCTGGTTCTATATAGGAATGAGCACCCCAGGCATCACTTTGAATTCACCTGGTAGCTACCTGTTGCACTAGCACACCCACTGAACGTACCAGACCCTTGCACATGGGAGGGTCTGGTACCAAGACTAGTTGAACAGTTGCACTTTGTGTAGATTGTGAGTGTAGGTATAACTCTACGCTAATCTGCTATCCGCTAATCTGCTATCCGCCCAATTCGGTAAACTAGTGCCCACAAAATAATAGCGGGGTACATGTTGTGGCTTGTATCGGCAGCACTGTTGTTTTAACTGCAAGTGTGAGGTAGTAGTCAGGGGTCAGTGCAAAACCTGGACTCTGGACTCTGGACTGGACCGTGGACTGGACTCTGGACTGGATTTTGGACTGGATATTGGACTCAATCATTCATGGCCCAGAAGGCATACAGAAGACCAAGCTGGTCCACAACAAATACAACACACACACATGATCAGTTGGTTCAAGCTCAACAGCTAGCACGCTCTGTTCCACTTCCATCAAGTGACCAGGGTTCTGATATCCGTAGAAATAATCCTGTAGGATAGAGCCCATCCTCAGCAGAGAACTTAACGCACAACAACGTCATCACAGACACGAAATCAGTCTGGTAGCTCACCCAGACAGCAAACTGCATAACAATCAACGGCACACGCTCTGTTCTGCCAGGAACGACCAGATTCCCGATATTTGCTTCAGCAGAAATAATCCTGTAGGAGCCCCAGCCTCCACCAGCAGATCTCAGGGTAGCTACTCCACGTCGTCCCCACTTAGGTTCCCATAGGCATCCACTGAGACAGAGATATAGCGACCTCTGACATGCCTTCAGGGCCATGCATACGAAGTAAAGTCCAATATCCAGTCCAAAATCCAGTCCAAAATGCAGTCCAGAGTCCAGTCCACGGTCCAGTCCAGAGTCCAGAGTCCAGGTTTTGCACCAACCCAATAGTCAGTGGCAGATGTGCATGGCGAAGTGTGACCAAAATTTTTTGTGTTGCCACACCCACTACTGGTCACGTGAATGCATTCATGACACGCGTCTGACCTGAGTTTTGAAGTTCGAGTTGACTTGTCTATAGCGCTTGTCTAGCTAGTCCCATATTAACAGGTAGTTTTCTCTGTGTTAACAGCACTGCCACTACTCATGAATTTGTACAAACGGACACTAGCAAGAGGGCAACACAGGAAATTGTTTGGTTCAAGACTGGCAGGATTGGCTCAACAGTATTGTCACTAAGAATGCACTTACTGAACTAAATATGATGCTGGTTGCTATGTGGAAAGACCAATCATATTGTGATTCACGCAACTCCTATATAAATACATAGCTACATGCATTGCATATTTGACTACTGGTTAGTTATGTGGTTGCCATTTTCTCCTTTAGGAGTTCTACGATTCTCCAAACAGCTTGTCTCGGGTGGATGTATACTATGATGGCTTTCTAGGAGGCAGTCCCGGGCCGCTCAGTGTAATTCGTGATACGGCTCGCAATGTTGAATACATCATCAACAGGCAGATCAACAACTGCACGGTTCAGCCGATTGACAATGTGATCTCGTACTTTCGTGCAGTGGAGGGAAGGACCGACGTTGTGGCGGATAATCTGAGTCCGGTTAACTTGCTTCTCGTAGCTCAGCTGTTTCCATACGCATATGTTGGAGTTACTAACATTCGTGGAGTTGATGTAGATGCCTGGATTGGCATGCAGCCTGACTTTAGTTTCAAAATTATTCCAAATGGGATGGCGGACTTGAGAAATGGGACGTGGGAACTCTACTCTACCAGACCGGGGTGGAGGATTACCGGTGATCGTACGGTCACCACCGAACCAGTGATATGGAGGTTGAGGATTCAGGGAAATGTTACATACACTGCTGCAGACAACACAACTACAATTGGAATTTATTCAGCATTGTACGACATATTTGACTTCTCCTCAGAGGAACCAGACTTCGATAGTTTCGACGTTTCCACCTGTTTCTCTCCTTCTGAGTACCATGTACTGAGCCTAGCCATCCCGGGACACGAGCAAGGTCTCAACTTCAGCCAACTTCGGCAAAACCTCCGATTAGCCATCGTCACATATGCTTCAGTACAGCCCTTGCAAGTTGGAAGTATTCAAGTAAGTTGGAGATACTAGCTGTCAGTTCAGTGAAGAGCAGCTGCTAAAGTGGGCGGGTTGGCTGTGGGATATCAATGATCCTTATGTAAAATTTAATACAGAATTGCAAATGGAGTCAGTTCAAAGGAACAGACCATCTGTAGTGGTCGCCTCCACACTGGTGATCAGAGGATGTGGGCATAAGTGCAGCCTAATGTTCATAATTGGATGCCAGGATTCATCCTTTGCTGGTCTGGGTTTCCATTGCAAACACATCTCCGGAAGATCTGAGCGAAGCTGTACTGTATTTCGGAAACTTAGGTACGTACAAAACCAGCACTCTTTGGAAGAACCTTTCCGCACCTTTGGATTTAAACTTCCGATTCTTGTGAGAAGCCTTCCAGTTTGAGGCGAAACCATGTCTAAAATGCATGTTGGAAAAGTGTTCCGAGTCTCGGCATCAATTTCAAAGATGCATACTGTACGTTGGAGTAGGAATGCTTTGAGGTGCCGACAGTGCGTGACAGGAGTCTATAGGAATGCTGGGCTAGAAGTATAGTACCCAGTGCCCTCCCAGTTGCTTGCATGCACAACTAAGATCAAGTTACCTAACCTATTTTCAACTAGGACCTAATGATTAAGTAACATTACATAACATTCCTAATCTATTTTTAAGGATTGTTTCACACCGAGTGGTGCAACCAGTGCCTGGTTAATAACTACCCTTATCATAATGATATTCAGTTTCTCTGTGCAAATTTTCAACAACATGCACTGCTCACATAATTATATATAGCTTCTCTCTCTGTTACTGCAGATTACCGGTGAGAATGGGTCACACATCTTTGTCAGTTTGCACATCTCCAACCCTGCCCAGCTTGCTGCAACGGATGACTCCAAAACAGCAGATGAGATTTTGCGAATGATTCAAAGTGGCACGGTCAATGGCAGGCTTCCTTTTCAGATCTCAACAGGCTTGGGAACGACGGTCACCCCACTGCTACTGAGCGTGAATCTGCAGGATTGCGGTGGTTCCTGCTTTGCCGGCCTGAGTGAGGGGCAAGGTGCTGGGCTTGGAATAGGCCTGCTAATTGTGGGTCTGGTGTGTGGCATTCTCGGAACGTTGCTGGTACTCCTCGTCATCAGGCTGTGCTGCTCCAAGTCCTCCACTCCGAGAGATGCTGCTATTAGCTATAAGAAACAGGATGACTAGCTGCCTAAAGCTATTAGACGCTGCTCTAGTTGTAGTTAGTTAGTGAATGACAAGTTAACTATAGACAATTTAGTGAGTGAATGACAAGTCAACTGTAGACAATTTAGTGAGTGAATGACTAGCAAGTTAACTATAGAGAATTTAGTGAGTGAATGGTCGCATTTTTTTCGCATGCACCCTTTAATATTTATTGTTGATTGGTTTAGTAAAGAGTGATTGTGACGACTACGTCACCGTCTTGTTACGATGATGTTGGGTCTTCTTAATCCGTCTCTGGCTAGTATGCCATTGCTCTCACTACCGGCATCATCAGCTACTGATTCTGCTTTATGTAGCTATCAAGTTGAAACCACACTCCTGGCTTTTGCAACTTGTGCATGAGGGCACATCTAATCAATTGCGTGGGCATAAAATTATTATTCTATGCTTAATTCTTTCACCATGGCAAGTCTCTAAACACTCAGTTGAGTCAGAAAATAATTACAATCACGACTATGTAGTCACATGCAATCTCTCCATGACCTCCCCTGAACCATGAATAATTGTTTTGACGTTTTTCCCTACCAGGAATGCAATTAGGCCAGCAAAATATGTGAATGAAAGGGGATACATACTTGTCTCATTCCGAGGCCACTGGGAACGAGGCTAATTACCACTTGGCTACTTTGGATGCCATATACGCATTCTGGGTTGGGACTGTTAATTCCAAGCATTATACTACACATTAATTAGGTGTGTTCATTCATTGTGTAAATTATCTGGCACAGATACATTCTACATTCCTCAATGATCGAGTCATTCAATGACAGGAGCTGTAAAATGAGTGTCCACTGCCGTTCACAAAACAATACCACACTATGGTTACCATGGTTGCAGACAAGCGAAAGGTCATGGCAATTTCATATTTCATATTAAAGTTGGGGATTCCACAAACTGTACACATATATCAGATAGAGCTCAGCTCAAAGGGCCCTACATTCTGGTACTCTTGTTGCTGCGTGGGTCCGAGTTCTATGCAAAATCACGTGGCAGAAGCTCAGATGTGGCTAACTCTGGCCGGAACTCTAACAATAACCATCACGTGTACAGATTAGACATGACCTACATAGCTGTGTTCCATTCCATTCCGAGTGACCACATTGCACCCACCATTACTTTATACAGTCACCCTAAGCTACAATTTCATGCACTCTAAAAGCTAACAAACAAGAAAGTAATTAAATTATCAGTGTGTTGGTTTGCACTGCATGTATGAGATACAAATTTAAATGTATGAAATCAATCACTACATGGATAAGTGTAACACTCATGATCACACTTGCACAATAATTGCTAGTTATTCATTCACTGACTAATGGCACAATGCTAAAGCAGTAGAGTGGCAGCTGAAAACTTTAACTAACATTAATTTTACTGCATGGCTAATTCGTCGTCTGGTTTTGCAGAACTAGTTTGAACAGCAGTATAGAGAGTGGAGGACTTGGAACGACATAGCCTGATGAGGAAGAGCACCAGCAGTGTGCCGAGAATGCCACACACCAGACCCACAATAAGCAGTCCTATTCCAAGCCCGGCAGCTTGCCCGGTATTCAGGCCAGAGTAGGAAACACCATCAAACTCCTGCGGATTCATGTTCAGTAGCAGTGGAGTGACCATCGTCGTTCCCAAGCCTGTTGAGATCTGAAAAGGAAGCCTGCCATTGGTAGTGTTACGTTGAATCATTTGCACAATCTCATCTGCTGATTTGGAGCCATTCGTGGTAGCTAGCTGGGTGGGGTTTGAGATGTGCAAACTGACAAAGATGTGTGTCCCATTCTCACCGGTAATCTGCAGTTATAGAGAAAGTATGAGCAGTGTAAACAAACACGGAAGCATCTCCAAATTACATTCTAATTAACAATGCTTGTCATTCCCTACTCCCAACCCTGCAGCCTCACCTGAATATTTCCAACTTGCAAGAGCTGTATTTTGGAGTAATTGACGATCGCAGATTGGAGGTTTCTTCGGAGTTGTCTGAAATTGAGACCGTTCACATGTTCTGGGACAGCTAGGCTCAGTACATGGTACTCAGACGGAGAGAAACAAGTGGAAACGTCAAACACATCAAAGTCTGGTTCCTCTGAGGAGAAGTCAAATATATCCAACAGTGCCGAAATAAATCCACTTGTAGTTGAGTTGTCTTTAGCATTGATGAATAAGAGGTCTCCACTTAAATTTACCCTCCACAACACTGGGTCAGTGCTGGCAGTACGATCACCGGTAATCCTCCAGCCGGGTCTGGTAAAGAAGATTTCCCATGTTCCATTTCTCACTTCCAACACTCCAGTGGCAAGTTGAAGTGACTTGAGAGGCTGCCTACTGATCCAAGCATCTACATCAACTCCGCGAACGTTTGTAACTCCTTCATATGCGTACGGAAACTGTTGAGCGAGGCTTAACCAATCAGCGGGAGTCACAAGTGGAGCCACCAATTCAGAGTTCTCTTGAAGGTATCTAGTAGCATCATCCCGTGACATCACTGTGCAGTTATTGAGCTGCCTGTTGATGATGTAATCAATATTGCGAGCAGAATCATGAATTATGCTGATTGGCCCAGGACTGCCTCCTTGACGGCCATCATTGTACACATCCACTCGAGACAGGCTGTTTGGAGAATCGTAGAACTCCTACATGAATGAGAATAATTATCCAATCTCAAGATAAGTTTTACTGTAGCTACTCAATTCTTAGCACATGCATGTCATTACGCTGCAACTGGATATTCCAGCTGTTGAGTGTTGTGTGAGTTATAGTTGAAACAGTATCTATAAGGCTAGGAAAATGCTTGCTTGGTTTTTACCTACTGAATTTTTTACACGAATGTAAGTCCACCTGTCTTAACCAAAGTGGCTACCACAGTCCGCCTGTTACGGACAATGTGACCTTCAGCACAGAATTCAAACAACTACTGGTGTTGTGTAGAGATCACGGTGTTCATTACTCC
Source organism: Axinella damicornis (assembly GCA_963931865.1). Lineage (NCBI taxonomy): Eukaryota > Metazoa > Porifera > Demospongiae > Axinellida > Axinellidae > Axinella > Axinella damicornis. The sequence goes on along the minus strand of OZ007518.1, from coordinate 9,329,765 downwards.
CCAAGCATTATTCCCCAATCTCATATTGTGAGCCACTGGTAGTACATGCCTCATCTGTGTAATCTCCTCAGCAGCCACGTGCACAGGAAGTTACGTCAATAATCATGCTCGAAGATGTTATTACTTGGAAGCAGTGGTGTGGCTTGCGCATTACCTATTATTGTTTAAGTGTGCAATTTCCAATATAGTCGACGTACTATCGTCACCAAGGAGTGCTCATTTTTTCACACTGCCACTCGTATACTACTTTAGGAAACCCACCTGCTGCCCATCATCATCAGCGAGGCATCTAGACTATAGCTACAGTATCCCCATAGTTCTACTATAAGTCAGCACATCCACACACACACACACACACACACACACACACACACACTCTCTCTTGTGACTTCTAAGCCCCACAATGGCTGGGCAAAGTTGGTATGCAGTAACTTACATTGTAGACCACTGCACTTCGCTGGGTCCTCTGAACTGCCTCAAGTGATAAACTGAAGTACTGTGGGAATGGTGGGATGGGAGGGCCATGACCGCTGCCTGTGGGGCCGCATACTGGCATGTACTGCCAGAATTCCACTCTTGTCGAACACTGCATATCCACGCTCATTAGCAGTGGAGTAACCCCCACTGTTCCAAGGCCTGCTCCGATCTGAAAAGGAAGCCTGCCATTGACTGTGCCACATTGAATCATTTTCAAAATCTCATCTGCTGTTTTTGAGTTTTCCGTTGTAGCAAGCCGGGTGGGGTTGGAGATTCGCAAACTGACAAAGATGTGTGTCCCATTCTCACCGGTGATCTGCAGTAACAGAGAGAGAAGCTATGAGCAGTTAATGATTTGCAAATTTGCTATGCTGTGGATTATACTATGTGCGAATGAAATGTGCTTGAAATGCAGTGTTTCAAGTACAGGGTACTGCATGTAGGCTGGATTTTGCCATAATTTGTCCTAGCTGTCCTTTACACCATAATAGCCGAGATATCAAAAGCACCAACAGGCCTACCTAGCTATACCTGTAGGGATCTATATCATACTTGTACTTGTAGGGTCTCTATTACTGGCAGTGCATGAAGGTGTTTCACAATCTGGAAGGGCAGTCTTTGATGACAGTGAGCCAGATTATTACCCCGTGCGCATGCGCAGCAGGGGGTAGAGTGATTGGTTTGTCTGTCAGTCTGTCCATAGATGTAGAGCGGTTTGAGCAGTGAAGGCCTTGTTGAAGGCTTATTTCAGGATAGAAGTGTCAGAATTCAGAAAATACTAGCATCTACGTAACTCACAGACCAGAGATCTACTCGAGAGGCCGAGAAAAGCTGCGTGAAAGTCGTGCTTCTAATTTATACAACTTGACCACACCCTATTTCTAACATTACTGCCACAACTTACGGTATCTCATTCTGCATATGCATGCTGATAATCGTGGCCTAGCTAGCTCATCGTGCATGCTGTATGAATAATCGGTGGTAAGCCTAAGCTTATAGCTGTCAAGTCAAAGTTGCGCACGGGGTACGTGCTCTGCTGAGCACCTCTAGTTCATTAATGAGTCGGTTTTCTGCACAGGATAAATTCAGCTTGCCCTGTACTTGGAACAGTTAGGGCAGTGCCGCACCAATCAGATTTATTGGAACGGTAGTGGTTAGGGTACAATCAGATTTATTGGAATGGTAGTGGTTAGGGCACCAATTAGATTTATTGGAATGGTAGTGGTTAGGGCACCAATTAGATTTATTGGAAAGGTAGTGGTTAGGGCACCAATTAGATTTATTGGTCAATTTGGAACAGTAGTGCACTGAACTTTGTGTGAGGTGGGTAGATTCACCCGAAAGATGAAAGACCTTGGCTGTGTCTGGGGCTGGCTGTAGAAAGGTGCCTTGTTTGGCACTGGGTGGGCTATTTTCTTGGGGGGAAATGACCCCAGACCCCACTTATGCACTTCAATGGTGCCTATATCGTTCAATCGTTCACCACAGGATCTCATTGGTTTCAAAATCCTAGCTATGCCCTTGGATATAGTTTGATCCTTGACCGTGCACAAGACAACACTGACCATTGCAACGTGTTTTGGTAAGAAACACATACACAACTCACTTTGCAGTCGTGCAGTGCATGGTGCTATAGATGCAGACCTCCCCCCCCCCTCCCCCCCACCACACACACACAGGATGTTCTGCTGGGAGTGCTGCAACCCAATCGCCTACCGTGAAGCACTGCACTATGCCTTTCTGACAGACTGAGCTAGCTAACTGCTCACGAAATGAGGCACTTTCACCTTGCATACTGCATAAACTGCCATTACAACAGCATTGTATCTGTTCACATGGGAGCAATTCATGTGCCTCCATGCACAGTTATCTGCATGGGAGCACAACTTGACTAAGCTACTGTACTACTGGTAGTCTTGGTACCAGCCTCCGATGCTCGATGCACGGTAGGCCTGCATGGCCTTACTGTGTAGTGACTACAGTCCTACCATACCTGGCTGCTTGTACTACATGGCCACTTTCCTGCACTTGCAAGTTGCCTGAAACAGTGCAGGTAATCACACTGACATGAGAAATGATGATGGGCCAAAGAATAAATCCTTGAAATGTGTCTACTTAGGTTACCTATACATTGGCTACACCTCCGACAAGATATAGATAAGTTACATTGTGTCTGTTGTTATAGGCACACAGCTGGTGGTTACCATAGCTGCAGAAGGTTGTGAAAGTGTAATTCATGCTACCAGCCTTCTAGTTGGTATGTGATGGTGAGAGAAGACAGAGGAATCATGGCAATCAATGCAAGTTACCAAACGACTGAAGAAACTGCTGAATTTCACTTGGCAGAGATTTCTGAATCAAACGGGTTGAGGATTTTTCGCTGTCTACAAACAGCATCTCCTCCAAATCTACCTACTTAAATGATTAATGACCCTTGACATTCCCATATAGCCACCCCCACACCACTTGGCGGCTAACTGTTGTCCATTAATCTCGGCCTTTGTGTTTGCTCAGGTACAACTGTCCCAACTCACCTGAATATTTCCAACTTGCAAGGGCTGTATACTGGAGTATTCGACGATTGCAGATAGGAGGTTCCTCCGGAATTGATGGATGTTGAGACCCTGCTCGTGTCCCGGGACGGCTAGGCTCAGTACACGGTACTCAGACGGAGAGAAACAGGTGGAAACGTCAAAAACATCAAAGTCTGGTTCCTCTGAGGAGAAGTCAAATATGTCGTACAACGCTGAATAAGATCCATTTGTAGTTGTGCTGTCGGTAGCATTGGTGAATGAACTGTTTACACTTATTATCACCCTCCATAACACTGGCTCCGTGATGACTGGACGATCACCGGTAATCCTCCATCCGGGCCTGGTGAAGAAGAGTTCCCATGTTCCATTTCTCAATTCCAACACTCCAGTGGTAAGTCGAAGTGAACGAAGAGGCTGCATACCAATCCAAGCATCTACATCAACTCCGCGAATGTTCGTAACTCCTTCGTATGCATATGGAAACTGTTGAGCGAGGCTTAGCCAATCAACTGGAGTCAATATAGCATCATCACGTGGCATCACTGTGCAGTTATTGAGCTGCCTGTTGATGATGTAATCAATATTGCGAGCAGAATCACGAATCAGACTGATCGGCCCGGGACTGCCTCCCCCTCTTCCATCGTAGTACACATCCACACGTGACAGGTTGTTTGGAGAATCGTAGAACCCCTACATGAGAAAATCATATAACTACGTAACCAGTATACAAAGGCCCAGCTTAATTCCTTCCTTGTCAAAGTCATATTAAGTATGTACATGAAGCAAGACCTAAGCTATGCATTTCATGTGCTCTAAAAGCAAGAAAGCAAGATTTTCTCAAAACAGTGTGGCCTGTCAGACTCCACCTCTCAATAAAGCAAAGAAACAAGGGGAATGTCTACCTGTGACCAAACTGAATTTTACACGTGCAAGAGGGAACAGACACAACACAAGGAGTGTTGCGAGTGTATAGCAAACACACACTCACAACACAAGGAGTGTTGCAAGTGTATAGCAAACACACACTCCTTGTGATATTATAATTCTCTTGTATACTACCAACTCTGTGAGTGCAATAGCACATGGTTTGGTGCATGGGAATTAATCGGCAAAGAATCTTAATACTTGTGCTGTTTTATTCCCAAGCCTCCGCACTTATACAGAAGAAGCAGTCATCTGCATCTAGCTGTGAAGCAACCACACAGTTAATCTCCTTTCCTGTGCATGCCGAGAGAGCCTTAATTATTTCCCATAATATTATGGGGGGGTACTCTAGGGTTCTAGCTAATTCTACTCAGTGGCTGACTTGTTTTATAGAATCAAGAGGATTATGACAATAACATTGTTACATCCTGGCAACACGCAATTTTGTATACCTACTAATTACTGGGAAAAGGTGTTTTGGCAATAACTTAAAGGGAAAATACATTTCATTAATAACTGCAGTAACTTACTTTGTAGACCACTGCAGACGGCCTGGTTCTTTGAACTGACTCCAGCGATAAAGTGAAGTAGTCTGGAAAATGTGGGGCGGGACGTCCAGGACTGCGACCCGTGCAAAGAAGTCCAATAGGAACTGTAAAAACGTCATCAGGAACAGACGTTGGTCCAGTGTCGTAAAACACGAAAGAGTAAACGACCATCCGTGATACAGGTGCACTGCCTCGTCTAGCATCCACTGAATTGAGGACCATCTGCACTGGAGTTGGGGCATCTCCCAGGGCAAACTCCCATGCCCAGTCGTCGGTCGAAAAGTAGTAGTCCAAGGTGTACGAGTAGCTTTGCATCGTAGTGCACGTCTGCCAGCGGTTGCTCGGGATTCCTCTGACGTCCTCTACGCCGACCCACCTGATACTGGCGGTGCTCATCGCTTGGAAGAAGCGATTAATAGTTTCGATGCGTATAGATCCGCCGGCGACCTGGAAACCAAGTGTTGTAGGGTCCAAGGGACCTGCGGCAGGGGTTGCGATTGGTTTAACTGCGCAGGCATCGCCAGTGTTATTAATATCAAAAAAAAATTTCTCCATCGTCGTAATCAAAAATTCCGACAACCGTATTTGCCACGAAGTTCGTCGAGGATATTTCGATCCTGCCTCTGTTTCCGACCTCATCGACGTATTCTTTGATATCAGAGGTGCGGTTGTCCTGTCCGAAGTTTGCTTCGATGACTACAGAGAATTGGGTTGGGAAACTGGGAGGCGGCACGCTGGACGAGCCGTTGAAGTCTGCGGTGTTGCATATTGGCACGTACTGCCCGAACACCACCCCTACCGAACACAGGAGAACAACGACGCGCAGAGAACTTCGCATGTTGTGCCCTGCCGAAAGCAGTTCTGCAATGAATATCGATGTCTCTCGTGCCAGTCTCGTGCCCAGCCCCTCCTCCTGATCTCAAAGGACGTAACACAGAGACCTAATTTTTCCCAGCGGACCAACAGGCAGTTTCTTCTCCATCAACCCTTTGCTCAGACAAATGCTTACCACAATTCATTTGTACCTCATACTGTAAATATATGGCACTCCCTCCACGAGTCGCTCGTCATTCCAAACTCTATTTCAGTAGCTAGTGTCATTCTATTTGTTTGTTTTGTGCCTCCGTGTACTTTTTCTGCCTTTGTTCAATATACGTTGTAACGTTCCACGCTCTATTATCTATGGTTTTGTCCATCTGTCAGTCGTCTGTCAGTCAGGCGAAAAAAATTGAAATCTCGCCACATAGACCCTCATAAACCATCGAAAGGGAGTCAAACAATAGATTGGATTAGTAACATATCTTGTCTAGTATACACACACCAATTCCATACATTACTCAGTTCATTATAATATTCATGTACATTCATGTGCCAGACTTCAATCTAGTCCTCGTTCAGTTGCTATGGGATTTGAGCCGGACGATGGGCAGCTTTCCATTTATAGCTGTGGAGAGTTTTTGCCTGTAGATGTAGCTATCACGCTGTTAGCTACCGGATGACTGACAAATGACACTGTCAATGGTTTAATGGTTGTGATAGGTACTACACATGCAGTGGTTGCCCTGGTTACAGGAGCCGGTGCATGGTTAGTACAGGTTTACTTTGGAATTGCATAATTAAAACAACTTCAGAGGTAGGCTCGTACCTAGGCCGGGCAGGTGGGGCCTGGGTACGAGGCTACTGCTGAGGAAACTGGCCCAGATCATCTGGAACATCTGCAAGTCACTGCAACAATGCATGTTGCCATGGAAATTTTATTATAACTGTTAGACATTGCCAGAAATGGCAATGCTACCTGTACCGACAATGCAACTGCAAATCGATTCTCTACAACATGCATAGCTAATATTTGACTTCTCCATGGTCCGATTGAACCCATGGTTCGATTGAGTATTCTCACTCCCAGGGTCCGATCTATACGGTTTCCAAGTTTTGTGTATTAAATGGTGTACACAAAGTATGCAGTGACGGTTATCCTCCACAGCACTGGCTCAGTGCTGACTGTGCGATCACTGGTAATCCTCCAGCCAGGCCTGGTGAAGAAGACTTGAAATGTCGGACGTTCAGAATATATCCCCACCAAACCAGGAGCAGTGGACGCGCGCGCGCCCATTAGAAGAGGCGCGCATGTGCTGCATGCGCATGCACTCGGCACTCTCTGAATTAACGTGAGGCTTCATTGCTGTAGCAAAAAGGACGGGTAGTACCGTGGACCCGTGGTACTATCTGAGTGCTAATCATGCTGTGCGTCGTTGTTCTACTGTGTTCGGTAGGGGTGGTGTTCGGGCAGTACGTGCCGATATGCAACGACGCGAACTTCACAGGCTCTGCCATGCCGCCTCCCAGTCTCCCAACGCAATTCTCAGTAGTCATCGAACTAAACATTGGACCGGACAACCGCACCTCTGATATCAAAGAATATGTCGATGAGGTCGGAAACAGAGGCAGGTTCGAAATATCCTCGACGAACTTCGTGGCAAATACGGTTGTCGGGATTTTTGATTACGACAATAGAGAGATTTTTCTTATCCCAGATATTAATAACACTGGCGATGCCTGCGCAGTTAAACCAATCGCAACCCCCTCCGCAGGTCCCTTCGACCCTACAACACTTGGTTTCCAGGTCGCAGGCAGATCTATACGCATCGAAACTATTAATCGCTTCTTCCAAGGCCTGCGCACTGCCAGTATCAGGTGGGTCGGCGTGGAGGACGTCAGAGGAATCCCGTGCAACCGCTGGCAGACGTGCACTACGATGCAAAGCTACTCCTACACCTTGGACTACTACTTTGCAACCGACGACTGGGAGTTTGCCCTGGGAGATGCCCCTACTCCAGTGCAGATGGTCCTCAATTCAGTGGATGCTAGAAGAGGTGCACCTGTATCACGGATGGATATCTACTCTTTCGTGTTTTACGACACTGGACCAACATCTGTTCCAGATGACGTTTTTACAGTTCCTATTGGACTTCTTTGCACGGGTCGCAGTCCTGGACGTCCCGCCCCACGTTTCCCAGACTACTTCAGTTTATCGCTGGAGTCAGTTCAAAGGAACAGACCGTCTGCAGTGGTCTACAAAGTAAGTTACTCATCATTTAATCAGATGCATTTCCTTGTAGGAGTAGCTATAGGTTATTCAATGAAACACCCTAAAAGTTTTTCCTGTAGGTTAAGTTACTAGTGGATCCAAAGTGCATGTTGCAAGGACGTAATGAATGCTTTACAGTTATTGTCATACCATTCATCAAATTTGTAGCTATAGGCAATTATATCATGAAGCCATACCTCTTTTATATCCTATCTTTGGGTGTGCAGCTAGCTATGGACACAGCTAAAGAAATCCTTACCGACATGCAGTTCTTCTGTAACATGTCAGTTAATGCCCATGGGACTCAATGCTTTATCTTCTGTGCATAGCTAAGCGGTCAATAGGGCAACCATCGAATCAGGGATAGCATCAGGCAGATCACCAGTAGCTAATTAGACCATGTGGAGTAGTCACAAAGATAGAGGTTTCATGGCCTTGTTCAGAGTTTAGATAAAGCATGTTGTAGGTATAGGTTTGTGTATGTAACCATGGAATATGGGGTGGGGCTTGTAGCCTATAGAGTAAGACCCACATGCGCAAACTAAGGATTTGTCTGCCCTATCAATGAGTAGCACCAGGAGTGCAATTTCCATAGCCTCGTACATTCCCAGGCCCCATGGCCCCAGCCCAGCTTTTCGTCAATTGCAGTACGGAACAACGGGGAGAGCCTGGTATCATTCCTCACATGAGAATGACATAATCATGCAACAAGTGGCAAAATGTTTCAGAATGAAAAAGTGACATTTTGCACACTGTTGAACCAACTACATGTTCAACACTTGGTGTATATGAAAGTCGCCCCCAGTAGCTAGATACGTGTGGTAAGTTGCCACGTAATTGAGCTCTTCTTGGTGTTCTGAGCCCCGGTTTTCCCACGGTGAATTAAGTCCTTCTACCCTTGATGTCACACGTGAGGAAAGAAGCCCTTCGTGTTCTTCGTGCAACCGATAAATAGCGCTGGCCTGGGAACAAGTTTACAATTGCCACTGCCACTTGATTAGTTATTAAACTGAGACCCCCCCCCCCCCCCCCCCCCCAGTGCATAATGATACTGTAATCATGTTCAGGTAGGAGAACATACGTACACCTTTAAACGTACAGTCGTGATCGCAATGCATGGTTACGAAAGGTGTAATCATATTAACATGAGTCTGTATAGGCAACCCCCTACATAATGATTGTCTTTTTTCATCTATTTAACTTGGGTTGCTTTTATCGTGAATCCCTCTACATAATTGGCCTTCATTAGACGTGCAATCAAATTTATACGTACACGTGTAATGAAAAGGACAAGTCATTGTACATTATATACTGGAAAGGACAACCAGAACTAGAAGATCGACAGCTTGTAACCCGGAGGACAAAGAAAAGGTTAACAAATCTTTATTTTCACTGCATAATTACATATTTTGGTGAGTGGGCAACCATGATCATGATGGTGCGGTCATGTAAGTAGACAAAACATTATATAATAGTTGTTTTTATTGCACATTTCCCAGCACAATGAATTTATACTAGACATGTACAGTTAAGTTTTCCCTATAGCAGTGTCATATGAAATCTGTAATGGCATGGCTGCACATCAATTATGATCATGTGATACATGCAGCAACTGATCCGAGCCTAGTTGCAGCTCAAGGTCGTGTGGTATTCCATGTAGCTATACCATAATCCACTTAGCAGTACGATTACTAATGATTGCTTTATAAGGCCATTTGAATATCTATATTCTCTTGCAAGTGGCTGAAGTGTGCACATCTATGCTAAGCCGGTGGTCTATTTACATGAGAGCTTCTAATTGGGCGAGCATGAGCGAGCCCCACGTCAGTTAGTCAAGTGATGCATGGTAGTGACAGTCTGTCTCCCATATCTTAAACCTGGCGCATGCGATTTAACATAAGAAGCATTACAATTCTCAACATCATACTGATTCCATGCAAAATAGTCACTGCAAACTGGAATTTAAATCAATTTACTGAACCTCGAACTCCGCGAAGAATGTTTGAGAACATTGGGCATGGAGCTGGGGCTATAATTATACAAGCGGATGCAGTCGGGGAGCAGCAGTTGACGCAGACGCAATCGGGGATGCATTAGTTGAAGCGGACGCAATCCGGGAGCAACAGTTAAGTGGACGCTAGTGGCAAGCGGACGCAATCGGGGAGCAGCAGCTTTGCACAGAGAGCTGTCCAGCACCAGATTACTCGCGGTAGGCGAATGAGGGGGGAAGTAGCTGAGCGAGCAAAGCTACTATCTGAATAGGTGTAATCACTACGAAACTAGTCTTATTACCCAACCATTAGTGTGGCGGTCATTTATGTTGGTCAAGGTTCAGTAAATTGAAGTACAAAGGTCGCACGTCACTAGTCTAGTCTCGCCCTACGAACATCCCACTTCCGTCACACACGCACGCACACACACACACACACATTAAAATCTTGATTTAAATTCCAGTTTGCAGTGCATCATTATGAGGTAAATGGGTAGTAAATGGGATTTTAGTCACAAGCTCCATTAACACATTCCATTGACTATTTTGCATGGAATCAGTACGATGTCGAGAATTGTAATGCTCCTTATGTTAAATTGCATGCGCCAGGTTTAAGGTATGGGAGACAGACTGTCATGCATCACTACCAAGTACTAAGATGAGTTAGCGCTGAATGCACATGCATGCCATTATGGAATTAATTACCTATACTGACCTGTATATAGCTACTTCCTGCAGCCAAATCTGATATGCCTAGCCTCGTTAAATTAGTGCCCACAAATGATTATAGTGACCTTAAGGAGGTACATTTTGAGGCTTGTATCTGACATCTCCGTTGTTTTAACTGCAAGTGTGTACTTGTACAGCTGCCATTTCATCTGCAAGTCACATGACAAAGTGTGTTGACAACATTATGGCATACCAATAATAACTAGAGTACATACGTAATTATACTGTTTGTTGCATGTTGTGGATCCTTTGAACGTGCGTGTCTACAAATTTGAATATGAACCAGTGTGGCTGCCGTATAGCGATTGTCGACCGCGTCTTGTGAACTCGTGACCATGACATCTGCATGTTTCGTGCTAACTACATACAACAAGCTATAGCTACTGAGCTGTAGCACACTTACTGAACTAAACTCATGCCTATGACTTAATTCCATGGTTGTATGCTAGAGTACAGGAATTGTATGAGGTGAATGAAGCAGTCACTAACTTTGTTAGTGATCTCTGCTGATCACTACATAACCTAGATCTTGATGTTCCACAGCACACAATAATGCCTTGATTTACCCCTGAGGTATGTATTGCAGTATCCTGAGGTATGTATTGCAGTATCCTGAGGTATGTATTGCAGTATCCTGAGGTATGTATTGCAGTATCCTGAGGTATGTATTGCAGTATCCTGAGGTATGTATTGCAGTATCCTGAGGTATGTATTGCAGTAAGACTTGAATAGTAGCTAGTTTTGACTCATCAATTTCATATTTTTTCCACACCGGACAATTTCATTAGCAATGCACTCTCCTATGACATTATGGAAGGTCCAATCACTTCAGGGAATGTAAAGCATGCAGACATTGAATTATAGCCAACTTGATTGAGCCGAAACAGCCTTTGCAGTGTAGCGGTGGTCACAGCAACTCCTGTTCTTGCACTAGCTCTACATGTTGGGGCTATAGATGATAAGCTGGGCAGTTGCTGCTTGTCGTTCATCTAGATCTGTAGTTAATTGTGCATTATTACACGCAGCTAACTCATAGGCGCATATTCACTGTTAGGTGCAGGTTCGAGTTTCTTCCCAGCTACTCGCTGTTAAGCGCTGCAGTCTTCTTCCAGAAACTCAGCCATTTTTGATCCAACGGAGTGGAAAAAGCTATAATTCGAATTGAAGGGCACTTCCTATTAGAGGGAAGTGAGTAAATATTAATGCTTATAGGCGCATATTGCTTCCTGTGGAGCTATAGGCACAAGCACCTAATAATGCGTGACTAGGTACACCCACTGCAGATATCACTTTTTCCGTGGCATTTCTGTTCACTAAGCTTGTGCCACCATCTTGGTGTACCATAATACATTGGCCTCATATGAAGAAACTTGTCAAAATGATGATGTCAGCTGAATTGCATGGTCAAACATGTCTGACGATTGCACCACGCATACACAGTTATACATGTGGGTGGTTCAAGTAAAAACTGAACCTTGTTTTGAAATTTTTTTTATAGCCTCAGAGACACAAATGGCTGTCCTCATCTGTGAATGTGCAGCTACGTAGTTAACATGCATAATGTTAACTTGCATACATAATCAGTGCACAAAGACAGAAAGCCACACCCACCTTAATTGACTGGAATATGAATATCATTAAAGTACAGTTTTTACTTGAACCACCCACATATACTACTTACAAATATGCAAGTGTATACACAGTTATACATATACTATATACACTTATGCAAGTGGTATACATGCCAGTGGCACCCGTACCTCATTAGGAGGGACAGTCCCTGGCCAGCTCTTTTTAGAGGCATGTCATATTTCAGAACCATGCAATACTACAAAAATGCATAGCAATTATCAGTACCTTATTCATGGATTTTTTGGCAATTCTGCTTCTTAGAGGAGTACCCGTAGGTGTGGTCTATACAGGTAATATTCGAAAATGAATGTTGCCACCATGCGTATGTGTGCAAAACAGTGGGACTTGGGTTATGCCGATTTGCTCAATCTTTTTAATGTACCCAGCTTAGTTGATCGCAGAAATTACCTGAGTTTGTGTACCATGTACAAGGTAGTTCATGAACTGGTTTATTTCCCCTACGATCTGTTTGTGCCTAAGACCACCACATTAAGATCATCATCCAAGTTACTCTACTGCCAGCCCTTTGCTCATACTAACGCATTTTTTCACTCCTTTGTACCTAAAACTTGTTCTGTTTGGAATAAT
>OZ007518.1:9281273-9317055 GCA_963931865.1 Axinella damicornis | reverse complement strand
GCACCACACTAGTCAGTGCCATACAGTACCATACATGACACTGATTTGGGGCACCACACTAGTCAGTGCCATACAGTACCATACATGACACTGATTTGGGGCACCGCACTAGTCAGTGCCATACAGTACCATACATGACACTGATTTGGGGCACCGCACTAGTCAGTGCCATACAGTACCATACATGACACTGATTTGGGGCACCACACTAGTCAGTGCCATACAGTACCATACATGACACTGATTTGGGGCACCGCACTAGTCAGTGCCATACAGTAGCATACATGACACTGATTTGGGGCACCGCACTAGTCAGTGCCATACAGTACCATACACGACACTGATTTGGGGCACCGCACTAGTCAGTGCCATACAGTACCATACACGACACTGATTTGGGGCACCACACTAGTCAGTGCCATACAGTACCATACATGACACTGATTTGGGGCACCACACTAGTCAGTGCCATACAGTACCAAACACGACACTGATTTGGGGCACCACACTAGTCAGTGCCATACAGTACCAAACACGACACTGATTTGGGGCACCACACTAGTCAGTGCCATACAGTACCATACATGACACTGATTTGGGGCACCACACTAGTCAGTGCCATACAGTACCAAACACGACACTGATTTGGGGCACCACACTAGTCAGTGCCATACAGTACCATACATGACACTGATTTGGGGCACCACACTAGTCAGTGCCATACAGTACCATACATGACACTGATTTGGGACACCACACTAGTCAGTGCCATACAGTACCATACATGACACTGATTTGGGACACCACACTAGTCAGTGCCATACAGTACCATACATGACACTGATTTGGGGCACCACACTAGTCAGTGCCATACAGTACCAAACACGACACTGATTTGGGGCACCACACTAGTCAGTGCCATACAGTACCATACATGACACTGATTTGGGGCACCACACTAGTCAGTGCCATACAGTACCATACATGACACTGATTTGGGACACCACACTAGTCAGTGCCATACAGTACCATACACGACACTGATTTGGGGCACCACACTAGTCAGTGCCATACAGTACCAAACACGACACTGATTTGGGGCACCACACTAGTCAGTGCCATACAGTACCATACATGACACTGATTTGGGGCACCACACTAGTCAGTGCCATACAGTACCATACATGACACTGATTTGGGACACCACACTAGTCAGTGCCATACAGTACCATACATGACACTGATTTGGGACACCACACTAGTCAGTGCCATACAGTACCATACATGACACTGATTTGGGGCACCACACTAGTCAGTGCCATACAGTACCAAACACGACACTGATTTGGGGCACCACACTAGTCAGTGCCATACAGTACCATACATGACACTGATTTGGGGCACCACACTAGTCAGTGCCATACAGTACCATACATGACACTGATTTGGGACACCACACTAGTCAGTGCCATACAGTACCATACACGACACTGATTTGGGGCACCACACTAGTCAGTGCCATACAGTACCAAACACGACACTGATTTGGGGCACCACACTAGTCAGTGCCATACAGTACCATACATGACACTGATTTGGGGCACCACACTAGTCAGTGCCATACAGTACCATACATGACACTGATTTGGGACACCACACTAGTCAGTGCCATACAGTACCATACATGACACTGATTTGGGACACCACACTAGTCAGTGCCATACAGTACCATACATGACACTGATTTGGGGCACCACACTAGTCAGTGCCATACAGTACCATACAGTGCTTCCTCGTGGCCATGGAGAACATGCCATGGCAACTTCCTGGTTGCCATGGGAACAAAGCTACTGTTGAATTAGGAGGAGGAAGGTGATTGGTGGTCCATGATCAGTCAACCATTCTCCTGGTTGTGTCAGGTTCAAAGTTCAGGAGGATGGACCTTGCTCAAGTGATTCAAGCTCCTCACCTCTTATGAGATGAGGAGATTGCAAATGAAGCCGACTATTTCCATGGGGCCTGGTGACACTTGGCAAAATTCCCATATGTGCTGAGCTCAGCAGTCTTGATTTCGGGTAGGCGAATCACGTTCGTCCATTGCCAATTACTGTGTAGTAATTACATTCTTTACCCCGTGAAAAGTGTAGCTGTTTGATAAAACCGCTGTTCTAGCCTTCAAGACTCACCTCTGGTCGCTCCTTGGGGACTTTCTACTTCGCCATCACCAACAGCTACCTTCCGCGTGATTTCGAATGCAGCCAAGTAAGGAATGTAATCGCTTACACAGTTATGCTGACTGTGCACATACGGGAATTTGCCATGTGTCACCAGGCCCTCTTCCGCGTTCCGCGTGTGGGCCTGGGTACGAGGCTACCTGCCTTGTGGCTTAAAGCACCATTCTATTAAGGATGTAAATCACTATCTAAGTACGTACTTTGAGGGACTCTATCACTGAAGAACTTTGCAGCATCCATGAAGCTGTTGCACAGTGCAGAATCAACGAAACCGCCACACACTTGAGAGCATTCTTTGTGATCATCCAGGTTTGATAAGAAGTCCGCAACAGCTTCCAAACGTACGTACTGTAACTGTGCAAACACTTGAACCACTGCCCTGGAATCATCTTGTCGCTGGTGGTCACAGAAGGCACGTTTCTCAGACACAAGGACTCGATCTGTACACATCTCCTCCGTCAGTTGGTAGGCATCAATTAGGGATAAGAGCGCGATGAAACCATGACAAACAGATGCGTCTTTTTTCCTTTGTACGATCAACTCGTCCAACATATCATGACCTCTTTTGGTCTCAAAAACCATAAGAAAAAAGGTGTCCATAGGACATTTCCTCTTTGTATAGTAAGTAGCTAGATCTTCTTCCATGGGTGACCCGTCCGGTAGTCGTAGGTGCGGTGTGCAGGAGTTTGTCCTGTCCAGAATAGCGTCTCTAGCCTCAACAGAGAGACCCATAGCTGGAGCTGCTGCAATTGTGGGTGCACTTTCCACAACACAGATCAGCGAGACAGCAAGGAGGATGAGATTTGCAAGTAGCATCTTGCTTGGGTGATTCATGTCTAGAACTAAATTACTACTAAGGGGCGGGGCAGGTTGACTTGCGCCTCGCACAGCTCAGGTTCTTTGTACTTCAGTAGAGTGAGACTAGAGTCCAACCTCGGCGAGCTAACCTATACACGTACGTCCACCAGCACGGTACTGCCACCACGGACACGTCTGACTCAGTGCAGTCGCGCTCGGTAGGCATCAATTAGAGAACGGTATCTCTAGCTAGTCGTACACGATAGTGTACGAAAGCTAAGACCGTATACTCCAAACTGGGCACGAGACTAGAAGGTGGGTTGCGCAATTGCATATCAATCACACGTTTTTGGACTACTTCCTTTTTGTTACCAGGTTTCTTGCTATGGAGCTTGAGGCAGCACCATTGCGTGTCATGGAATTTTATGCAGGGGTTGGGGGGACGCACTATGCCTTGCTGGAGTCAGGAGCTAATGTTGAGATAATTGCTTCAATTGACATCAATACTAACACAAAGCGTGTGTACAAGCACAATTTCCCAAATACCCCTCATTTGAACCGAAATATATGTGGAATGACAGCTGCCGAAATGGACAGCTTCAGACCAGATATGTTCACGATGTCCCCACCTTGCCAGCCGTTCACGAGACAGGGTCACAGACGGGACAATGTCGATCGCAGGACGGACAGCTTCTTTCACCTGATGCAACTTCTGACTGAGATGCACCACCCACCGACATACCTCTTCGTGGAAAATGTTCAGGGTTTTGAGCTTTCAAACACGCGAGAGCACTTTGTTACAATACTGAAGAGGCTAGGATACGAATTTCAGGAATTCCTCATCTCACCAGTTCAATTTGGCATTCCCAATTCAAGATTGAGGTTCTACCTACTTGCCAAGAGAAGTCCCTTTGCTCTAGGATTTTCCGAGCAGCCATGCCGAGATGTAAGAGAACTGCTAAGATCTTCTGAATTGAGTGCTAACTGCCCTGGAACATCACTGCATGCGAGGATTCCAAACAGTCAGGACTCTGACGGAAAAACAGTTCCTGATCTGAGTCCAGATGTTTTTTCTGAATCCGAAATCAGTCCCAACCATGAGAAGCAAGTGACTCAGGTACAGAGCTCAGTGGAGTCCGCAGCGGGCTCACTACAAGGAACGCCGTCATCACAAGAACAGGAGCTGAGTTCACTCCGCAAGAACTATGCTACATCTGCTGTGCTACAGCCGCAGGCTGAGGGCAGTGGGGCAAGCTTCATCTCACCGCCGATCACTGAAACTACCAGGAGAGTTGAACCGTTGCTGAGTTACCTCACACAACTCACAGATGCCGAGTTAGAGCTGTATTTGGTGCCTGAGAAGACTTTGATGAAATACGCAACTGGGTTTGACATAGTCCAGCCAAGCTCCAACCATTCTTGCTGTTTCACTAGGGCATACGGCAACTATGCTGTTGGTACTGGGTCCATCCTACAACATGCAATCTCTGAAGACCTCGACAAAGCCTTCCAAGATTTCCTGGAGTTCCAGAAGAAGGGAGAGAGTGAGAAGTGTCTTCAGAGTTTGCAAATACTCAAGTTGCACTACTTTTCTCCACGGGAGGTTGCAAATCTGATGTGTTTTCCTCCTCAGTTTGCGTTCCCTCCCGACCTGACCCTGAGACAGAGATACAAGGTGATTGGAAACAGCCTGAACGTTCACGTTGTCTCCGTGCTCCTACAGTACATGTTCAGTGGATAAAAATGTTCAGTTGTATAACTAGCTCAGCCTAATGTTAGCCTCGTTCCCAGTCCCACGCCCAGCTTTTCGTCGCTTGCAGTACAGCGTTTTGCAGCGTTCTTGCAATATCCGGTCACCAGAGCGTCAACTGTATCAGCCAATCAGCGAGCAGAATTCAAATAGCTCTTCAATTTGATTGGTTAATACTGTTGGTGCTGTTGTAACCGGATGTTGCAAGAACGCTGCAAAGCGCTGTACGGTACTGGAAGCGACGAAAAGCTGGGCGTGGGACTGGGAACGAGATGTTACTTTCATGCAAACTGTTGTCAAGCCTGATCGATTAGTGAACTATACGGTTTTGCATGCTCCAGACCATAATATTATAATACAATACATGTTATATTAATAATACTACATCACAGTACATGTTCTGGTTTCAAGTACGTATGTAGTTATGCTCGTTCCCAGGATCGAGATGGTGAGCCTGGGAACGAGGCTAGTATGTAGTCTCCTCTTTAATTTCCCTGTGGCACATTAATATGTTGGTCAGATCACTGTGAGTGTGCCAATCAGTGTTGAAAGATAGCTATATAAATCTTAATAGTACTTTTTGCAAGCGCTACAATATGCCTACCTATAGTAACTGTATTAATTATCATGATTTTGTAATCATGGATATTGGTCCGGCAGGAAGTAGTTTTACAGGACTCCCAGGGAGACCAGCCCCATGCAGGCTGATGGGACTTAGCTAACTGATTTATCTAGCTACATACATGTACTAGATAATGGGCACACATGCACATTCAGCACTGCCCCTGGTCCCACGTGCCTGGTCGTAATATACGCTAACCCATTTCCCTGCTTCCTGCAGGACCAATAATTAAAGTAAGACAAAAAACTTCTCATTGGGGGACATACTCCTTAATGCATTGGGGGGGGGCATGGGCCATGCTGTGGAGGCCTGGATGCGAGGCTAGGTATCAGAGGTGGGAGAGCCCACGCAGTTCTACTAATGGAGCACAACAAATTAATATCCTATTTATCACACCCTCCCTCCCTTCCCCCCTCGATATATCTGCATGTAATGTCTTCTTGTAAAACCATGACAATTTGAGGCAGCCATTTTTTTTGTTTCTGAATAGTTCCACTATAGCTGATCCACCTTCTCAATCATTATAATTATAATTATAATTATTAGCTTCATTCCCCACCGCCAGTATTTGATCAAATACGTCGACCCATATTTGCGCATTGCAAATACTGGTGGTGGAAATGGCCTGGGAACGAGGCTATGACATGAATTTATAAGGCCACTTCTATACCATGGCCAATAGATCGAAGCAGCATATTAGCAGTGCCATCAATTTAATTCAGCTGTAACACATTAAAAACACAATGCACAATACAGAACTACATGAGAGGTTTGTAAGGTGCACTGTGGCTGGCAACTAACCCCAGCAGCGTACTAACATCTTCTGTACTGCTAATGTAACAAGTCAAGTCCAAAATGGTCGGTGTCTTCAGATCCATTAGTGTCACATCTTGCCAGTGGTGCTCAGCGTTGGTCGTCCCATACTCTCTGGCGACATTTCTTGTCGGACGTGTATGAGGAGACTCCCTCACGAAGCTAGTGTACAAAAAGAACACGGCTGATCAGATACCTGAGAGGTTATGATCACAAGTGCAGGTAGCCATGGAAACAAGCGGCATACTTTAACCCAATTCAGACCTCAGTACAAAACAAGCTCTTCTGTATGAGTTTTAGACTATAGCAAATCCTTTCTGTTAGCCTTACGGACAGCTGTTCGCTCACCCTCTTTCTCTTACGGACAGCTGTTCGTTCACCCTCTTTCTCTTACGGACAGCTGTTCACTCACCCTCTTCCTGTTGTGGACACAGACGTAGCACATGACAGCACTCCCGGCTATGACCAAGAAGATGGTGAAGAAATGCCACGCACCGTAGCTCGGCGGTTCATTTTTAAACACCTGCCCAGCCATGTTTTCTAAGCAAATGTATGTGTGCATAGTTTGTGTGTGACGGCAGTGATACACGTAACTGGTCAAACTTAGCTCCCGCAACAAAGCAGCAATGGCCCCCGGCAATGGCCCCCGGCAATGGCCCCCGGCCTACACGGTATGTGTATCCATAGATAATACATGTATAACTACGTAGTTCTATTATTATGGGTACATGTAGTAGGCTTAACGTAGCCTCGCCGTTCCCACCGCCAGTATTTGATCGCTTCCAGTATGAAATACGGCGGGGGAAAGGCATGGGAGATCTGCCATCAGGTAGACACATGGTAGACACACGGAGGGCGGTGCACAACGAAGAATCTCGACGTCCTGGGTTGTCAGGAGCAGTCAGAATCTGCCAAAGTTCGTGACTGAGACGTAATATAATTTTAATCACACAGCGTTTCGACCTGGGTAGGTCTTCCTCAAGGTGTACCAAGGTACACCTTGAGGAAGACCTACCCAGGTCGAAACGTTGTGTGATTAAGCATCTTGGTCACAAACTTTGGCATATTCTGACTACTCCCACCTACTAGTCGCTCAGTGATGGCTCTACCCAGTGCATCACTAACCTCGTTCCCGGCCGGCAGGTCTACCCCGTTTCTTTCTGTTCTTCGGTTTGCATTGACAGTAATACACGGATGTGGAAGGGCGGGGAAGGCCTGGTAGTATTCATCACGTGCTTATGTCAAGTGGACGTGGGGGCTCTACTGCAAATAAGTTTAAAAACCACTGACGAAGTTGTGTAGATCGTCTGCAAGTCTCAACTAGCCGCAGTCTCGACTAGCCGCAGAGCGTTCAAACCGAGCCGACTGGATGATGAACTGCTTCAGGACCTGCTGAAACGACTACGGGCCCCGCCCCCCTACGTCCACCTGACATCACTCACGTGATGAATGATACCAGGCCTTCCACGTTTTTTACCGCCCTTCCGCATCCGTGTATTATTGTCAACGCAAACCGAAGAACAGAAAAACGGGGTAGGCCTGGGAACGAAGCTAGTGCATCCACACCTTGCTGAACAGGGTAATGATTACTGATAACAGCTGGGGGCGCTATCCCAAAGACTGCGGGATAGCTACTACATAGTACGTTTGCAACAGGGAATGCTAAATGCAGACACCATGAACACAAAGGGGGGGGGGGGGGGGGGGGGGGGGCAGGGGGGTAATCCTCCCACGAGGCAGGGGGGTAAGCCTCCCACCGACCAGCGTCGATCACTAAGGTTCTGACTGCATGGTGTACAAGTAGTGAGCTCACCTTCAGTTCCTCCGCCGCCTCCCATCGGTGGTGTTAGTGCTGGTGTGTGTTCCTGAGTAGGAGGTTCTGAGATGGGTTTTCGGGGGGGGGGGGGAACAGGATGGCAGGGTTTCATTCAGAGGGGACCTGGTATGATGTCATAACTACCTGTAAACAAGGCATACATATACATGTATATATACACATGTATGACGTCATAATTATAATTACCTGTAAACAAGGCATAATGGCAGTTGGAATTAACATGCAGTGGTTTGAACACAAGTGTTTGGTTAGCTGCCAAAACCAACCAGATTCAATCTTAGGACAGCAGAAATTTATTTGTAATCTTGTGGGCTCACCTTCTGTTTCTCCGCCACCTCCCATTGGTTGGACAAGCTTCTCGCCGGTACGACCAGGAGGTAGTGCTGGTGTGTGCACTGGAACAGGAGGCTCTGAGATGGGTTTTCGTGTTGATGGTGCTATTTCCGTACGGACAACATCGCTACCAGGAGAGGCTTGTGACGTAGGCTGAGTGCTGAGCCTAGCTAGGTCACTGTGCCGTGAATGGTTCCGCCTAAAAGCCTTCAGTAACTTTTGTATCTCCTCTTCAGATATACCTTCCCGCTGAAGGAAGCTGCGAAGTTGCTCCTCACCATCCCGCGGAGGGAGGCTGCTATGAGTAAGCAATTTATTCCCATCTGTGTGGATCTTGCGAACCCAGGGTTGTAGTTCCACTTTTGGTATACCACGTTGCAGCTCTGCAAGAGAAAGATATGCAGTAAAGTGGGATTGAACTATGCAAGGTTGCCACTCCAAGTCACGTCCCCTTCCTGCCCCTCCCCCACTCAGTATGAGTCATATTCCCCCCCACCCCCCCACTCAGTACGACTCACGTTCCCCTCCTCCCTCCCCCACTCAGTACCATATATGACACTGATTTGGGGCACCACACTAGTCAGTACCATACAGTACCATATATGACACCGATTTGGGGCACTAGTCAATGCCATACAGTAGCATACATGACACTGGGGCACTAGTCAATGCCATACAGTAGCATACAGGACACCGATTTGGGGCACTAGTCAATGCCATACAGTAGCATACATGACACTGGGGCACTAGTCAGTGCCATACAGTAGCATACATGACACTGATTTGGGGCACCACACTAGTCATACATGACACTGATTTGGGGCACCACACTAGTCAGTGCCATACAGTAGCATACATGACACTGATTTGGGGCACCACACTAGTCAGTGCCATACAGTACCATGCATTGCCTACTCGTGGAGAACATGCCATGGCAACTTTCTGGTTGCCATGAGAATAAAGTAACGTTGAATTATGAGGAAGGTGATTGGTGGTCCATGATCAGTCAGCTTGTGGTTTAGTCACCAAGGGGTTCATTCTCCTAGTTGTGTCAGGTTCCAAAGTTCAGGAGGATGGCCAATTGTGAATCTTGCTCAAGTGATTCAAGCTCCCCACCTCTTATGAGATGAGGAAATTGTGAATGAAGTCGACTATTTCCATGGGGCCTGGTGACACTTGGCAAAATTCCCATATGTGCTGAGCTCAGCAGTCTTGATTTCGGGTAGGCGAATCACGTTCGTCCATTGCCAATTACTGTGTAGTAATTACATTCTTTACCCCGTGAAAAGTGTAGCTGTTTGATAAAACCGCTGTTCTAGCCTTCAAGACTCACCTCTGGTCGCTCCTTGGGGACTTTCTACTTCGCCATCACCAACAGCTACCTTCCGCGTGATTTCGAATGCAGTCAAGTAAGGAATGTAATCGCTTACGCAGTTATGCTGACTGTGCACATACGGGAATTTTGCCAAGTGTCACCAGGCCCACTTCCGCGTTCCGCGTGTGGGCCTGGGTACGAGGCTACCTGCCTTGTGGCTTAAAGAGCCATTCTATTAAGGATGAAAATCACTAACTATAAGTACGTACTTTGAGGGACTCTATCACTGAAGAACTTTGCAGCATCCATGAAGCTGTTGCACAGTGCAGAATCAACGAAACCGCCACACACTTGAGAGCATTCTTTGTGATCATCCAGGTTTGATAAGAAGTCCGCAACGGCTTCCAAACGTACGTATTGTAACCGTGCAAACATTTGAACCACCGCCCTGGAATCATCTTGTCGCTGGTGGTCACAGAAGACACGTTTCTCGGACACAAGGACTCGATCTGTACACATCTCCTCCGTCAGTTGGTAGGCATCAATTAGGGATAAGAGCGCGATGAAACCATGACAAACAGATGCGTCTTTTTTCCTTTGTACGATCAACTCATCCAACATATCATGACCTCTTTTGGTCTCAAAAACCATAAGAAAAAAGTTGTCCATAGGACATTTCCTCTTTGTATAGTAAGTAGCCAGATCTTCTTCCATGGGTGACCCGTCCGGTAGTCGTAGGTGCGGTGTGCAGGAGTTTGTCCTGTCCAGAATAGCGTCTCTAGCCTCAACAGAGAGACCCATAGCTGGAGCTGCTGCAGTTGTGGGTGCACTTTCCACCACACAGATGAGCGAGGCAGCGAGGAGGATGAGATTTGCAAGTAGCATCTTGCTTGGGTGATTCCTGTCTAGAACTAAATTATTACTAAGGGGCGGGGCAGGTTGACTTGCGCCTCGCACAGCTCAGGTTCTTTGTACTTCAGTAGAGTGAGACTAGAGTCCAACCTCGGCGAGCTAACCTATACACGTCGTCCACCAGCACGGTACTGCCACACACGGACACGTCACTTGACTAGTCGCACTCGGTACCGGTAGGCATCAGGTACCCAGACCCTCACGCGGCGTTTCGCGTGTGGGCCTGGGAACGAGGCTATATCAATCACACGTTTTTGGACTACTTCCTTTTACTACCAGGTTTCTTGCTATGGAGCTTGAGGCAGCACCATTGCGTGTCATGGAATTTTATGCAGGGGTTGGGGGGACGCACTATGCCTTGCTGGAGTCCGGAGCTAATGGTGAGATAGTTGCTTCAATTGACATCAATACTAACACGAATCGTGTGTACAAGCACAATTTCCCAAATACCCCTCATTTGAACCGAAATATATGCGGAATGACAGCTGCCGAAATGGACAGCTTCAGACCAGATATGTTCACGATGTCCCCACCTTGTCAGCCGTTCACGAGACAGGGCCACAGACGGGACAATGTCGATCGTAGGACAGATAGCTTCTTTCACCTGATGCAACTTCTGACTGAGATGCACCACCCACCAACATACCTCTTTGTGGAAAACGTTCAGGGTTTTGAGCTTTCAAACACGCGAGAGCACTTTGTTACAATACTGAAGAGGCTAGGATACGAATTTCAGGAATTCCTCATCTCACCGGTTCAATTTGGCATTCCCAATTCAAGATTGAGGTTCTACCTACTTGCCAAGAGAAGTCCCTTTGCTCTAGGATTTTCCGAGCAGCCATGCCGAGATGTAAGAGAACTGCTAAGATCATTGGAATTGAGTGCTGACAGCCCTGGAACATCACTGCATGCGAGGATTCCAAAGAGTCAGGACTCTAATGGAAAGACAGTTCCTGATCTGAGTCAAGAAGTTTTTTCAGAACCCAAAATCAGTCCCGACCATGAGAAGCAAGTGACTGAGGTACAGAGCTCAGTGGAGTCCGCAATGGGCTCACTAGAAGGAAAGCAGTCATCACAAGAACAGGAGACGAGTTCACTCCGCAAGAACTATGCTACATCTGCTATGCTACAGCCGCAGGCTGAGGGCATTGGGGCAAGCTTCGTCTCACTGCCGATCACTGAAACTACCAGGAGAGTTAAACAATTGCTGAGTTACCTCACACCACTCACAGATGCCGAGTTAGAGCTGTATTTGGTGCCCGAGAAGACTTTGATGAAATACGCAACCGGGTTTGACATAGTCCAGCCAAGCTCCAACCATTCTTGCTGTTTCACTAGGGCATACGGCAACTACGCTGTCGGTACTGGGTCCATCCTACATCATGCAATCTCTGAAGACCTCGACAAAGCCTTCCAAGATTTCCTGGAGTTCCAGAAGAAGGGAGAGAGTGACAAGTGTCTTCAGAGTTTGCAAGTACTCAAGTTGCGCTACTTTTCTCCACGGGAGGTTGCAAATCTTATGTGTTTTCCTCCTCAGTTTGCGTTCCCTCCCGACCTGACCCTGAGACAGAGATACAAGGTGATTGGAAACAGCCTGAATGTTCACGTTGTCTCCGTGCTCCTACAATACTTGTTCAGTTGAGTTGTATAACTAGCTCAGCCTAATGTTACTTTCATGCAACTGTTGTCAAGCCTGATGGATTAGTGAACTACGGTTTTGCTCCAGTACATAGTCTGGTTTCTTTCCTCAGTA
Organism: Axinella damicornis; assembly: GCA_963931865.1. Classification (NCBI taxonomy): domain Eukaryota; kingdom Metazoa; phylum Porifera; class Demospongiae; order Axinellida; family Axinellidae; genus Axinella; species Axinella damicornis. Next base: position 9,304,688 of record OZ007518.1, on the reverse strand, counting down.
AATGAAGTACGCATGTAGTAGTCTCCTCTGTAATTTCCCTGTGGCACATTAATCTTGGTCGGATTACTAACCAAAGTCAGATTTCACAAGGTGCAAAAAGCTTGCAAGAATCTTGTAAGCTTTTTGTTCTCATGACATTTTTCTAGTAGGGCCAGTGCTAGCTTGCTCTGTGTACTGAGCATGTTTGAAGTCCTGAATAACCGGTAAATGACTTGCACTAGGGCATTAATAAGCTTGAACAATGCCAGAAGTTAATTTGCTTTAGTAAGTGCAATACAGTGGGAACTACTATAGTAGGATATGCCGGTCTCTTCCAGCCTAGAAATTATGTGCACCCAGCATGTAGAAATTTAACTGCATAAAAAGAACAGTCATGCAGATAAACATGGCTACGTATGATCTACATACCGTAGAGTACGTATCAAGTGTCCACCACGTATCTAGTGCTCACCCCCCTGTTCAGCGGCGTTCTAATGTCCCCGAAACATGCATGGCGCTTAATATGTACTCTACGGTAACCGATAATGACAAACAACACCTGCTCTCTGATGCCTGGCTGGACATTAATGTCCATTGTTGTTTTGATTAACTAACTAAATACGTACCCTTTCAGTATGGGGTTTTGACTGCTAACTAAATCATAGTAAAGTTGAAAACTAGTCGAAAACTAAACTACAACTAACTATAATGCTTGGTTCGCTCAATCGACTAAAACTAAAAGTGAAAACAGTGAATTTCACTCTTTTCTTCAAAACTAAAACCCTTTAAGGTTACGGGATACCCAATAACTAATTAGGTAATTAAGTGGGCGTGACTTCCTGTATTAGGCCAATTAAATGGGCGTGACTTCCTGTACGCATGCGCCTAACCAAGGCAGCTGCTGTCCTGCCATAGTGAAGACGTGTTCGTGATGGCCACTGATTTTCGACGTCAAACGTCTTCGCTGCCGTTCAGTGTAGGGTGTGCGCTGTTACCGCGAGTGAAAGTGAGGTACCTGTTGCAGTGCCAGAGACAGCAGAACAGCGATAGTCGGCTCTTTCCGTGAAGTAGTACGTGCAGAAAGGGGGACGGTTTGACCTCTGTGACTTCCACTTTCGACTTCCGTCGATTCTATCTCTCATCGTAGACCTCCCCAGGCTTTCACTATTGTCTCTGTCACCATTAGCGGCAAGGTAGGTCTCGATAAAGTACGATTTGTGCTCTGAATGTCCCTTTCTATGTCCAAAATTTGACGTCAAAAAATCCTTGTAACAGAGTCGTACGATAACTGCACGCAGTGCATGTGCCCTAGCGCTTATACCGCTGATCTCCGCAGCATCCAATGATACATCTCTTGTACTTCATAGTGCGTGAGCCTTGCTTACTAGGGTGAGCCAGAACGAGCTCCACATTAGTTGTAAAACTAGGAAGCCACGCCCACTTAATTAATCGGACGTTAATTATAATTATTTGGGTATCCCGTAACCTTAAGTTCTAAAGTCCTTTTTCCATTTTAGTTAACTAACTAAAACTATTATCTAAAAGCTTCTATAGCTGAAACTATAACGAAATGATTCCGCATAACCCAAAAACTAAACTAATGCTCGGATAGCTATGCTAAAACAACACTGAATTAATGTCCTAGGGGGAGTCACTATATTCACTGAGGGGAGACATTGTGAATACAGTTAAACCTCCGATAGTGGACCCTCCGAGATAGGGACACAATATAATAAACCTCTCTATAAAGGACGCTTTTCAAGGTCCCAAATAATTGGTTTGCCTATGGTACCGGTTCTAATACATTTTGAACCTCCGAGAAGAGGACAACCTCTCTACAAAGGACAAAAGAGTTGAATTTATATTGTTCCCAAAGTGTTATACGTACTTCGTACCGTGACAACGCCAGCTGCAAATCTCGGCGAAATACAGCACTGGTTTTTCTGTACGTCTCAAAAATCAGCTGAACGTATTTAGCTAAAATGCTCTTCGCAGGCAGCTCTTCCACTGGTTACTCGAGGGGGCTACGTTGTCATATGGCGTCGAACGAACGTCTCATCGTGGTTTCTCCCCTGCAAGATGTACAAAAACAGGAAAATTGACCTCGCGGTAACACTGTTAACTCCGTATCCGGCTAGTTCGGAAGCGTACTTACATAAACTCAACGTAGCCCCCTCCAGACTGGGCCTGTCTCGATCCTGAGAAAGAACAGCAGCAGTAGCTTGCGTGCAATGAAACTGAGACGTACAGAAAAATTATTAATTCCATCAATACTGAATAATTCGCTGTCTCCGTTGCGGCTGCTCCAGAACATCCTGGCTTGGTACATAAGTAGCACTTACCATGAAGTGTTTGATTACCACATTTGTTTTCCATCCATGGCAGGACTTGCAGGTTACAACATATTTTAGATGACATAATTATTACTTCCAAAATCACTTGCCCGCCACCTTAATGAGACCTGATAAGCCTTCAAAATTGCCTCGCCTCCACAAGTGTACAACACTGGAATCTTTGGACAGTGACAAGTTGATTTGTCGAGGTCACCCCAGGGCCGGAGCACTCCCTTTAGAGGTGGTAGGGCAGGGGCGGATACAGGATTTATGAAAGGGGGGGGGCACTATATTGCTGCGTAGAGGCGCGTAGCGCCGATCAGTCCGCGCGAAGCGCGGAAAAAAATTTTCGCCTTCATTTTTCACTTCTCAGGATGGGCTCTCGTGGCACCTTCGCGCTTTGCACTGCAAGTTCCAGATGTACGAGGATTGCAGGTCCCAGGACCGCCATGAGCTTCTTCCTTGCTCAAATTTCGCTCACGAACGTAATACGTAAGTTATATATACGTACACGGAGGGGTATACTAGATCGTGGTCTCGTTCCCAAGCCGTTCGGTTTCAGGCAACGCACGGTATTGCGAGCTGAGGAGGCCAGGCCAGGAGTTGCAACCGTAGAACGTAGCGGCAGCAAGTTAGTAAGGAGGAAAATAAAGCGGTGAGAAGCAAAAGGGGGGGAAAAAGTGGTAGGGCCATTGCCCTACCTGCCCTACCGTGTGCGCCGGCCATGCACCCGCTTCCATTGCTGAGCTACAAGCGGAACATACCTACTAAAGTCGAGTCTAATTTAAAATGATTTCTCCTCGAAGTTTGCATGTATTTAATTACAGTGCTCATTTTGTTAGTTGCAATGTAATTCTGTTAGTGGCTCAGTGGTACATGTATAAACAGCTGCAGAACGATGACCTACTCCGCATAACTTCTGGACAGAGAAAGTTCAGCTCTAGTGTCATGTTTATTTACATTTTAATACAATAAAGAAAAAAACAAGGGAATCCTGAACTATACACCAAATGAACTCAGCTGCTCTTCCATTAACCTTTTCCATAGGTCAGCATGAGGCTTCATATTTACTTTGATCGGGTGAACAAATTGAGCTCTCCTAGCTCTGGTTTCAAGAAAACTCAACTTTCCCCTTTTGCGATTGTCCCACACGTATCCGGCATTTATAAAATGTCCTCGGTCAGTTGGAGCTACAATGTCCACTGCCAGAGGGAGAGCAACTTCGCTGATTAAACCAGCTGTCCTGGTTATGAAGGTCAGGACATCCGTCATATTTCCTGCTAGTGAGTACGGTACATACACAATGTCTGCACCGCCAGTTGCATGTATAGAATCAGGAAACCCGACTTTCTTGACTATTATGTCTTTCCACTCTGCTGGAAGATGCTCTATTACAGCTTCCAGGGGTTTCAACGCCCAGTTCCAATGCCAAGTGTTTAGAAGAGAAGCTCTAGCGGTGTAGTTGATACGTAGTGCATCAACGTACCAGATCTGTGATAGTGGTAACAAACTCATCATGGCAAGGTTGACGAACATGTCATCTGAAATAAACAGGTATCCGTCTGGCCGTGGGTCCCCCCACGTCTCATTTAGACAATTACATAGACATTTATGTTCAAACCAACCATGTTGAGAGTTACAGCCAGAGAATGTAACATCATTTGGTAAGTAGTTGGGCTTTTTCCATTTTCCATCAAATAACAGCATGATGTGATTGAAGAATCGGCTGTAGCACGTCAACAGTAGGTTTATTGTCTTCTCATTCGGAGCCATGTTATTGAAATTAAACATGACACAGAGCTGAACTTTCTTTGTCCAAAAAGTTGATGCAGGGCGCCTCGTGCTGCTTGTGACGTCGAGGTTATGCGGAGTAGGTCGTTCTGCAGCTTTTGGTTTAGGCACTTTCTTTGTCCAAAAAGTTGATGCAGGGCGCCTCGTGCTGCTTGTGACGTCGAAGTTATGCGGAGTAGGTCGTTCTGCAGCTTTATAGTTACAATAGTACCACAGAATCACCAACAAAAACTGTGCCTAACAAAATGAGAACTCTAAGTACACACAAATTTTGACCAGAAATCGCCATCGTAGTCTAAAGGGGCGGGTCTCATATCTTACCTTTGCTAATCAGGTCAGGTCCGGTTACGGGATCAGATTGTATACTCGCGTGCGCGCGCCCTGCGAAATATATCGGGAAAATTAATTACCATGCACAACAAAACTGTGCCTAACAAAATGAGAACTCTAAGTACACACAAATAAGAGCGTGCAGGCAGAGCATGACAGAAGTAATTTGATAAGATAATAATTACTTCGCTCGCTTCGCTCGCTCAGCTAATCCGGCGCCCGGCGGACAGCTCTCTGTGCAGAGCTCAGTGCTGCTCCCCGATTGCGTCCGCTTCAGCTGCTGCTCCCCGATTGCATCGCTCGTGACTGCTGTTCGTCGTTTCCATCCGCTGCTCGCCGCTAGCTTAACTTGCGTCCGCTTCGGCTGCTCTTTCCCGATTTCAACAGCTCCCCGATCGATTGCGTGCGCTTCGGCTGCTGCTCCAGCGCGCGCTCCCCGATTGCGTCCTCTTCAACAGCAGCTCCCCGATTGCGTGCGCTTCGGCTGCTGCTCCCCGATGGCGTCCGCTTCGACTGCTGCTCTCCGATTGCATCCGCTTAACTCTTGTAGCCTGCTCACCTGTGCATGTTCTGGAAGATTCCAAACATTCTTTGTGGAGTTCGAGGTTATAATTATACTAACCCCCCCCGTCCTTCTCTTGAAGCTAATATTCCTAGCTGTCCCATGTATACCCTCTATCTCTGACCGAAACGCGAGGCCCCACGTAAGCAGTTTAGCTATGCTGAGGCACTATGTGGCCACCCCATGCATCAAGCCCAAACCCATGCAACAAGGCTATAGTAAACCCAGTAGTCTCCCATCCCACGGGCCTCTGAACAAGGTGGGGCCCAACCATTACATAACACATCTCCTCACACCAGCGACACCATATCATGGACACCATCAACACCATATGGACACCACTGACACCGTATGGACACTAGAGACACTATAGGGACACCACAGACACCAGTGAAACCACTGACACCAGCAACACCATGGACACCATATACACCAACGACACTATAATTATGGGTAATAATATAATACATCAAGTATTATGACTGTAATGCATAATGATGTAATCTAAATACCCAGAAGCACCCTCCTGTCTAGAACTCAATTAATTTCACAGACAGAGGTGGCGAAAGCTTCTGGAGGTTCGTACTCATCGAAGCTGGCCCACATGCACGCTACCAACACTCATGCATCACACAACAGAATTGGGGTAACCCGTGGTATAGCTGCACGGATGGCAAAGTAAATTACAAGCTGAAATCTGACCTCCAAACCTGGTCAAGACTTATTAACAAGCTTGTTTGGTGTATAATCATCCATAAAGAAGTGTTATCCTATTGTGTGCCTCTTCATTCTGAGGATGTGTCTGATCTTATCAACTGTGTTTGGGCAGAGCGTCCCTTGCTGGCATTGCAGAAGCTGCTGGCGTCTCTGAAACTTGGTAACACACTCCTGGAATTTTGCAATGTCGGCATCCGAGGTGGACATTGGGTTGAAATTTTCACCAAGATCTCTGTCAAGACCTAGTCTGTGTGTGGAGGGTGTGGTGTGATGTGTGTGTAGTGTGTAGGTGTGTACGTGTGGTGTGGTGTGTGGAGGGTGTGGTGTGGTATGTGGAGGGTGTGGTGTGGTGTGGGTGTCATGTGTGGGCCGTGTGTGTAGTAGGTGGGGGTGTGTGTTGTGTGTGGGATGAGACAAGCAGTCAGTAGGACAGACACAAGTATACAGAGTTTTACAGAGAACAGACACAAGTATACAGAGTTTTACAGAGGACAGACACAAGTATACAGAGTTTTACAGAGGACAGACACAAGTATACAGAGGACAGACACAAGTATACAGGGGACAGACAAGTATACAGAGGACAGACAAGTATACAGAGTTTTACAGAGTCACGTAGTGGGGCATATAGAAACTTTTGCTGTCGTAGGTCGCCATTCACAGGCCGGGGTGCTAGCTAGTAGCTAGCCTCGTTCCCAGGCTCGATCAAGCCCCTTGCACAGCAACTCTTCACTTTTCATCGCTGCACAGGGGGTAGGGAGATCCTGGGAATGAGGTGTAGCTGTTTGTGGCACTGGTTGCAGTGTGAGTACAGGAGTACAGGAAAAGGGATCATGTCTTCCTTGCTGTCTCCTACCTGAGCACGCTGGCATAGATGGTGAGGAAGGCTTGTCTCAGGTACTGGAACGTGGGGGAAGTGAGGTACCCATTTTCCGGCAGCACAACGGAGTACATGGACTCATGGATGTTGTGGGCTTTCTGGAGACAATACGTGGAGAGAATTATCATAACAAAACACAGTCATTACAAGTTGTCAACAGTGTTCCCCCCCAAAACTGACAGGAAAGGGGGCCGGAGGTGAAAATAGTACAAAATTGACCAGATCAAAGAACTTAATGCATTCCAATGACCACATCAAACGACAATGGGCCAGGAAAGGGGGGAGGAGCACCCCTCTACCCCCATTTGGGGGGAAACACTGTTACAAGTGGAAGCCACCCAACCTGGCAGGGTAACCGGTAGGGCTAGCTCTTTCTTTTCTGGAGGGGAGGGGGGACCTTGGAACGAGGATATAGGCTAGGTCTACACTCATTACCCATCAGAAACTGGCTAGAAATTATGCATAGGAAACACCTGGAAATTACTCATGAACTGAATTACAGGGAAACAGCTGTTCATCTGCCACACTAGTCTTTAGCTACAGGTTTGAATTGCACACCTGGAATCTCCTCACAGCCTGCAGTGTGTTGTCCGTGTAGACACCATCTACCTTGTACATCACACTCAGGTAGTTCAGCCGCTGAAGGTACACCTGCAGCAAGAGGAGAAAGCCTCATCAGCTCCTCCTACCTCCATACCTCAATCCCCTCCTCACACACACAGAGGAGAATGCTTCATCAGCTCCTCCCACCTCCCTACCTCAATCCCCTCCTCACACACGCAGAGGAGAAAGCTTCGTCAGCTCCTCCCACCTCCCTACCTCAATCCCCTCCTCACACACGCAGAGGAGAAAGCTTCGTCAGCTCCTCCCACCTCCCTACCTCAATCCCCTCCTCACACACACAGAGGAGAAAGCTTCGTCAGCTCCTCCCACCTCCCTACCTCAATCCCCTCCTCACACACGCAGAGGAGAAAGCTTTGTCAGCTCCTCCCACCTCCCTACCTCAATCCCCTCCTCACACACGCAGAGGAGAAAGCTTCGTCAGCTCCTCCCACCTCCCTACCTCAATCCCCTCCTCACACATGCAGAGGAGAATGCTTCGTCAACTCCTCCCACCTCCCTACCTCAATCCCCTCCTCACACACGCAGAGGAGAAAGCTTCGTCAGCTCCTCCCACCTCCCTACCTCAATCCCCTCCTCCCACACGCAGAGGAGAAAGCTTCGTCAGCTCCTCCCACCTCCCTACTTCAATCCCCTCCTCACACACGCAGAGGAGAAAGCTTCGTCAGCTCCTCCCACCTCCCTACCTCAATCCCCTCCTCACACACGCAGAGGAGAAAGCTTCGTCAGCTCCTCCCACCTCCCTACCTCAATCCCCTCCTCACACACACAGAGGAGAAAGCTTCGTCAGCTCCTCCCACCTCCCTACCTCAATCCCCTCCTCACACACGCAGAGGAGAAAGCTTCGTCAGCTCCTCCCACCTCCCTACCTCAATCCTCTCCTCCCACACGCAGAGGAGAAAGCTTTGTCAGCTCCTCCCACCTCCCTACCTCAATCCCCTCCTCACACATGCAGAGGAGAAAGCTTCGTCAGCTCCTCCCACCTCCCTACCTCAATCCCCTCCTCCCACACGCAGAGGAGAAAGCTTCGTCAGCTCCTCCCACCTCCCTACTTCAATCCCCTCCTCACACACGCAGAGGAGAAAGCTTCGTCAGCTCCTCCCACCTCCCTACCTCAATCCCCCTCCTCACACACGCAGAGGAGAAAGCTTCGTCAGCTCCTCCCACCTCCCTACCTCAATCCCCTCCTCACACACGCAGAGGAGAATGCTTCGTCAGCTCCTCCCACCTCCCTACCTCAATCCCCTCCTCACACACGCAGAGGAGAAAGCTTCGTCAGCTCTTCCCACCTCCCTACCTCAATCCCCTCCTCCCACACGCAGAGGAGAAAGCTTCGTCAGCTCCTCCTACCTCCCTACCTGCTAACATCATACGAATAGGGTACTGTATTTATAGAGAAATAATATAAGCACCCCCCCCCCACACACACACACACACACAGTCACCCCCCACACACGCACCTGTCCCTGTCTAACGATATCCACCATAGCCTTGTCTAGTGACTGCGAAGCATTTCCATACAAATGGTTCATGACAAAGTTGGCCTCCAGTTCCTGGGCATACTTGTGTGAGAGGATGTTCTGAGGGCTGGCGAGGTGGGGGTGAACAGGACAGAAGCTGTCGTCAACGGTGATTGAAGATGCGCTGAAATCATTAGAGTGTTCAATACCAAGTGCTCCCAAGTGCGAAGGTCTAGTTTGAAAATTTGAACTGATACTGTCTGCAGCAGTGCCACCTGGTGTAGACGTACGACCATCACTACTACCTTGTAAGGCACCGTGCGGTGTAGCTAGCGATCCATGAAGTGGGGTGGATCTGTCTTGGTCAGCGGTAGCCTCAGTGTCGTGGATTTCTACCTGAACTGCGACAGTGGACACACTTGTTTCAGGAGTTGCAGGAACTACGTAAGGATTCGGCAATGCTTGTTGTACCCCTTCACTAACAGCAGGTTGGGAATTCAGCGTTGCCCTTGAGCTAGTGATTCCCTTCTCTCCCGCGTTGGCGTCTGGCTGTGATCCAACATTGAGGCTGAGGAAATACGGAGAGCTGCTCCGAAGTGATGAAGTGGAGGTGTCCAAGTCATAGATGGAGCTCGCTTTACCGTGTTGACCAGCTGGAATTGCCAGGGTGTGCGTTTGAATGTGAGTGTGGCTTTCATTCAGGGGTGCTGATCTAGCAGTGTCCGATACTGTAATTTCCATTCCATTCTGGGACTGGGGTATTGGTACGGGATTGGGGGGAGAGGATGGGATGATGCAGGAGTCATAGCCTCCCTCCTTGCCCTGGCTGCCCAACCGGATTAACTGAAGTACGTGTTCAATTCTTGGGTAGTCCACATCAAACTTTCCAGACGGAAGAGCAATCACATTCTGGGGGTCTGAGGAAGTCACATGACAGTCACAGGACAGTAACATGACATAGTCACATGACTACTAGGTGTTGGGGATGTGGGGGGGGGGGGGGGGGGGGGGGGGGAGGATCGTTTCCTGTCAGCTTTGGATTCACACAACAGTGCATAAAATTAACTTCAGGTGCCATACGTACTGGCATATAAGCAAGAGTTCTACCACAAAGATACTGTCCATAAGGCTCCATCACGTGAGGTTAAGGTTCCATGACGTGAGGTTAAGGCTCCATCACGTGAGGTTAAGGCTCCACCAAGTGAGGTTAAGGCTCCATCACGTGAGGTTAAGGCTCCATCATGTGAGGTTAAGGCTCCACCACGTGAGGTTAAGGCTCCATCACGTGAGGTTAAGGCTCCATCACGTGAGGTTAAGGCTCCATCACGTGAGGTTAAGGCTCCATCACGTGAGGTTAAGGCTCCATCACGTGAGGTTAAGGCTCCATCACGTGAGGTTAAGGCTCCATCACGTGAGGTTAAGGCTCCACCACGTGAGGTTAAGGCTCCATCACATGAGGTTAACTCTTTACCAACCATAAGAAACAGCTTAGGGAAGCAAAACCCTGTATTAAAGTATAACGCCTAGTATTAAATTCCCCATATAAATTCTTACGGGCTTATGGGAGCTCATGACGGCTTTTGCAGTCATTGGTTGGTAAAGAGTTAAGGCTCCATCACATGAGGTTAAGGCTCCATCACATGAGGTTAAGGCTCCATCACGTGAGGTTAAGGCTCCATCACGTGAGGTTAAGGCTCCATCACGTGAGGTTAAGGCTCCATCACGTGAGGTTAAGGCTCCATCACGTGAGGTTAAGGCTCCATCACGTGAGGTTAAGGCTCCACCACGTGAGGTTAAGGCTCCATCACGTGAGGTTAAGGCTCCATCACGTGAGGTTAAGGCTCCGCCACGTGAGGTTAAGGCTCCACCATTGGAGATGTTCCCCACAGCCTCAAAGCTGACAGGAGGGGAAGAGGAGGAACATGACCAACTCAAGGTTACGTGATACTCGTGCTCATGCCACGTGAAATGTATTGAAAGTGCATGCTGAATTATGTAGCCAAGATATAAATTGTAGAACTTGAATTGGACCTGGTCAACGGTGTTAAAAAAACCCAAGGGCATATAAAGGGCAATTTTTTCCTTTTTTTTCTTTAGGAACATTTTTCCCAAATGGGCAGGATTAGCAGGAAGCAATTAATGCTTATTTAGAGCCTCTCCTGGGAAGGGAAACCAGAAAATCATGAGAAAAATCCTTCCTAGGTGCAACTGGTGTGACTCGAACCTGTGGCCTCTCACACCACCATGACGGAAGCTTTTTTTGATAGCATAGTCATAGGCCATTATACTGCTGTCCTCCTCAAGAAAAGTGGTTAATACTTTTTGGTGAACTGAACTGCTCATTTTTGGATGGCTATACAGCGTATTGTAAAAGCTTCCTGCAGCTTGTGACAGCGCACCTCCACCACCAGAATCAAGTTGCTCACGCTCTTCGTAATAGAGATTTTTGATTGCAAAATTCAGCATGCACTTCCAATACATTTCACACGGCGCGTGCACAGGAGTATCCCATAACCTTAATGGTGTCCCATGTAGCTAGTCAAGAATAGGGAGGGGAGCAAAAGCTAGTTCACCAATTAGTTAGCTAGTTCAGTAGGCATTTCGTTCGGATAAGGGAAAGAATTCTATGGTATGGTAAACACACACAGCTGCTATACTCTAAGCTATGAGACCTACTGCAGTTTGCCACGTCCACCAGCACAGCTCGTCCCAGCGGTGTCCCGCCACAGTAGAGACCGGGCAGGGTACGGCCAGGGTTGGTGAAACACTCTGCGAAATACTGCACGTGAGCCGTACTGGAGTGCTCCGGATGCAGCCTGCAGGAGGGATGTATCCCGCAGCTCGTATCAAAACTTTAATGCCATTGGCTATTAATAGATCACCTAACCACGCCCTAATTACCCTAACCATTACTAATGCTAAGTCACATGACCTAAGTAAACCAATCATATGCGAGCTTTGAAAATCGCTGCGGTACTGTAGGCAGGAGGTGAATACCACGTGGACAAGTAACCACGCCTACTTATACACACACGCTCGAGGCAAAGACACTGCGCGTGCGTATTCCTGGTATAGTATATAGTCATAAATAGTATTCCTGGTATAGTATATAGTCATAAATAGTATTCCTGGTATAGCATATAGTCATAAATAGTATTCCTGGTATAGTATATAGTCATAAATAGTATTCCTGGTATAGTATATAGTCATAAAGTGTTTAGAGAGTTGGCAGGAAGTCAGTATAGTCAGGGTTAGGGTTAGGAAGTCAGTACGTATACTCAGGGTTAGGGTTAGGAAGTCAGTATACTCAGGGTTAGGGTTAGGAAGTCAGTATACTCAGGGTTAGGGTTAGGAAGTCAGTATACTCAGGGTTAGGGTTAGGAGGATAGGCTGTAACTCCTGCTGGTTCCATATACGTAGTCACAGTGTTCTAATTAACACCAAATGACTGTAATATTTTTGTTAATTAGAGCGACTAAGGTTACACTGATGAACATACCTAATGACAGACACAGTGGCACAGTCATCTGCGTTCCTGGTGGCCAGCAGAGCGGTGGAAAACAACCTGCAGGGATCGGGAAAGATACGTATGAACCATCCTCAGCAACATACCATTCCATAAGACCAGCTATCTAGGTTGGACGAGTTGGCAGGGTGCAGTCAGCAGCTTTAACTCTTCGAGGGGCAACCGCACTCCTGCTAGCAGCCGTTTGCAACCCGTTGCAACTCACTACAAGTGAGGTATCGCTTCAGTCAACTCTGCATGGTTTGCCTTCTTCGAGGGGCACCGCACTCCTGCTAGCAGCCGTTTGCAACCCGTTGCAACTCGCTACAAGTGAGGTATCGCTTCAGTCAACTCTGCATGGTTTGCCTTCTTCGAGGGGCAACCGCACTCCTGCTAGCAGCTGTTTGCAACCCGTTGCAACTCGCTACAAGCGAGGTATCGCTTCAGTCAACTCTGCATGGTTTGCTTGAACCAATGCCAACAATTTTAGCTTGTGCATGCACATCCCTGTGCGATGCGCTTAAGACCTTGTATACACATATTAACCACACCTTTGGTCCTTTCATACCAATCATTAGTGTACATGTCATAACATTCTCAATTATGAGTTTCATTCTAGAAAGATGCTTGCACACTACAATGGATTTATGACAGTGTTTTAGTACTACTCACGTGACCCTCAATGAATCAGATGCCTCAGAATCGATCACATGACTGAACATTAAATTGCTTAATGCACACTTAAGTGTGGATATTGCAGTTTCGAAGACCAACGACTGTTTCGGGTCAGTGAATAGCACTAATTAGTTTAGATTTTGTTCATTATGGGGTTAGTTAGTGCACTCGGCCTTTAACTATATTGCCCTCATGCATTAAACCGTAATGCACTGCAAACTGGTATCTTAAAATGAAGTGAGATGCTATGAGCAATTGAGGAGGGAAGCAATTCCTTCACTTTTCGGTTCCATGTAAGTTTTCTATCTCAGCTGCATAGTCTCCCTTCGTTTGTCTATGTACACTTGACTCTAGGACTGCCAAAAAGACTGGCTATTAGTATATTAGTCTTGCAGACCAGATGCTCTTTCCTGTTTGGGGAGGCCACACAGGAAAAAGCGTCTGGCCTGCCCCAGAGACTGTGGCAGGATGTAGTATATGTGATGTCATGATGGCGGAGGACGCATATACGACTGCCTTTTGTAATACCCCTTCCCTATTTGCAGATTCACGAGGCAGTGCGCAATAATAGCGCACGGCACAACTAGATTTGCACGCGCACCCGAAGTCGCGAATGCAAAATTTTGCACGCGTCGACTTCCCCCCGGGCGGGCGCACACGAAATCAAGGTTTTGCACACGGCACTTCCGGTCGCGCGCAAGATCGAGTGCATTACGCACACAGTACAGCTGATAGCTTTGCACCCGAAAAGCCCACGCGGTATAAAACCGCTTGAGCACCGAGCGGCGATCACACTTCGACACACCCGAGAAACCCACCGTCCAAAGAAAACTAAAGCAACTGCAAAGGAAATGGCGGACAAAGGACCCTGCAACTGCCGTAAGTTTGACAGAGGCATTACTTCTTGAACAGAAAACAATCATCATTCCTTGCCTATGACTTCATTTCTCCTCCACGATCCAACAGCGGACTGTGGGTGCGGTGCATCGTGCCAGTGTGGTGACAGCTGCAAGGGAGGGTGCTGTCCGTGCATCTGCAAGGGCTGTGACGGGACGTCGTGCACGTGTCCTCCAGACAAGTGCAAGTGTCCCAAGGCCCCGGGATGCTGCAAGTGTACCAAATGCGGTGAGTGCTTGACCTCACGAGTAGCTAGATGAGTAGCTGTGAAACACTCAGAGCTTTGATTGTCATGTTGGCATCCTGTTCTGTGGCATGGTGACTTCCTTTGAAGTGGTTAGGTCTACATAATGTGATTGTTAAATGGATCACCTGATCACTGAAGAGAGCAACAGTTGGCAGGGCTTATTGTGTGATGCTATTCGTTCAGTAATACCAGCTGCAATAAACAGACCAACTTCAATACTGACCCATGAATGCGTCCTCCCTCCCTCCCTCCCTCCCTCAGCTAACTGCAACTGTGGCGCACAGTGCAAGTGTACCGAAGACTGCAAGGGAACGTGCTGCCTGTGCACATGCGCTGGATGCGATGGGACCTCGTGCAAGTGTGCTCCAGCCCAGTGCAGGTGTACGAAGGCGTGCTGCGCCAAGTCGCAATAGGCTACCCTAGACTCCTCCTGGTGTAGTAGTCTACCATTCATTACCTGTCACTTGTCTGAGTTCTGTTTTGAAATGTACTGACTGATAGTCATTCACTCTTCTGGTGTAGTAGTCTACCATTCATTACCTGTCATTTGTGTGTGTCTACCATTCATTACCTGTCATTTGTGTGAGTTGAGTTTTGAAAAGACACCAGTAGCCACATAATGAATGAACCCACTAAAAAAGATGCTCCAGCAAAGATCTTAAGCCTCCTTCCCAGTCTGCCACATGCAAACAGTACTGTAAAACAATCGCCTGGGAATGAGGCTAAAAGAGGAGATGTAATGTGTAAACAAACAATATGAATCAGGACTGCCCCACTAGCCAGTGTGAAAGGACACCGCTTCAAAGGTCCTCTCCCATTATTGATGGCATGAAGGGCCGACTCGCTCACCTTGCTCTGTTAAGAGCCCACTCTTGTATGATGGCTACCCGGTACCCCCCTCCATGACCTCCTCCCGCCTCACCTTGCTCTGTTACGTACGAGCCCACTCTTGCTACCCGGTACCCCTCCATGACCTCCTCCCGCCTCACCTTGCTCTGTTAAGAGCCCACTCTTGTATGACAGCTACCCGGTACCCCTCCATGACCTCCTCCCGCCTCACCACCTCAAAGCAGCTGGAGGGGAGCTCGGCCAGCTGGGAAAACCTCTCTGGCTCGCACACCACAAACTCGTACAAACTGAGACAAAAGGAAACAATGAAGTGAAGATGACATGGTTGTACAGGGGAGGACGTTATTCCATAGAGCACACCTCATGAGCTAACTTGTATTTCATTGGTGGACAGGATATTTTTACCCGAGATAGATACGAAGACATCAGGTACATGCACGTGTACCTCACACAATTCAATGGTGTTGGGAATTAGTTTGCATATTTCTGCGTTCTCTCCAGTAATCTGTCCCAGGACTAGTCTAGTTCCCAGACCCCGAATGCACGTTTGGGGTATGGGAACGAGACTATCCCAGGACAACCACTCGCCCAGCAAGTGATCAATACTGGGTCCAGTTAGCCTCGTCCCTAGGCACTTGAGGAGAGAGCCTGGGAACGAGGCTAGGGTCCAGTGGCCATGCGCTGGGTCACGTGGCTCTGCACCTGGTCACATGGCCCTGCACTGGACCCAGTGGATCACCAACTCCAACCACACCTTCCCTTTACCTTGCGGGCAGTGTGAGTTGGTCGGGAGAGAGGGTCTCGATGAAGACCACAGCTGCCTCCAGTGTGGTGAGGTAGTACCCCGCCTCGTCCTTAGCCAGCTGGGGGTTTCCATACTCCGCCATGAAGTGGAAGTTTGTCGCCTGGAAAGGAGGATTTACACCTGTTGTGTCTACTCCTGACTTGTTTACTGCCGCTTGGTCTACTCCAGCTGCTGTTGTGCCTACTCCTGACTTTTTTTTACTGCCGCTTGGTCTACTCCAGCTGCCGTTGTGTCTACTCTGTGTTTGTGAAGTAATTCATCACGGTACATTAACTAACATCTCTACTGCATAATGATGCGATGAGGATGATGCCATCATGCACTCTTGAGGGGGGGGGGGGGGGGGGGAGAAATATTGGTCTGTCCCGATAGCCAAGTCTCTTGATCATGGACTGTATATTCAGGGTTCAATTTATCTCAGTAACATCTACTATTGACCACACCCACTAAGTCTCTCATGTGTATATTCAGGGTCTAATCTAGTAATTCTCTTGATACTACTAACCACACCCACGAGGTCTCTCATGTTGGGAGGTCTGTATATTCTTAGTAAATCGTGACACTACTGACCACACCCACCAGGTCTCTTATGTTGGGAGGTCTGTATATTCTTAGTAAATCGTGACACTACTGACCACACCCACCAGGTCTCTTATGTTGGCCTTGACGATGATGTATATCCACAAGTCCAAGAAGGAGTCACCGTCAATGGACATCTCCCCCATCATGCCCAGCTGGTCGTAGAGTGCCTTGGCAGCTGCAACAATGGAGTACATCTTGTCTGTGGGGTTCGGGGAGAAGTAGGAGGCTCTGCATGTGTGTGTGTGTTTGTGTGTGGGGGAGGGGGGGGAGTGGAAGGGGAAGTGCAGAGGTGGGAAGAGAGAGGGGAGGGAGGGAAGAGGGAGGGAAGGGGGGGAGAGGATCGAGGGAGGTGGAGAGGTGGGAAGAGGGAGGGGAGGGAGGATGGAGGGGAGAGGCTTGTGAGTCAGAGGCATGGGAGGAGAGTGTGCATGTGAACAGTTTCACAACTGATTGGGGGGAACTGTTAACTACCTGTACACACTCAATTACCAGAATCCCATACCTGTACCATACAGCTATATATACCATATCCTTGTTTATGTATCAACACGGGGCTTCCTTTCCTTGTTGACTTCCTTGTTGACAACCTTGCTGGCAGGAGTGAAAGCAATTATCACTAGACTGATCACATGGAGAGCTCTGTTTTTACAACCTGGCAAATTGGCTAAAATAATCTAGTTTTTACTGGCCCCCAACCTAAGTCCCCACAAGAATTCAATCTTTTCCTTGCCAGTTAAATAATTGTCAGGTGTTAGTTCCGTCAATGGCTAAGGAGTGCTTCCAGCTCTGAAATAACTGTGTACATTAGCAGTCATGTCTAGCCTCGTACCCACGATAGTCCCATGGGTCTTGAGGACTCCTAGTCCCAACTCCAGACAGGACTGTCCGGGACATTCAAGCATACGCGAACATTCCAGGCTCAATCCATACTGCACTGCATCATACCCATGCTAATATATATTTTTCTGCACAAAAGTTCCCCAGATGGGCAGGATGGGGGGGGGGGGGGGGGGGGGGGGGGGGGGGGGTTACTCATGCGCTCTTGACCGCAGTTGCTGGCAATCAAGTCGAGCACCAACAGTACCAACACCAACAAGCCCAAGTGCTCAGTGACAGATCTTGGAATACATGTATGTCATGCACTGTGTAGACAGATGGTGGACACACGGGGGTCGTTGGCCGACAAACAATCACAAAGCCCTTTCTTGTAATATCAGTGAAGGCGAGAGGCAGCACCAATACCATTCCACGGACAGGTTGACGCAAAATGGGAATTGTTACAGTGACCTGTGTGTCTACCATACATGTATCTGTCTACCAGAAGCCACAGCACAATCATACAGATCTCCCAGGCCTCCCCTGCGCAGACAAGTCTGATCAGTGGTAGATCAGACCCCAAGCCCTAGTGTTGATGTCATACAGATCTCCCAGGCCTCCCCTGTGCAGTCAAGTCTGATCAGTGGTAGATCAGACCCCAAGCCCTATAGCGTTGATGTGGTTCACCTGCTAAAATGGCTTCTCTTTGAAGTGTATACAAAAGTTACTCCTAGTTCCTTGCCAGTATTTGAATACTTGCAGTATGCCAAATAAGGAAACTGAAGACCTTCCCATGGCCCACTACACATTCCGTTCATAGCCTTGTGCCCAGACCCTCTCAGGAGGAAGGAGAGGGTCTGGTACGAATGAGGGTCTGGGAACGAGACTAACTCCGTTCAATGATCAGGTATACGTTCATACATGTACAAGAAAGAGGAGCACGAAAGGGCCCTGGGGACGAGGGTACAAGATGACCATGTATGCTGCATGAACTGGTCAAACTGGTTTCTTTCAGCTACGGGTCATGAGCTATTCACAATGAACACTATATATAACCTCGTTCCCAGGCCGTCTGCCAGTCGCACGCGCATCGCATACGTGACCCTTGAACCCTTGTCAGATAGCCAGCTATCTGACAAGGGTTCAAAGGTCACGTATGCGATGCGCGCGCGACTGGCAGACGGCCTGGGAACGAGGCTACACTATATACACCTGTATGTGTACAAGCTAAGTACACCATGTTCCGCTGTTCAGAAAACTCTTCAATACAGAACAGGTTAGCTATACATGTACATATATAGCCTCGTTCCCAGGCCCCACCCAGCTTTTCGTCGCTTGCAGTACAGAAAAGCGGGAACCGAAAGCGTCGCACGGGCCTGGGAACGAGGCTAGTACATGCATACACGTGTAGCCTAGATTGTCCAGTTCCCAGGCTAAGACAGGTGGGATTCGAACATGGGCTTTAACCACGCCACAACCCATTCATAGTAACAACCTCTGACCCCTGACCTCTGACCCCATTCACCTCAGCTGTGTGATGGAGTCAATGAAGGGCACGAGCTCACTGCTCTGTAGCTGGGCCTTCACCCTCAGCTGATCGAGGGTGACATCCCTGAACCTCTCACACTGCTGCCGGAGAGTGACGTCTTTGTCGGGGTGGGAGACAAACTTCAACACAGCCGACTTGATCTGTGGCATCAGGTGATGCTCCACAGTGGTCTGTGGGGGAGATACACATACCACAGGCATATCATATGCATGTCACATGACATGATCTGTGGCATCAGGTGATGCTCCACAGTGGTCTGTGTCACATGACTGGTTTTCCTCTATATGAACTTTGCAAGGTGATTGCTGTTAGCAATGGCGTGACCAGCTGCCCAAGGGCCCATACATGACATGTAGCAGGAGGCCCAATTTCTCTCTGTAGGTACATCTATGCCCCTCTTTCTCTCTCCTCCCCCTCACACACACACACACACACACACACACACACACACACACACACACGCACACACACACACACACACACACACCACTCCTCCTTCCACCATTTGACCCCCTCGATCCTCCTAAAGTCACACCCTTTACACCACACCTCCTTCACTTCCCTCCCCTCTCACATGGACCAACTCATAGGGAATCTCCTCTCCCTGCCACTCCCTCTGTTTCTCAACAATGTAGCCACACAACACAGCCATGAACTGGTGGTAGCGCTGAGGGTGGGCGCCGTGGACTGTATGTGGTGGTGTGAGGGGGTGGGGGGGGGGGAAGGGAGGGGGTGGGGGGGGGGGGGGGGGGGGGGGGGAAGGGAGGGGGTGGGGGGGGGGGGGGGGGGGGGGAGAGAAGGGAGGGGGTGGGGAGGAGTTTAGCAGTGTGCGCACGGTCACAGGCACTTTTGGGCAGTCACAGTCTGTGACCCCGTTGCAGCTCTAAGTATGACACATATTGGAGAGACCATGCACCCCTTGCACTGGTGCACTTGATCGGGCTACCACAGACAGCTATATATGACTGCACCAGATGTGACTACCAGCTTCTAGCCTCATTCTTGACATGTAGCAGCCTTGTCAATATGCAAGTAAGTTTCTGTACGTGAGCAAGCAGGCTGATACTGGTCAGCCTGTAGTGCTACACCACACTGACAAGGCTAGAACAGCTGTGTGCAAGCAGCTGTGTGCAAGCAGCTGTGTGCAAGCAGCTGTGTGCAAGCAGCTGTGTGCAAGCAGCTGTGTGCAAGCAGCTGTGTACAAGCTGTGTGCAAGCAGCTGTGTGCAAGCAGCTGTGTGCAAGCAGCTGTGTACAAGCTGTGTGCAAGCAGCTGTGTGCAAGCAGCTGTGTGCAAGCAGCTGTGTGCAAGCAGCTGTGTGCAAGCAGGTCAGCCTGCAGTGCTATACAGGACACTGACAAGGCTAGACAGCTGTGTGCAAGCAGCTGTGTTCAAGCAAGGATAATAGAGCACAGGGAGTTGGATAGGAAACACTACAAAGGTTAAGTACAAGACCCTTTGAAGCAAAGCGGGTTACCCCTTTGATGTGCCGCCTCATGATATCTCCCTTAATTAAAGGATTTTTAAGCATTTTAAGCATACCTGGCCCTTGTGCAAGGACTTAAGGATGTGGTGTCAAAGTTTGAAGTTTCTAGCTTTATCTAAGGCAAGTTAGAGGGGTTATTGTTGGAGCTATCAAATGAACCGATTTTCACTTCTTAAAGCTACTTAAAGTTAAAAGTGAATTACTAACACATGTCTAGAGAATCCAACTACATCTGGCCATAAAGCAAGGACCAAGGAACCTTTGTACCAAGTTTCATCCTTTTCTACCAAATAATGACATAGAACTGGGGATAAAAGTCAATGGTAACCCGCTTGGAATGGCGTTTCCTATCCAACTCCCCTGTGCTCTATTATCCATGGTTCAAGACATTAAAACAGCTGTGTCCATGCAAGCAGGCTGCTAGTACGTATAGTCATGCAGCCTGTAGTGGTACGACAATGACAACAGCTGTGTGCAAGCAGCTGTGTAAAGTTAAAAACAACTGTGTCCATGCAAGCAGGCTGCTGCTCGTCAGCTTGTTGTTACACACTGACAAGGCCAAACAGCTGCATGCAGCTGCACTCTGGCAGGCATCCATGCGATGATTCCAGTACTGCTGGCATGCTTGCATAGCACTAAGATACTTACTCTTCCCGTCGTGGTTCTCTTCGCCCTTGTACTGCATACACTCAGTCACATACTCCTGCACCTTCTCTGCCTGTGGGACACATGGTAGAGATTACTGGAGATTACTAGAGACTATATAATAGAGATTACTGGAGATTACTAGAGATTACTAGAATTACTAGTACTCCTGCACCTTCTCTGCCTGGTGGGACACACCCTATAGGAGATTACTGGAGACTACTAGAGATTACTGGAATTACTCATACTCTTGCACATTTTCTGCCTGGTGGTACATGTACTGGAAGTACTAGAGATTACTAGAGATTACTACAGGGATTACTAGTGCTCCTGCACTCCGCCTGGTGGGGCACAGCATAGGGCAACAACACAAAACAGCTGTTATTTCAGTCTCTTGCTTCCCCATCCCTCATCCCTCCCTCATCCCTCCCTCTCCTTCATCCCTCCCCCTCCCTCATCCCTCCTCTCCTTCATCCCTCCCTCTCCCTCATCCCTCCCTCTCCTCATCCCTCCCTCTCCCTCATCCCTCCCTCTCCCTCATCCCTCCCCTCCCTCTTCCTTCCCGTCATTTGTCCCCCCCTCTCATCAGTTCTTTTCTCCGTTTCCCCTCCTTCCCCCCTCCCTCTCACCTCAATGGTGGTCTTAGAGCCCCGGGGACTCAGCAAGTCGTGCAGGTAGCTCTGTGTAGTACTGGCAGCATCAGCAGGAAATCTGAACCGTGTGAGAAAGCTCTGAATCCTCTCCACACTGCTGTGAATAAACTGACTGCCTGCAGGCGATTGAGAACAAGTACAAATCACATATGAGTCCAGGATCTACTGGGATTCGAACCCAAGTAATAGTCACATGCTCTTCCTTCCCCGTCACTTGCAGTACAGAAAGCACTGCAAAGCTGGCGGGGGGGGGGGGGGGGGGGGGGGGGGGGGGGGGGGGGACGGGACGAGGCTAAGTACAATGTTAGGGCTCAGTTGTACTGTATATCATGTCACAATCGTCTTATCAGTACATTACCACTGAACAGTCCTCCATGCAACTTATCAAATACCCCGTAAGCTGGCTTCCTCCAACCTGGTCCCCCCTCCCCCAACCTGGTCCCCCCTCCCCCAACCTGGCTCCCAGCTCCTACCTGTACTGAGCTGGTCTCCTTTGGCAATGGCCTGCCTCGCCTGAATCTGCCTCTGACGGATCTCAAACTTCAGCTTCTCCAGGTCATACAGCTGTGAATTCAACTCAAACAGACGCTGGTTGGAATCAACCCATTCTTCATAGTGTGAAAAGCTCAACTCAGGAGGCGTTGCAATTTTCCGATTCTCATGTGCCAACGCACTCAGTTTTCTAAGTGCCTCCTGAACGTATGTCAGTTTCAGTTCCAATATCTCAATCAAAATGTCCGTCGCCGTGACAACCAGGGACGAAACGTCGGTCTGGTAAGCGTCCTGTTCCTCCAGGTTTCTCTCTTCCTGTTTATTCTCTTCCAGGACGACAAAAGCCCGACTCTTTGCGTCCTCTCGTTTGTGCCTAAGCTGCTCCAGTTTCGCTTGCAGTTTCTGTGCAACAGACTTGAAGGACTGGATGTTCCTCTTGAGTGAGGATGGAGCCATTGTCTTCTTCACTCACCGGACAGTTGTGTGCAACTAGTTCTCTGTGAACAAGTCAGCTGTCCTCTGGGAGCTGTGACCAGTCAGCAACTAATGATCATCACTGTCTGGAGAGGAGAGGATGAGGATAGGGTGGGGGGGGGGGGGGGGGGGGGGGGGGGGGGGGGGGGGGGGGGTACACTGTAACTTCACTGTACACCTGACCAGGGATGCTTGAATCCTCAACCCCCATATCCTCCCAACTGATGGAATCCATGCGGCATTCCTGGGTTATCAGTCACAAGTAAATTCGCACAGGAATCACTGAAATAACATGCAGCTGCCCGTAAAAAGATTTCACCTCTGGACAACGGGTACCCATAACCATAATTACAACCTGGGTCAAAATTGGTATGCAATGAAAGCAAGATTTAGAAAATGAGGATGCAGACATCAAAGTCAAGCTCAGGGACCAACACATGATGGGGACGCAAGCCTAGCGTAACCTTTGACCTTAACAAGATCAAGATCAAGATTCTTAATCCGGATGGACAGCCAAAGTAACACCGTGAACACAAAATCCGAGTGTGTTATAGTCACTTGCATCCCCTGCCGGCAAGTGGCCTGGCCTGGGTGTTGATTGGACCTGACCTGCCAGTGACCTACCCCCTGATTGAGGCTTTCAGTGGATACCTGCCCAAATCATAGTCGCGTGTGCAGGAAGACTCACTGGTGACTAGTTCATGTAGTTGCTCAATTGCACAACTTAAATCTGGTGAAGCTCGAAGCCGTAGAAAACGCACACACCCCTGACAGTAGATGTCTTTATTTCAACATTTCGCATGACTCGTCTTGGGTTCGGATAAACAGAATAGCTTGCGTATTCTGGAAGGGACTAGCCTCGTTCCCAGGCCGTTTTGGCCTGGGAACGAGGCTAGGAAGGGCCAGACGCTTTTTCCCCGTTTTGGGACAAGACACACACCTTCTAGGTTGGGCCCTAGACCCTTCCATCATAGATATACTCCCCGCCTAGTCTATCAACCTCAGTGAGGGGCATGGCAAGCTAGCTGGCGCTTGCGCACGGTGGACGTGGGTGGCCTGCAATGCTG
>OZ007518.1:9156514-9281073 GCA_963931865.1 Axinella damicornis | reverse complement strand
AAGCTGGCTTCCTCCAACCTGGTCCCCCCTCCCCCAATCTGGCTCCCTGCTCCTACCTGTACTGAGCTGGTCTCCTTTGGCAATGGCCTGTCTTGCCTGAATCTGCCTCTGACGGATCTCAAACTTCAGCTTCTCCAGGTCATACAGCTGTGAATTCAACTCAAACAGACGCTGGTTGGAATCAACCCATTCTTCATAATGTGAAAAGCTCAACTCGGGAGGCGTTGCAATTTTCCGATTCTCGTGTGCCAACGCACTCAGTTTTCTAAGTGCCTCCTGAACATATGTCAGTTTCAGTTCCAATATCTCAATCAAAATGTCTGTCGCCGTGACAACCAGGGACGAAACATCGGTCTGGTAAGCGTCCTGTTCCTCAGGTTTCTCTCTTCCTGTTTATTCTCTTCCAGGACGACAAACCCCCCGACTCTTTGCATCCTCTCGTTTGTGCCTTAGCTGCTCCAGTTTCGCTTGCAGTTTCTGTGCAACAGACTTGAAGGACTGGATATTCCTCTTGAGTGAGGATGGAGCCATTGTCTTCTTCACTCACCGGACAGTTGTGTGCAACTAGTTCTCTGTCAACAAGTCAGCTGTCCTCTGGGAGCTGTGACCAGTCAGCAACTAATGATCATCACTGTCTGGAGAGGAGAGGATGAGAATAGGGGAGGGGAGGGGTACACTGTAACTTCACTGTACACCTGACTAGGGATGCTTGAATCCTCAACCCCCATATCCACCCAACTGATGGAATCCATGCGGCATTCCTGGGTTATCAGTTATAAGTAAATTCACACAGGAATCACTGAAATAACATGCAGCTGCCCGTAAAAAGGCTAATTAAATTTCACCTCCGGACAGCGGGTACCCATAACCGTATTTACAACCTGGGTCAAAATTGAAGTATGCAATGATAGCAAGATTTAGCAAATGAGGATACAGACATCAAAGTCAAGCTCAGGGACCAACACATGATGGAGACGCAAGCCTATAGCTATAGCGTAACCTTTGACCCTAGAAAAGGTCAAGCTTAATTGTGCCAGAAACAAGATCAAGATCAGGACTGTTACTCGGGATGGACAGCCAAGGCAACACAAAATCTGACCAGGACCGAGTGTGCTTTAGCCACTTGCATCCCCTGCCGGCAAGTGGGTGTGACCTGACCTACCCACTGAATGAGGCTTTCAGTGGATACCTGCCCAAATCATAGTCGCGTGTGCAGGAAGACTCACTGATGACTAGTTGCTTGCACAACTTACATCTGGTGAAGCTCGAAGCCGTAGAAAACGCACACACCCCTTTAACATCTGATGTCTACATTTCAACATTTCGCATGACTCGTCATAAGTTTCGGATAAATAGAATAGCTTGCGTAGTCTGATCTGGAAGGGACTAGCCTCGTTCCCAGACCGTTTTGGCCTGGGAACGAGGCTAGGAAGGGCCAGACGCTTTTTTCCCGTTTTGGGGTGCTGTAGAAGACACACACCTTCTAGTTTGGGCCCTAGACCCTTCCATCATAGATATACTCCCCGCCTAGTCTATCAACCTCAGCAGGCTCAATGAGGGGCAGGGCAAGCTAGCTGGCGCCGGCGCACGGTGGTGGACGTGGGTGGTCTGCAATGCTGGATCATGGAGGCTATTAAATAGCGTGCCAGCTGGGCTGGTCCACGTCGCGCTGCAAGGCCGAGACATAATTATATGGTGGCATGATTCCTTCATTTCAATATTCCGCATCCAAGTAGTCTTTCGGATAAATGGAATAGCACGCGCGTTGTACTTCGACCCGGACGCTGGTTAGTTGCAGCGAGCGATGGAGGCTGATGGTGGGGAAGTGGATCGTATGGAAGACGGAGATGAGTCTTCTGATGACGATGCAAGCGACACGGAGCTGCTTCAGCAGGTTACAGAGCTGGAGGCTGCGGTAATTATCATATTGATTTGCACATGATAAATATTTGCATCATATCTGGGATATGTCTCGGTTGCGTCATAGATAATATACCAACCTATGGTTGCGTTCGCTACCAGGCTCAAGAATATTGATCGTTTAACCTCTGCAGATGAGAGCTAGTCTGGTCCCCAATCCTTCCTCCATTTTATATTTTATCAAAATATTGGCTATAGCTTCCCCTAGTCTCGCAGGCCAGACGCTTGGGGTGTGGTCGGCTCCGCACCTCCAGCCACACCCCCAAATACGAAAAAGCGTCTGGCCTGCAGCCTCTATGCCTATGCTGGTCTGTGGTATCCTTTGTTTGGGGAGAGAATTGCAGCACCCACATGCCCTAGTGCTCATTTCAGAATTACTCCACTGCTCACTAAAGTGAGTGAGAGGCCTGGAAAGGATATTTACGATTAGGGGTGTGGTCTTTTGGAGGGGTCAAATGTCACTGACCTCAGGGTTGATTTAGTTGAGCATTGATGTGGTGGCTACAGTAAAATATGGCTGGGTAACTTTGTCTAACTCTCCCTTTGTACAAATGTAGTTGGCAGAGTCTCCATTCCACTATGACAGCCATGTGGAGCTCATCCAGTTGCTACGGCAACAGGGAGACCTGGACAAGGCTCGACAGGCTAGGCATAGCATGAGCGAAGTCTTCCCTCTCACAGAAGGTCTCTCCCTCCCTCCTCTCTCCTCCCTCCCTCCCTCCCTCCCTCCCTCCCTCCCTCCCTCCCTCCCTCCCTCCCTCCCTCCCTCCCTCCCTAATCCCTCCCTACCTCCTCCTCCATCCTTCCACCTCCCTCCCTTCCTCCTTCCCTCCCTCCTCCCTACCTAACCCTCCCTCTCTCTTGTCTTCCTTCTTTGGACGGTAACTCAAGCTGTACAATTTCTTCAGAGCTGTGGCTTGAGTGGCTTGGGGATGAGCTGCCATTGGCCAGTATTCCAGAGGCAAATGTTGAACTGAGGGCTCTGTTTGAGCAAGCAGTAGGAGACTACCTCTGTACGTCAGTTGTACTGAGTAGTTTACTACTACAGTTTACTGAGTTTTACTGAGTTTCCCTGGTGACTTGCAGCTGTGTCAGTGTGGCTGGAGTATGCTAAATTTGCGGTGGAGCGGATGTCAGTGATGTCGGAAGGGATGGAGTTTCCTCGAGATGTCTTTGAAAGAGGGATCATTGCATGCGGGCTACATGTCAGCCAGGTACATGTAGGTGTTTGAAGGGTGTGTGTTGGGAGGTGTATGTGATATGTGGGGTGGGGAGGTAAGATACGATAGATAGAAATTTTGATGTCACGCTAAGTGGTTTTCCCACTCACCCTGTCTCCATCCCTCCCCCTCCTCTTCTCTCTTTGATCCTCTCCCCGTCTCCCTCCCTCCCTCCATCTCCTCGTCTCTCCCTCCCTCCCTCCCTCCCTCCCTCCCCGCCCCTTCCCTCCGTCCCTCCCTCTCTCCATCGCCCCCTCCCTCTCCCCCTCCCTCCCTCCCTCCCTCCCTCCCTCCCTCCCTTCCTCCCTCCCTCCCTCTCTGTCTCCAGGCTGGTACACTATGGGACATGTATCGCGAGTTTGAAAAAGCTGTTCTCTCCTCAATGCAAGTATGATTTTGCTCGATGTCAAATGAAACATTTACCCAGTAGGAGTGAGGAATAATCTAGTTGAGGTCTCCACGCAATCCCTGCTATATGCAGCTTGTGTGTTGTACCCTAGGGTCTAAGTGGTAAGAGAAAGGTATTGGATCTTTTTTTCACTGGAATTAGTTATTTGCTCTGTCTTTATTGTTTTCTGTTCTAATTCTCTTCTCCTAGCAAATGCACCAGAGTGACCCTGATGATGACACGCTCAAGACTCAAGTGTATGTGAGCTTGAGTGGTTGAGCCTCTGGTAGCTCAGTGAGCCTCTGGTAGCTCCGTGAGCCTCTGGTAGCTCCATGAGCCTCCGGGAACTCCTGGTAGCTCTGTGAGCCTCCGGGAGCTCCGGGAGCCTCTGGTAGCTCCGTGAGCTCCCGGGAGCACCGTGAGCCTCTGGTAGCTCCGTGAGCCTCTGGTAGCTCCATGAGCCTCCGGGAACTCCTGGTAGCTCTGTGAGACTCTGGGAGCTCCGTGAGCCTTGGGGATCTCCGTGAGCCTCCGGGAGCTCCGGGAGCCTTGGGGAGCTCCGTGAGCCTCCAGGAGCTCCGTGATCCTCCGGTAGCTCCATGAGCCTCTAGCCTTGTAGCTCAATGAGCCTCCGGTAGCTCTGTGAGTGTCCGGTAGCTCTGTGAGTCTCCGATAACTCCATGAGCCTCTAGCCTTGTAGCTCTGTGAGCCTCCGGTAGCTCCGTGAGTCTCCGATAACTCGGTGAGCCTCTGATAACTCCGTGTGGCTCCAGTAACTCCGTGAGCCTCCAGTACATGCAGCTCTGTGTACCCACTTCTCCTGTGTTGAGTCTGATATGGTCATGAATTAATAAATAGCAAGTAAGTAGTTTCACTTCCTGTCTAGTGAGCACTCCGATTGGTAGAATTTTAGTTCAGGAATTGGGCGCATGAGACTGGAGGCGTGTCCGATGTGAAAGTCACTGGCAGCTGGCGGTTCTCTCTCACTGCAGTGAGGCTCAGTTTGAGAGGGTGGAGAAACTGTACAAACGACAACTTGCGGTGCCTCTGATTGGTCAGTATCAATGCCCTTTGCAGCTGCATGTACCATTCACACTTACCACCACCTCCCTCCTTCCCCCTCCCCTCCTTTCCCTCCTTCCTCTTCCCTCCCCTCCTTTGGGTCCCCTCCTTCCCCTTCCCTCTCCTTCCCTCCTCTCCCCTCCTCAGCCCGTCCCCCAGCCTCCCTCCTCCCCTCAAGGGGTGGTACTCCATTATTTAGAGCTGCAACTTGGATTTTGACCCCTTATATTCTGGCATGGGTGTGCATGGCTTACTGTATTACTCCATGTACTAGCAAAAAGTCACGCAGTCACGGTGGATTTTTGTGACGGTCACAGAGTCACCGGCAGTTTAGCAGCACGGTCTTGTGGTCACGGGCAGGTTTTGGACGGTCACAGGCTGTGATCCTGGCTGCAGCTCTAAGTACGATGTGTATTGGGGTGACCACCCTTTGCCCCCTCCTTCCCCTCCTCCACCATTTTAAGCTATGCTATGCAGAACCTAATTTAGGTCTCGACTTCCAATGTTCATTCTGCCATGTGTTGCTGTGTGCCTGTGTGTGTCTCATTCCCACTCCAGGCATGGAGTCCACGTTCCAAGAATACCAGAGTTTCTCAGATGCCGTCGTCAGTGAGGAGAGCCTTCCAGCGCACGCCAGAGCAAAGAAGAAACTCGAGGTCTACCTCCCCTTTGAAAACCAACTGGTCAGCATGTGCACGTTTGTGTGCTTATAGTGAAACCTGCATCTGAGCAGATACATGAATAGCATGGTGGGGGCTAGCCTTGTTCCCAGCCGTCCCCAGGCTGGGAACGAGGCTAGGTACAAGGCTAATATACATATAGCGGTGCTGTGATTGTTTCATCTGTGTTGCCTTTGTCTCCCCCCCTCCCCCCTCCCCTCCCCCTCCTCCCCCTTCCTCCCTCTCACCCTCCTCCCCCCCCCCCCCCCCCCACCTCCACTCCCTCTCCTCCCCTCCTCCCCCTTCCCTCCCCATCATCTCCCCCTCCCCTCCCCATCCTCTCCCCCTTCCTTCCTCCTCCCCCTCCTCCTCCCTTTCCCTCTTCCCCCCTCCTCCCCTCCTCCAGCAATCATCAACCCCTCCGACCCTCACCTCTTACCGCTCCTACATTTCCCACGCTAAGTCCACCAAGGAGGACCCAACATTCCTCAACACCCTCTTCCTTCGAGCGCTGGCACACCACTGCCTCAAGACCGAGCTGTGGAAAGAGTACCTCAGCTTCCTGGTGTGTGTCTCGTACCAGCTCATATCACTACAAGCCTCATTCCAACACCACTTTCAGTTACCCAAGTCAGTTTCAGCTAGCCTCGTTCCCAGGCCTAACCCATAGTTGGACAATAGTACACTGAAGAGCCAAGGCTAAATGTTAGCCAATGGCCTGGTATATATGTCTCATTCCCATACCTGTTTCTCGTTCCAGTCCCACCAAAACATAGATCAATTAGGTCGCGATTTCCTTTCTAGAAATTCATCTTGAGGTCCTTGATTATAATGGAGCAAGAATGTTGGACTAAGAAAGCGGATCTTGTTCAAAATTGTTTTTATATCACATTTTACAGGATTGAGCTTCAACCTCTTCCAAAATCAGTTTTCATTCCGTCACTTTTCATTCATCCTCATCTAACAGATTTACCTCTCATGCAGTGGGTGTCGTTGTTTCTTTTAGGACCAGAACTTTGGCCGGGCGAGCTCGGTCCTGTTGCCAGGGTACAAGCAGGCGGTGAGGAACTGCCCGTGGGTGGTTGAGTTTTGGACCAGCTACGTCAGGGCACAGGAACGGCTGGGAATTGAACATGAAGAGACAGTCGGTACGCTAGTGGGGTGTGATGTAGCTGTGCTCTTGCCTTTAGCTTTTCATGTTGGGCATTATTTTGGGGACGGGGGAGTATTTGATTGCTTCCAGTATGAAATACAGCAGGGGAAGGCCTGGGAGATTTGGTCACGTGTGATGACGTCAGGTAGACAGATGGTAGGTACACGGAGACAGTGCCCAACCGGAAAGGCTTCTTTCAAGAACTGCAAGTTTTCTTCCGAAGATGTGGAAGGCTTGATGCAGATCTTCCAGAGGTTCGGTTAGGCCTTCCATAGCTGTGTTCAGGTCTTCTGGAGTTGTGTTTGTAATGGAAACCCTGACCAGTGACAGGAAGGTTCCGAATCTCGGCGTCAATTTAAAGATGTGTACCGTATCTATGTCCTTACCCAGCCACGTTTGAGAAGGGTCTGGAGGGGAGCTTCCCGGATGCCAAAGACTACCTGCAGCTATGGACAGCCTACTGTGATTACCTGCGGAGGAAGGTCGACCCGACCGACAGCGTGGATACGCCCTGCCTGGTGGAGCTTCGCAAGACCTTCAAGAGGGCCAGAGACAACATGGACGCCTGTATGTTGACATGATGTTTGAGCATTAGGTAGTTTGTCCCCAAGTGTGATTGAGCGTCTTCCCGGCTTGGTTTGATCTTTCCAGACTACGGTCACGATGGTGACCCGGCCGACTCCCTTTCACGCTACCAGGCCCGCCTCGAAGCCCGTTGCTATGACAACATGGAGGAAGCCCGCTTCCTGTGGGATGACATCATGACACGACACGGGAAACAGGCAGAATACTGGCTGGAGTACGCACAGCTGGAGAGGTAGTGCACACCATCACACCCTCACCCCACACACCATCACAGTCTCACTCACACACTGTCCCACTCATCCCACACTGTCACACACCACACCATCACACCTTATACACACCCCCCACACCATCACACTCTCCCCACACACCATCACACTCACCCCACACACTATCACACTCATCCCACACACCATCACACTCTCACCCCACACACTGTTACAACCTCGCAACAATACCCAGCTTCATATATGTAGCTCATCAAATGCATGTCTAGACAATGGACATACGGAGCCAGCTAAGCACTATGCTAGGTATCTTGGGCTAGGAATGAGATATGAAGCTGGGATTTGCACCATTGTGATCAGCATGAAAAGATCCTTCAACTCATGTCCTAAAATTGACTTTTAATGTTGGTCACATTTTTTTGCCAAAAATTACACTCGACCAAAGGCTATAATCCATGGTTTTTCATGATTTTGGGTCAAAATTCAACCTACAGCAAATTGGACATTATTTGAAAGCTCTATTGGTGCTGATCACAATGGTGCAAATCCCAGCTTCATATCTCCTTCCTAGCCCAAGCTACATAGCTTAATTCATAGCTCATACATTTGACCTAATCATACTCCATGTATCCAGAAAGTCACATTGTATAATATGTGAATGAGATATGAAGCTGGGGAGTGTGCCATTGTGGTCAGCATAAAAAGAGCTTTCAAATGAAATTCTTTGAAAGGTTTTTAATCTCGGTCACATTTTGTCAAAAATTGCACTCGACCAAAGGCTATAATCCATGGTTTTTCTTGATTTTGGGTCAAAATTCAACCTACATCAAAATTGACATCATTGGAATGCTCCATTCATGCTGATCACAATGGTGCAAATCCCAGTCTCATATCTCATTCCTAGCCCAAGATACCTAGCATAGTACTTAACATTTTTGGCAGAAATGGCACACATCAGTCATCCTACAGAACCAGAGTGCTGTTTCTGCCAATCATTCCACCCCACATAGTCACATACCATCTCACTCTCACCTCACCACCATCACCCTCACCTCACACCATCACACTCACCTCACCACCATCACACTCACCTCACACCATCACACTCGATCACCTCACACACCATCACATCCACCCCACACACCATCACCGTTTCACTAAGTTGCAGAAGCATGAAAATCCCTGTGAGCAAACATGGGGGCGTGTCTTGGAACTTTGGACCACTTTCACACTCACCCACACACCGTCACACCATCACACCATCACACTACCACCTCACACACTGCCTCAGATATTGTGGAGATATTGAGGCCTGTCGAAAGATCCTCCAGCGTGCCGTGAACTCGGCTAGCGATGATCCTGAGGGAGTGTGTCGGGCGTTGCTGGAGTTTGAGAGGGAGGTGGGGAGTCTGGAGAACTACGAGGGAGCCATGGAGAGGTGTGCGGCGCAGCTGAGGAGGGTGAGGGGGAGGAGGGAGAAGGTGAGGAGTTGCGTGCGAGGATGTGCCAAAGTATAGCGTGTGCCTGTCATTGGTCAGTATCACTGATGGTCATGCACTTTGAAAATTGCATGTTCCCTTCAGTTGTGCCCTTCCCTTTCCCTTGTGGCCTCTCCTCCCTCCTTTCTGCCCTCCTTTCTGCCCTTCTTCCTCCTCCCCTTCCCCTTGCCCCCTCCCTCCTCTTCCCTCCCTGCTCAGGCAGCTGAGAAAGAAGTTCAGCAAAGGGAGGAAATGAAGCAGCGCAAGAAATCAGAGAAGGCAAAGAGGAAGGCTGACACCAAGCAGGACCACGGAGGAAACCCTCGGCAAGGGGGAGGGGGGAGAGGTGGAGGAGGGAGTGGAGGGGGAGGAGGGGAGGGGAGAGGGAGGAAGAGGCCTGCCACCACTCACATGTTCTTTGATGACAGCGACGAAGACAGAGAAACACCTGCTAAAAGGAAGCGAGGTGAGCGAGCATGAGAGATGAGGTCACCAATCAGCGCAATGCAACATGATTGAGGGTCGACGAGCCTTTCGTTCATCACATGATTTGAAATAATGGTAGAGGAGATATTGAATATACAAGTATACATGTAGTATCCAAGAGTGGGCAAGATTATACATCAAATCAACATTATGCGATCTTTTGTACACAGTGAATGACCACAAGTCACATGATACAGAGCCTACAGTTGCCATGGAAACACAACCCATGGTAGCACCTGTTAAAGCTGCAGACACAGCTAGGGGAGAGACGTCTGAAGCCATGTCAAGGAAAACCACAACTGCTGGAGAGACGAAGGATGAGAGAGGAAAGGGGGGAGGAAGGGAGGGAGGAGCGGAGGGCTCAATGGAGGGTAGGACTGTGTTCGTGAGCAACCTGCTGTTTGCCACGACTGAGAAAGAACTGGAGGATAAGTTTTCACAGGTGAGTGTGTTGACAGACAGTTTAGTAATACTCCTCAGTATCCAGATACATGTAGTTTGGGCCTCAAATTGGTTTGTTTATATTCAAACTCACACCACACACACGCACACACATACACACATCACACACCACACACACACACACACACCACACACCCACCCACACACCATACACCCACCCACACATACACATACACACACACACACACACACACCACATACCACACACACACACCATACACCCACACACACACACACACACACACCACACACCCACATCACACCCACACACACATCACACACACACACACCACAGTGCGGTGAGATATCAGAGATTCGTCTCATCAAGACAAAAGGGAGGATTCCGGGAAGGAGCAACATCTACGCCTACGTGGAGTTCACAACTCCAGCTCCGGTCCAGCAAGCTCTGGGGCTGGATCGCAGTGAACTAAACGGCCGACCAATGTTCGTGTCACCCTGCCGAGGGAAGGGAGAAGGAGGGGGTCAACCCAAAGTATGCTCAACAAGATTGATCAGGAACCCTTTGTGTGACTGTGTAGCACACGTTGAGACGACCTTTTGTTTCTGACCTTGTGTCTCTGTGAGTAATGTCTCTCCCCCTCCTCCAGCATGCTGGGTCGAACAGCAGAGCTACCGTGTATGTGTCCAACATCCAGCACAACTTTGGGGAAGAAGATCTCAAGCAGCTCTTCACTGAGGTGAGACCCTCCCTTAAATTACCCTGGTTTGAGTTTCCTCAACTGTTGGACTCGAAACTGCTCCCAGAGGTCAGAGGTCATTTCACCCATCCTAAGCAAATACATGACTCTAACTACACCCAACTTTCAGTCAAGGCTCTCGCATATCTGAAAAATGGGCCTGAATTCTGGAAATGGAGTCCCTACAAGGTGGCCTGTTTGTTTTATGCCAAAAAGGACAGAAATGGCCCTCCCGGTGCCAACCAAGGCATTTCTACACCTGAGCCCAAGCACGGCTGTTTTCGGGTGCACCCATGGCACCTCCCCCTATCCGATCCTTTCTGCGCAATGTCCTAAGATGGGGGATCCCATGTAGTTGCTATGCAGGAGATGCAGTTTCACTGGTTTCTGGGCGTGTGTCAATTCACTGTCTGCTCTCTCTCACTCAGTGGATCACACTGGAAGTTGCAATAGTGTGTCATTGATTGAGGGAGATGAGTAGAATGTAGCCTCGTTCCCAGGCTCTCTGGCCTGGGAACGAGGCTAAGTAGAATGTTACTTATCTTCATGAAGCCATTAAAGAAAACTGTAGGGGCATGCTCACATGGAGAACTCTGTAGCCTCGTTCCCAGGCCTTCTCACCCCAGCGTTTGCCGCTTGCTGTACTAACACGTTAGTACTGCAAGCGACAAATGCTGGGGTGAGAAGGCCTGGGAACGAGGCTAAGAACTCTGATCCATGGGTATTCTCACAAGACCCTAACCTCTCCTTCTTAGCACACAATGAAGTAGTATGAGAGCACACACCTGACCTTGGAGAAGTCTCATTCCCATTCTTGTTTGGGGTCTGGGAATGAGCCACTGATCTCCCAACGCTCTGTTAGACTGGCTGTGTTTACCTCCTGCAGTGTGGGGAAGTGAAGGAGGTTCGTCTGGTGAGGAACAGAGGAGGACGCTCCAAGGGATTCGCATACATTGAGTACTGCAATGAGGTAATGATGATGTCATCACCATTCTTTGATGCCATAATGAAATGAGAATATGAATGCAGCTACCGTTGGACCAATATTCAACCACCCTCCCAACATACACTCACACACACACACATGCATTCACTTGCATGCCCACACACACGCAATCACACATACACACAATCACACATACACACTCACATGTACACACACACACACACACACACAGTCATCAGCAAATGCTGCAGTTCTGAAACTGGACAATCAACAACTAGGCCTCAAGAGCATCAACGTGGCGATATCCAACCCTCCCAAGAGGGGAGGAGGTGAGGGAGAGATGCCCACACAGGCAGCTCAGAGGCCAGGGGCAGAGAGGAGGGAGGGAGGAGGGTTTGTGAAGCCCACCTTCCTACCAAGAGCTATGAAACCAGAACAAGCAAATCCATAGTGAGTTGTGGGGTCTCTGTCATGATTGTACAGAGTGTGTATAGTTTCCAATGGCTACTGTAAACCATATACACGTGCTCACTCTAGTACAAGCTGTTGGCCATTTGTACCCAGGATTAGCCTCGTTCCCAGGCCGCGTGGCCTTCTCTCCTCCCACGCGGCCTGGGAACGAGGCTACCCACGATCTGAGCATCAGGACTAGACTAGAGCTCAGGTCTTAGGCTTAGCACAGATGTTTTATGGTGATGTCAATGCTGCCTAGTAGTAGTTGATGTATCTCATGACCAGCTTAGAGGTATTGAGGTGAAGTAATACATACAAACACCCATACTCACACCCACACACACACCCATACACACACACACACACACACACACTTCATTCTCAGTGCCCGCAAAAGCAAAACACACATTTCTTTGCTTCCCCGGGTGGTGGCCAGGAAGGGGGAGGGAGGTGGTGGAGGGGCAAAGGAGGAGAGTGGAGGAGGAGGAGGGAATCAGGAGGGGAGTGGAGAGACAAAGATGTCCAATGAGGACTTCAGAAGACTGCTCATGAAGAAATAACAATTATAATAATAGACGCAGCATTTCACTCTTGCCAACATTTAGGACTTCATCTGCACTCTACTTTTCCCAGTGCTCATGCAACTGATACCACCCAGTCTGTGTCTCCCTGAGCTGCCAATCACTGGCCACGCAATCACTAATACCACCCAGTCTGTGTCTCCCTGAGCTGCCAATCACTGGCCACGCAATCACTAATACCACCCAGTCTGTGTCTCCCTGAGCTGCCAATCACTGGCCACGCAATCACTAATACCACCCAGTCTGTGTCTCCCTGAGCTGCCAATCACTGGCCACGCAATCACTAATACCACCCAGTCTGTGTCTCCCTGAGCTGCCAATCACTGGCCACGCAATCACTAATACCACCCAGTCTGTGTCTCCCTGAGCTGCCAATCACTGGCCACGCGATCAGCATCCGCCTGGACTATAATAAAGCTGCATGGCTGGCGGGATTCCTATAGCCTCGTTCTTACGCTTTTGTCACTATTAACCCATTCCCAGCCATTATAAATAGGGAAAAATCATAAAAACATGCATGGGTCCGGGTGCCTGTAATCTGTAAACACACCATGCACGTGTTATAATCAGGGGATGCCCTAGAATCTATTTGATGACTTGTGTAATCCAAAGTGTAGATACCGTACATTGTATTTCTAGTATAATTATGCGTTATAGCATCTATATTATAATAATCATTATATGACCCCAGTATAGGGTCACATCGACCCCCCATGGCTGGGAAAGCATGGGTTAACTAGTGTGGAGAACACTGTAGTGATGAAAGCTGAGCATGCATGCAGCAGGGGACTGCATGGCCGAATGAGGCTACATGCATTGTGCTATCCTATATAGTCGCATTGCTTCAAAATATAGACACTGATACTGCAGGATATGGTCCCAATACGTACCAGCCAGTGCAGTGGTGAGGTATCGGGTATACCGCCTATTGGGAATTCTGTGATCTAATTGGAGGGTCAATTGCCCAGCCAATGAAGGGCTTTCGACAGCCGGCCAAGCCATGCTACAAGTTTTCATGCACCCCCTAGTGATCCCACCCACCCACCCTTTCTGCTGGCAAAGAGCCCATATTGCACCTATCAAGGACATGCATTATAATTGCCAGAAGTAACACTGAAGCTGAAAATATCATCATCAGTGGCTAAAGAGATTATTATAGTTAATGAAATTACACAAAGTCAATCAATCAGCCATATAATTATGGCAATGCAAGCTCGTGGTGACCAACTGCCTGTTGACATGGTGTTGGTGTCTTTTCGAATTAAACTTCAGATGAATAGGATGTGGGCTTGTGGAAGTTTTGGACAATGCTGTGAATATCTTCGGGTTAACTCAAGATCTTTCAGAAGTCGCCTGATATCGAGGTTTCCGTAGCCAGCTGAGTCCGAGTGCTCTGTGCGATGGACGCTCATTTGTCGCAGGAGTTCCCGCATCACATAGACATTGCGACAAGCGTCATTAAGGGGGATCTTATTCCAGCTCCACTTGTCACTGCCTGGTGGCTTCTCAGACCAAGCATCAATCGATTTATACTTGGCTTCTAGTCGTCTCTGCTTCCATTCGGGCAATAAAGGCAGCTACTGCTGGAGCAGCGAATGATGTACCAGAAACTGGGTATTTGCCCAAGATCATGAATTCTCCTGGGGCGAGGAAGTCGACTTCACGGCCCACAGAGCTGAAGCTGTGAGATGTACCATGCCACGTGTGGGCTCCGATGCAGAGAACGTTCCCAAGCCTGCTAGGGTAGCTGATCATATTGCTGCCACTGAGACCAATGTTTCCTGCTGAGAAAACGGGAATGATACCTGCATTTATCGCTTTGTAACAACATAGAAGACCTGATGTAATGGTTTGCTCTCTGGGGTTTGACCAGTTCAACCCAAAACTCTCCCAAGCTGTCAACAATGTTGACAGCTTGGGAGAGTTTTGGGTTGAACTGGTTGACAGCTTGGGAGAGTTTTGGGTTGAACTGGTCAAACCCCAGAGAGCAAACCATTACATCAGGTCTTCTACGTCGTTCCACTAGGTTCTCAATCATTGTGGCAAGAGAAGTTGATCAAAGTGACTATTGACCAGAAACAAGTCAGCTTGAGGAATCGTGTTTGTTACTACAAGAGCATACTGCAGACTGCAGACTATGAGAATCTTTGACAGATGTGTATTCGTTTATCAAATCTATGTGGTTCTCAATGGATTCAGTCTTTTCCTCTAGTGTAAGGGCTTCTTCTGCCACAAAGGGAATCTTGTGACTCTTGTCCCTCAGGAAGCAGCACAAGGAGGATCTGCATGTAACAGTTGGACATTGAGCACAGGGTAAATCCCTCAAAAGTTGATTGCTGAGCACATTAGCGCAAGGCACTGAATGGGGGAAAACTCATAACCACGTGGTCAGGTCATGCACGTACGCATGCGGTGCGCGCGAGGCATGATGCGGATATAAATATAAATTCCTAGCAACAATATGAGGGGGCAGCTGCCATACGGTTTCTACTGCCACCATCTCGGCAGTATGACGAGGGGCAATCAGCTGTGAATGAATATCTTTAGCATCCACTTAACATGAAACCTTCGTAGCACAAAAGCGGTCTCCCCAAAGCTGTCCCTGCGGACTGCCATTACAGATTAATTGGTCCCCCGGACATACACAACGCTGCCCTCTCCCTCACTGTAAGTGGTCCCCCAGTCATTTACTAGCCCAGGGCACAAAACTGTCCACAGCAGAATAATATTGGTCCCCGGACCATCATAGCCATACCTTTTCTTCACCATGTGCACAGGGGGGAGCCTGGGAACGAGGCTAGTCCCACCCAGTGTGTTAAATACCCCGGTATAGTCTGGATCTGGGAACGAGGCCAATGTGTTAATTACCCCGATAGTCTGGATCTGGGAACGAGGCTAGTCCCACCCAGTGTGTTAATTACCCCGGTAGTCTGGATCTGGGAACGAGTACATGTATCATGCGTGACTTATCGACGTGGCCACCTCTTGGAGGGTGCAGGCCCTCCATTTGTGTCTGAAGTTAGACTTGAGTATGCTTCCTCAGTTCACAGTGACTCTCTAGTGAACGTTTGTGATCTGGGCTGGTGAACAAGTATCATACGTGACCGATCGACACGGCTGCCTGGCAAAGCCAGACCCTCGCATGTGTGTGCCTGATGGCAGGTGCAGCTAGGGGGGCCTGTCCATGGCTCTAGCACTTGATGTTAACCATAACCATATCATACTGCCGAGATGGCGGCAGTAAAATTATGACAGTTGCACACTCCAATTGGCATGAACTCTTTGTTCCGTGTCTGCAGCTCTCAGTATCTCCATCCACTCCAGGCCATTCCGACCACCAGTTTGATTGCTTGAAGTATGCAAAATACGGTGTGTTTTGCATTGCGATCAAACAGCGGCAGTGGGGAATGAGACTAGAACTGCAGCACTGACAGCCATACACTGGCCTCTGGTGAGCTGGTAGGAAGCTGTGCTGAGATGTGGTTTATTCCCCTGCACTAGGATCTGCTGACTGTCGCAAGCTAGCCAGACCCAACCATCACCAGCACACGACTTTAATACTCACAATGCCACACAAAGGCCTGGCAATACCACTATCATAAATATTAATGCGCTCGCTCAAGATCAGGTTCGCCCCAACAGTTCTCTACTAAGAATATGTTTTCAGCTCACCTTAGGCCATGCACGTACAATAGTCTCGCGGGCCAGCCTCATCTCGCCAGATCAGACACACTGCATGCACCTGGCTGCGCTGCAGAATTAGAATTCAATATTTTGTGCGTTGATTTATTAGATATATCGTCCGCTGCTAGAAATTATTTACAAAAAAATACGCACTTTTGTTGAAATTCATGCTTGTTATTCGCGCGCTTTGTTATTCAAGAGCATTGTTTCACTTTTAAACTATTATTATCGAGGGGCAACCGCACTCCTGGTAGCCGCGGTTAAATGGTACATGGTAGCACAAGCTAAGTGTGACAGTTCGTTCCAATTATCACACATCACATGAGTACCATGATAGCTATATACAGGGAAGATCAGAAATGATTTAGAGTGCTCTCAAGTACCATTCATAAAGTAGCCGCGCTGCAACCTGCCGTATCGCGTAGCGCAAGATAAGTATTGCAATTCGTTCCAATTAACGCACATGCCACGTGGCTCAGTCGATCGCGAGCAATGGCGACCAAAACGAAGACAAGACAGCCCTCACAACTTAGCCAGCACGGTGAGTTTTGGCATGTAAGCGTCAGTGAACGACAGCGATCACGGCTGTGTGGTCAGAATCTTCGTGTGCCTTTCCTAAGAACGGTACTGCCACCGGAAGTCGGAGAGAGCGCTCGAGCAATGGCGGCCACGGCGAGACAAAAGCGCTTGTATCTCCACCACCAAGGTGAGTTTCAGCACAAAAATTGTACGCTTGGGTCACTGAACAATAGCGATCACGATGGTGTAGGCAGATTCTTTGTAGGCCATTCGCAAGGTAGTGTAAGGTTAGTTATATTATATTATATTATATTGGATTATATTATATTACGAGGGGCAACCGCACTCCTGGTAGCCGTTGCAACGCCGCGGTTGCCTCGCCGTACGTACGTACCGTAGCGAAGCTAAATTATTGCAATTCGTTCCAATTAACGCACATGCCACGTGGCTCAGTCGATCGCGAGCAATGGCGACCAAAAGGAAGACAAGACAGCACTCACTACTTAGCCAGCACGGTGAGTTTTGGCATGTAAGCGTCAGCTAACGACAGCGATCACGGCTGTGTGGTCAGAATCTTCGTGTGCCTTTCCTAAGAACGGTACTGCCACCGGAAGTCGGAGAGAGCGCTCGAGCAATGGCGGCCACGGCGAGACAAAAGCGCTTGTATCTCCAGCACCAAGGTGAGTTTCAGCACCAAAATTGTACGGTGAGGACAGTGCATGATAGCGATCACGACGGTGTAGTCAGAATCTTTGCAGGCCATTCGCAAGTAGTCAAACATTAATTATTTAGTTTACATTACGCGGCACAATTTTCTCTATACCAGGAGTGTAATATTACGCGGCACAATTTTTCCTATACCAGGAGTGTAATCTCCATACAAAAGATACTAAACAAGACACAAACTCAAACGTCAAAATTGCAAAACTCGTTCTCATGTCAGGAAAGTGTTCTGGGAATGAGGTTACGTCACATCGCAGCTACGTCGACTCGGGTAGTTAGTTTGCCATTGCTATCACGTCCTCCTGCAACCAGGAGCTCACCGCTGGGTAGCAGTGTGCATGCACACTCGGAGCGTGCAGTAGGCAACTCGCCAACCTGCTTCCAATTGTTCGTGGCAGGCTGGTAGGCGTGGATGGCTGCACTGCGATCGTTGCCATGGCAACCCCCAATGGCTAACAAAGCTCCGTGGATTATATTATATTATATTACGCGGCACAATTTTTCCTATACCAGGAGTGTAATCTCCATACAAAAGATACTAAACAAGACACAAACTCAAACGTCAAAATTGCAAAACTCGTTCTCATGTCAGGAAAGTGTTCTGGGAATGAGGTTACGTCACATCGCAGCTACGTCGACTCGGGTAGTTAGTTTGCCATTGCTATCACGTCCTCCTGCAACCAGGAGCTCACCGCTGGGTAGCAGTGTGCATGCACACTCGGAGCGTGCAGTAGGCAACTCGCCAACCTGCTTCCAATTGTTCGTGGCAGGCTGGTAGGCGTGGATGGCTGCACTGCGATCGTTGCCATGGCAACCCCCAATGGCTAACAAAGCTCCGTGGAGCGTAATGGCGGCAGAGCTCTCCAGTGGAGGTGCGTGGAGGGTGCGCCATGACTTGGCAGTGTTGGCGCTATCAGTACTCACAAGGTCGGGGAGGGACACAACGAGTGTCGTGGTCAGTGACCCCCCTACAAGGTATAGTTCGTCTTGTACGATGGCGGTTGTCACGTGATGACACTTCACTGGCAGCGGTGTCGTGGACAGCCATTGTCGAGTGTCTGTGTTGAGGAGGTCAACTGCGGCTAGGGCGTGATAGTAGCCATCCCTCCCACCTGCCACCACCAGCCACTGGTTGTGTGTGGCTACTGCTGGTGAGTAGCGAGGTGTGGGCATGGGGGGGTACGGGTGAGTCCACTGGTGGGACACTCCCTTCCTCTCCCACACTGCAATCTCATTGGTCACCCGCCATGTGGATGTATTCCAACCGCCCACGAGTGTGAGCTTCTTCTTCACGGCAGCCATTGCAAACCACCTCCATTGATAGCGTTCCAGTCCCACCCACTGGTCTGACTCATACTGCCAGACTGTGTGTGCGTCATCAACACTGACTCCTCCTCCGATGTACAGCTTCTCCTCCACCATCACACAGTGTGGGTACTCCATCCCCCACGGCAGGTCTCTGTGCCGCCTCCACCTCAGTGTGAGAGGCGGCTGTAACCCACTGGGGGGACGTGCCTGGGACAGAGAAGACACAGTGTGTGTCATAGAGCGGCCATTACTGAAACTTTCTCAGCCGGCAGCGGCTTCTTTGTTGGTACAACAACTATTATGGGCTGTAGGTAAACAAATAGCTAATTTAATTATGTCAAAATGTTATTGGATGGTGTGTAAAGTATATTCCAGCGTATGGAAACACACCTGCACTATATTGACAGCAGAATTAAAGTGTTCATAATAAATAATATGACATCATAGAACTGGTGGACGCCCCAGGGGCATGTATTTTTCTCTCGCAATGAGTTACTGTAATTCTACCTCTTCTAACACAATCTCACGAGTACTAGTAGTACCTGATGCTGGAGAAATAATATGTAACAAGCTCACAGTATCACAGCTGCATTTTATTTCCACCAATTCCTATGACATCATACTTATGTAATTACAGGTACCATACATTGCAAGTCTGTGGTGGATATTTGTTGCAGTACGGCAAAAATTTGACTTGTGAAGCTGTTGCCATGCAAGTCATGGCTGTGCCATCTGCTTCTGTATAGTCCACCACAAAAATGCCCATATATGGTACATGTAATAGCTTCAACCATCATAGCTAGTTATAGCTCCATAGTTTGTGACTTTGCTAGCAACAGCTGTGCTTTGAGTTTGAGTTAGTAAAATGCACTTTCCTTCAAAATTATGCTCTTTAGGCAACTTAAATAGACAAGCTGAGAATATATTTGGCAGCTGCACATGGAGCTATCCAACTAGCTAGGAAACTTGAACACAAGTTTGAGCTTACCGTATGTTTGGCTAGCAACTAGCCCTCAGGCAATTCTCTAGCTGTAGCCTGACTCACTAAACCAGCAACAAAGCTAAACAGCTAGCTAGCTAGCTAGGAGCTACTCAACTAGAACTCCTCTTGCAAACAACTCAACACTGTCACTATGGAAATCTACAGCAGCTGCACTTTGAAATATTTGGCGCCTTCCAGACTTTGTGGAGCCAAATTATTTACAGGTACACTGTATGTATAGTGCCATAGTGCATGTATAATAGCTAGCTATGCAAAGTGCACTAATGCAGAATGGACTTGTTGAAGTAAGCTGCTGACTTAAAATATTATAAGTATGCTTGCACCAGTTAATTATAAAT
Source organism: Axinella damicornis (assembly GCA_963931865.1). Lineage (NCBI taxonomy): Eukaryota > Metazoa > Porifera > Demospongiae > Axinellida > Axinellidae > Axinella > Axinella damicornis. The sequence continues at coordinate 9,261,180 of OZ007518.1, read as the reverse complement.
TCCCTACCTACACCAGAGATGCCAACTACTTAGCAAGCTAATGAGTGAGATGTGCTGTGAAAATGTGTGAGATGGTGCTAGACGTGAGGCATGCTACTGTAACAGCTCAAGAGTGTGCACACTGCACAGCAGTTCATTCCATGATTCCAGTTGCTGTTGCTTCATCAATTGCTTTTGTCCTTAGCAGAAGGCTCTACCACTCAGTTTGACAAGGTGGTAGCACCTGCGTTTATCCTCTTCAATGCCGATCAACACAGGATAGAAGTCTGTCGCTCGAATTGCAGTCCACGTGTTATGTATACGCGTGCCGCATTCCCAGGCCCCACCCACAAAATAAGCCTGAACGGCTAGCTACTAATGCGTGAGATTTGCTGTAGTAAGCGTGAGAGTGTGAGATTGTGGACAAATGCGTGAGTCGATCACGCCCAATGCGTGAGAGTTGGCATGTCTGACCTACACTGGAATAGCCCCCAGTGATACCTGCAATGCCCATATATGGTACAGGTAACAACTGTATTCAGGGAACAGGATGGTGAACTTGCTGTTTGGCCCTGCACATCACAATGAAAGTAAGTTGATATTCCTTGCAGGTTTTTTTTGAGGGGATGGAGGCTAGCTATATATTGCTCTCAAGCATACTTACTGAATGGTGTTCTTGGTTAATTATTTTGCCATGATTTATATTAATTTAGTCCATTACATCACAGCTACTAAATTAAACTTCGAGGGGCAACTGCACTCCTAGCTGGTAGCAGCCGCTGCAACCGGTTGCAACTCGCTGGTTGTGCAAGCTAGGTATTGCAGTTCATTCCGATTAACACACATGTCATGTGAGGACAATGCTCGGTCGATCGAGTCTGCAATGGCAGCCAATGGGAAGACATGCAAGAACTTATTACAGTGTTTTGGGATGTAAGCGTCAGTGAATGATAGCGATCACGACTGTGTGGTCAGAATCTTTATGGGCCCTTCGTAAGACTACTGGCAACCAACGTCAATTATTTTGCAATGATTGTTGTACTAATTTGGCCATTACATCACAGCTACTAAATTAATTTTGTTATAACGAGGGGCAACCGCACTCCTGGTAGCCGCGGTTAAATGGTAGCAGAAGCTAAGTGTGACAGTTCGTTCCAATTATCACACATCACATGAGTACCATGATAGCTATATACAGGGAAGATCAGAAATGATTTAGAGTGCTCTCAAGTACCATTCATAAAGTAGCCGCGCTGCAACCTGCCGTATCGCGTAGCGCATGCAATTCGTTCCAATTAACGCACATGCCACGTGGCAACCACGCTCAGTCGATCGCGAGCAATGGCGACCAAAAGGAAGACGAGACATTATTACAGCACTCACAACTTAGCCAGCACGGTGAGTTTCGGCATGTAAGCGTCAGTGAACGACAGCGATCACGGCCGTGTGGTCAGAATCTTTGTGGGGCCTTCGTAAGACTGTACTGGCAACCAACGTCGAAGAGAGCGATCGAGCAATGGCGGCCGACGGCACAACAAAAGCGCTTGTATCTCCATCACCAAGGTGAGTTTCAGCACCAAAATTGTACGGTTGGGACAGTGCATGATAGCGATCATGAAGGTGTAGTCAGAATCTTCGTACGCCATTCCTATCACTCGAACGAATTATTTACATTAATTAATTAATTAATTAACGAGGGGCAACCGCACTCCTGGTAGCCGCGGTTAAATGGTAGCACAAGCTAAGTGTGACAGTTCGTTCCAATTATCACACATCACATGAGTACCATGATAGCTATATACAGGGAAGATCAGAAATGATTTAGAGTGCTCTCAAGTACCATTCATAAAGTAGCCGCGCTGCAACCTGCCGTATCGCGTAGCGCAAGATAAGTATGGCAATTCGTTCCAATTAACGCACATGCCACGTGGCTCAGTCGATCGCGAGCAATGGCGACCAAAACGAAGACAAGACAGCCCTCACAACTTAGCCAGCACGGTGAGTTTTGGCATGTAAGCGTCAGTGAACGACAGCGATCACGGCTGTGTGGTCAGAATCTTCGTGTGCCTTTCCTAAGAACGGTACTGCCACCGGAAGTCGGAGAGAGCGCTCGAGCAATGGCGGCCACGGCGAGACAAAAGCGCTTGTATCTCCACCACCAAGGTGAGTTTCAGCACAAAAATTGTACGCTTGGGTCACTGAACAATAGCGATCACGATGGTGTAGGCAGATTCTTTGTAGGCCATTCGCAAGGTAGTGTAAGGTTAGTTATATTATATTATATTATATTGGATTATATTATATTATATTACGCGGCACAATTTTTCCTATACCAGGAGTGTAACGAGGGGCGACCGCACTCCTGGTAGCCGCGGTTAAATGGTAGCACAAGCTAAGTGTGACAGTTCGTTCCAATTATCACACATCACGTGATAGCTATATATAGGGATGATCAGAAATTATTAAGAGTGCTCTCAAGTAGCATTCATAGCCGCGTTGCAACCCGGTTGCGACTCGCCGTAGCGCAAGGTAAGTATTGCAATTCATTCCAAATAACGCACATGCCACGTGGCAACTACGCAAAGTCGATCGCGAGCAATGGCGACCAAAAGGAAGACAAGAGCACTCACAACTTAGCCAGCACGGTGAGTTCCAGCATGTAAGCGTCAGTGAACGACAGCGATTACGGCCGTGTGGTCAGAATCTTTGTGGGGCCTTCGTAAGACTGTACTGGCAACCAACGTCGAAGAGAGCGATCGAGCAATGGCGGCCGACGGCACAACAAAAGCGCTTGTATCTCCACCACCAAGGTGAGTTTCAGCACCAAAATTGTACGGTTGGGACAGTGCATGATAGCGATCATGAAGGTGTAGTCAGAATCTTCGTACGCCATTCCTATCACTCGAACGAGTTATTTATATTATATTATATTATATTGGATTGGATTACGAGGGGCAACCGCACTCCTGGTAGCCGCGTTGCAACCCCGGTTGCGACTCGCCGTAGCGCTAGTTTCCAATTAACGCACATGCCACGTGGCAACCCACTGTGGAGCCAACTTCTGGACAGCCTCCACCTCCCATCCCTTGAGCAACTCCTGAACAACCCAAGAAGTAAAACATCCTGGAAGAACTCCACCAAACGACTCCTCAACATCAACCACTACATCGAGCTCATCGAGGGGTGCCCAGATTATCCAATAGCCTTTTGCAACCTCCCCCGCGGTAAACCCTCCCATCATTGGTTTTCCACCCTTCATGATCGGCATGCCACCTCCAAAGCCAACTTTCGTGTGAGATTGCTGGTTGGCTGTGACGGTCTGGAGGCTGACGCCTCGAGGTTCCGTCGGAGGCTGAACGGCGCTCTTCCTGGCGATCCCATCTGCAAATTATGCCGCACTGAACCCGAGGACTCAGCCCACTTCATCTTACGTTGTCCATCCCTCTCTGCTCGTCGCCTCGAATTACTTTCAGACGCTCCAGCCCACGTTAAGCAACTACTCCCAGACATGGTGCGGGACCCGGACCGTTTTACTGACGTCATGCTGGGCTGTGTATGGATCAAGGACCGCTCAACACAAGTTTTCATCATCGATTTCCTTGACCAACTTCGTGCGTTCCGAAACTCTCTCCTGCTCCAGTCTGACCCTATTTAGCCCAACTTGGGATACTCTCCTAGAAAGGAGGATACAAAGAAGAAGAAGAAGGCAACCACGCTCAGTCGATCGCGAGCAATGGCGACCAAAAGGAAGACAAGACATTATTACAGCACTCATAACTTAGCCAGCACGGTGAGTTTCGGCATGTAAGCGTCAGTGAACGACAGCGATCACGGCTGTGTGGTCAGAATCTTTGTGGGGCCTTCGTAAGGCTGTACTGGATGCCAACGTCGAAGAGAGCGATCGAGCAATGGCGTCCGACGACACAACAAAAGCGTTCATATCTCCACCACCAAGGTGAGTTTCAGCACAATTATTGTGTGGTTGTGTCACTGCAGCATAGCGATCACGACGGTGTAGTCAGAATCTTTGTAGGCCATTCCGAAGTAGTCAAACGTTTATTAATTATTTAGATTAATTACGCGGCACAATTTTTCCTATACCAGGAGTGTAATATTATATTACGCGGCACAATTTTTCCTATACCAGGAGTGTAACGAGGGGCAACCGCACTCCTGGTAGCCGCGTTGCAACCGGTTGCAGCTCGACGATAGCGCATAGGTATTGCAACACATTCCAATTAACGCACATGCCACGTGAGGACCATGCATGAGCGCTCGCGTCAATCGATTGAGCTGAGTCAGCAATGGCGGCCCAAGGAGATCGAGAAGACAAGAAACTTGTTATATAGCCTTATAGCCTGTATACAAAAAAAACACTAGCCAACACTAACTTCTGCAACGGTTAAACCTGTGGATGGTTAACTCACACGTGTCTGTCGAGGTGGGGACTGCAACGCTGCTGCTCTCACACCCTGGGGTACAGTTTGATCCTGTACAGGAAAATGCACCATATGAATCTATTGACAAAACTGATTCTGATTTTGTCCATACCGCCAACTCTCTCCTCAATCTGCTAATTTCATCATCCCTCTCTCGGAGGTGCTGCTGACTCTATGCAACTCTAGCATCCAGTTCCACCTGTAACCACAGCATGCAGTAGTCCAGTTTCAGGCTCTCTCTACTAACAGCATGATTACAACTGTGCGGTGTATAGTTGGATTGTAAGACGTCAGCTAATAAAATTACAGATACAGTAACTCACCTGCAGTTGCTGAAGTTGAGATTGCACTGCAGTGAGCCGCTCATCCTTGGCTACATTTTGGTCCTACATGGAAATAGAAGACGATTAGCACCAATCAATTTCAACATCCTTCTCTTGGGCTTGTTGCTGTAGTCTTCCCTTGTCATTAATCAGAGAAGAGTGAAGTCAATAATAATTATTGGATGTATTAGTACATAATATTATTCATGTTCCTTACTCTCAGGGTTTGTAGCTCCCTCTGTTGCCTGTTAATCTGAGTAGCCCTCTCTCGGAGTTCTGTGCCTTGCTGCTGAATTTGTCCATCTTTCTGCTGGAGTTGAAGATCATTGTGCTGGAGTTGGTCATCCTTAGCATCCACCTCTACTTGCAGCCTTTCCCAGTTCTCCTAACATTAAAAGAAACTATCTTTGTTAATACCCGGTATAAAATCTTCTGATACTCACCATTCTGTTGCTCTAGCACAGATCACCATATTCATGACCTCCATCTGCTTGTACCATACCCGCTACATAGCTGATCAATAATAGGCTTTGTGATTCTCTTTTGAGCTTTTACTGTATTTGTACTCACCCTACTACAGCAAAGAACAACAGAGCTGCAAGGTTAATGCACCGATTACCTGCAGTTGGTGTAGCTCCTGCTGCAGGTGTTCTATCTCACGGTCCTTCTCCCCCATCTTGGTCTCTACGACACTCATCATGGCCAGCTGCACCTTAAAGTGGTAGCTGCCGTATGGCTGCTCGATCTGGGCCCTGGTAGCCTCCAACTGTTGTAGCAGCTCCTCTGCAGAGGGCCGGCGGGCTGGGTTGTTGTGCAGACACTGCTGTACCAGCTGAACAAGAGGGTGCTGCTCCCCCAACTGCCGGTGGAGTGTTTGGATGTAGTCCCTCCGACGCTCCAACTCAGACCTAGCTAAGAGACGATCGGGGCTCTCAGGATCTGCATAGGTGCTTGGGAGGAGGGAGCCTGGGAACACCTGGAGCATACAATAAGAGAATAATTACTCCCTTACTGTCATGAGTTTGATGTACCCTAATTCCTGAAGTGCCGTTCTTAAGGCACACTACAAATTAATACTGTCAATAAACTGAGCCAACCCACACCAGATAGTTTACCACAGGGGATAACCATGCTGCAAGGACATCATAGTGAATTCATACTACTTTGTAATAGCGATGCACGGTAATGAATATCGGTACATATGCTGCAGGGAGATGTTTTATCCACCCCTTTTTCTCACCTGTGTGAGAGTGAAGAGGGCAAGATGGCCGTACGAAAAGATGTCCAGTGGCGGACCATATCGTGAGCCCTCATGAATTGCCTCGGGAGGCATATACACAGGTGTTCCGGGAAGGTGTGTCAGAGTTCTGGCCAGCTGGCCCGGCTGTAGGTTCACGATGCGAGCATTCCCAAGGTCGCTAATCTTTGCGAGTAGCGATGACGTCAGGAGGATGTTTCGTGAAGACAGATCACGATGGACAATGGGAGGGTTACGAGTGTGTAGGTACAGCAACCCTCGTACTACGTCAGATAGAAGCGATCGCTTGAGGGCAAGGGGAAGGCCAGGAGCACCCTCCAGCAGGTCGTCCAGGCTGCTGTCCATCCTCTCCATGACCAGCACAGGCAGCGTTGACCCTTCTAGGTAACACAGGCCCAAGAACTGTACTATGTGGGGGTGCCGCATCTTCGCCATCACCTACACGAAGCCAAGGGAGAGCTTGTATAAGTTAACATTAGTTACAGAGTGCAAAACAATGCACTTTCAGTGACGCTTGTCACACTAGCTGTGGACAATCTCCCCTCGAAAGCGGTCCCCCTGGACTGTCCATGGCAGAATAATTGCTCCACCAGACCAAATATAGTAGCTGTACCTGGTCCCCCTTTGATGCGGATGGTCCCACCCTACATGTAGTCGTCCTTCGTCGGTGGCTGGTCTTCGTTGCTCTTCATTGGTACTTGTAACAGTCTCGTTCCCAGGCCCAAACAACCACCCAATGCGGCCATAGCTTGGAGTATAATCATACATGCAGGGAAGGAGGGTCTGGCTTCTTTTCAACTGCCAAGCTGGGCGACAGCTTACGCAGACATACCACTCATCATGGATCATCAAAGATCAGCACGTATTAAATTTAGGCTACGCAGACCAAGAAGGCATGGTTTTGCAGCATTAATTAAATGTACAATCAATAGTACAAAATTTGTGTTATCTTTGGTGCACGCTCTGACTAAATTGTGTGGGAACAAGCACGGGGCCACCGTTCACTTTTTTGCCGACGCAATCCCCCTTTTTGCCTTGACCTGTGAACCAACAACCAACCATGACGTCATAATGACATGTGCGTAGTATACGGAGGTATGCGGTCCAAGTAATAAGATATACGGAAGTGCACGAGTAATGGACACGAGCAATGGAGCGCGTTGACGATCCAAGGCCGCGTCCTCCTACCAAGAAGCTCTGCAGTTATGGGGCAGATCTCTCATCACTGAGCGTATATCACGTCAGAAAATACTTGGCTGGGTCGAATCACTTGAAGGTACAGGCAGCGAGTGGGCTGCGGGCGCCCACATCCACCAAGAGGACGCCTGTGGTGCAGCGCCCGTGCGCAGCATGGATGCAGAGCTGAAATGGAGGTAGCGAGAGGGCCTAGGGGGGGATAGGGAGGCGGTTTTGATGGCATAAAAGGCTAGAATACCTGCAAGTACCAAATTGCCACTCCGAGTACTTTTTTGCCCGAGGGGAGAAACAACCAACCAACTAAAGTGGCATTGCGTCTGGCAATTTGGTAACTGTGGCCCCGTGGGAACAAGTAGGGTCTATCATGACTTGTGTGATTTACGCGCATCTAAATGCAATGATACTACACCTCATTGCAGTCTACTAGCTTAGACTAAATGGCCTCTTTATAGGAAATTTGCAGAACCTTGATCCATTCACGTCTGAAAGATCAGACTTATACGTTCATAGTTGACCTGGGCTAGTGACAACAACTAGGGGGACCATGCAAATACGGCAAGGGGGACGGCTTACAGAGCCATGGATGGTCCCATGAGGACCAATTATTCTGCCGTGGACAGTCTGCACGGAAGGGGACCACGTTTAGAGCGGGGGGAAACACTCACCTGGCACTCCTCGAGGTACTTGCGCTCGATGTTGATCACGCCCTGGTTGTCTCGCTGCAGGAGCGCCTCGTGCATCCGCTTCCCCGCGCACACCAACCCCTTCACCTGGAGTTCCTCCACGCTACCGTAGGACCCAACGCCCAGCTGTCTCCCTGTAGGGCGCGCCTCGGGGAGCACGAACTGTTGCAACTCAGGGTTGCCTCGGAAAGCCTGCCTTCTCGCCATCTCGACTACGATTAAATTTTTTTGGGCGGAGGCGTGGATGAGTGGGTGGGGTTGTGGGCGTGGTCGTACGGTAATCACTGCCATGTAGACATCATTTGCGTACATATACCTACTTCCAGATGGTGACATGCACCTTGGCCTTGCATGCACTGCTACTGGTCATGGCTGTCCTCTGACTCATTGCTCTGATGTTCTCTGTTCGCGTTCACACACTGGCAGGGTGCTCTGCAGTTACATGTAAGTTTCCATTCTGATTGCCTGGGCCTAGCCTTGTATAGGTAGGGCCACAGTGGGTAGGGCCTAGTCTCGCGGACCAGCCTCTCGCCACAGAGGCTGGCCTGCGAGACTAACCAGGCCCGGGCTTGGCTACGCCACTGTGTCTCATAAACCCTCATGGGCTGCATCAGGAGCATCAGGAGCCCATAAGCTCCTGGCTGCATGGACATGCAGAACACCCCCCCCCCCCCCTCCCCCCAAGACGCTACGGGCCTGCACCTTGCAATCACACGTACAACCAAGCGTTGGGAACCAAATTTTCTATAGCCAGTACACACCACCACACCAAACATACACAGTCACGGCTAACGCATTCACCATGCATTCCAAACTCACTCGAGAGTCAGTGCCGAACTACCAACCAACAAGAAATAGACCTTGGATAGAACCTCATTCTAAGACCACTTTCAGTTACCTGCAAGTCACTTTCAGCTAGTCTCATTCCCAGGCCTAACCCGTCAATAGTACATAGTACACAGAGCCAAGGCCAATGACCTGGTAGGTCTCATTCCTATACCAGTTTCAAGTTCAGCCTCGTTCCAGTCCCACCAAAACATCTATCAATTGGATCGCGATTTCCTTTCTAAAAGTTCTTCTTGAGGTCATCATCCTTGATGGAGCAAGAATGTCAGGCCAAGAAAGGTGGATCTTGTTCAAAATTGTGTTTATATGAGATTAAGTTTCAACCTCATTCCAAAATCAGTTTTCATTCCGTCACTTTTCATCCTCATGTAACAGATTTACCTCTCATGCAGTGGGTTTCGTTGCTTCTTTAGGACCAGAAATTTGGCCGGGCGAGCTCGGTCCTGTTGCCAGGGTACAAGCAGGCAGTGAGAAACTGCCCGTGGGTGGTTGAATTTTGCACCAGCTACGTCAGGGCACAGGAACGGCTGGGAGTACAACATGAAGAGACAGTCGGTACGCTAGTGGGGTGTGATGTTCATCTTGGGCACTATTTTGTGTGTGTGTGTGTGTGTGTGTTTGTGGGGGGGGGGGGGGGGGGGGGGGGGGGAGGGAACAGCACGACAAAGTAGGTAATTTATAGAACTGGCTATTCGTTGGAGGCAACCTCATTTTCAAGATGGGCAGGTACAAACCAGTGTTACCTGTTTACCTACTGGTTCAAGTTCAGCATTCGTAATGTGTTTCTGCTGATACACATGCACTGAGTTACACCTGTCAGTGTTCTTGCTAGGCCTCTACCGAAGGGCACTGTGCCATTTCGGCTTCTAATGTCCTTGTGTATTGTAGTCTGGTCTAAAAGCAAAATGACCCTTTTCCAGTCCTTTATTAGCAGCCACTAGAAATACTTTACTAGACAATCACTAGGTTTCTGAATGGGTAAGAACCCCATTATATATGTAACCTTCTTAAACAAATTTCTGGCCGAAACACGGATGCCTATGGTACGCATCTTTAAAATTGAGATTTGGAACGTTTTTCTGATATGCGTTTTTGGCTTCTATTGTCGTTTCGCTAGTGGGGTTTGATGTAGCTGCAATTCTTTGCATTGACTTGTACTGTATCTATGTCCTTACCCAGCCACGTTTGAGAAGGGTCTGGAGGGAAGCTTCCCGGACGCCATGCAAGGACTACCTGCAGCTGTGGACGGCCTACTGTGATTACCTGCGGAGGAGGGTCAACCCGACGGATGGCGTAGACATGCCCTGCCTGGTGGAGCTTCGCAAGACGTTCAAGAGAGCCAGGGACAACATGGACGCCTGTACGTTGACGTGGTTTGAGCATTAGGTAGTTTTGTCCCCAGGTGTGATTGAGCGTCGTCCCGGTTTGGTTTCATCCCTCCAGACTACGGTCACGATGGTGACCCGGCCGACTCCCTTTCACGCTACCAGGCCCGCCTCGAAGCCCGTTGCTATGACAACATGGAGGAAGCCCGCTTCCTGTGGGATGACATCATGACACGACACGGGAAAGTCCGAAACAGGCAGAATACTGGCTGGAGTACGCACAGCTGGAGAGGTAGTGCACACCATCACAATCTCACCCCACACACCATCACAGTCTCACTCACACACTGTCCCACTCATCCCACATTGTCACACCTTACACCATCACACTTTATACACGGCCCCCACACCATCACACTTTATACACGGCCCCCACACCATCACACTCACCCCACACACTATCACACTCATATCTCACACACCATCACACTCTCACCCCACACACTGTTACAACCTCGCAACAATACCCAGCTTCATATATGTAGCTCATCAAATGCATGTCTAGACAATGGACATGCGGAGCCAGCTAAGCACTATGCTAGCTATCTTGGGCTAGGAATGAGATATGAAGCTGGGATTTGCACCATTGTGATCAGCAGGAAAAGATCCTTCAACTGATGTCCTAAAATTGACTTTTAATGTTGGTCACATTTTTTGCCAAAAATTACACTCGACCAAAGGCTATAATCCATGGTTTTTCATGATTTTGGGTCAAAATTCAACCTATAGCAAAACGGACATTATCGGAATGCTCCATTCATGCTGATCGCAATGATGCAAATCCCAGCTTCATGTCTCATTCCTAGCCCAAGTTACATAGCTTAATTCATAGCTCATACATTTGACCTAATCGTACTCCGTGTATCCAGAAAGTCACATTGTATGTAGGTATGTGAATGAGATATGAAGCCGGGGATTGTACCATTGTGATCAGCATGAAAAGAGCTTTCAAACCATGTCCTGGAAATGATTTTTACTGCCGGTCACATTTTTGCCAAAAATCGCACTTGACCAAAGGCTCCATGGTTTTTCATGATTTTGGGTCAAAATTCAACCTACATCAAAATTGACATCATTGGAATGCTCCATTCATGCTGATCACAATGGTGCAAATCCCAGCCTCGTATCTCATTCCTAGCCCAAGATACCTAGCATAGTACTTAGCATTTTGGGCAGAAATGGCACATCAGTCATCCTACAGAACCAGAGTGCTGTTTCTGCCAATCATACCACCCCACATAGTCACATACCATCTCACTCTCACCTCACCACCATCACACTCACCTCACACCATCACACTCGATCACCTCACACACCATCACAATTACCATTTCACTAAGTTGCAGATGCATGAAAAACCCTGTGAGCAAACATGGGGGCGTGTCTTGGAACCTTGGACCACTCACACTCACCCACACACCGTCACACCATCACACCATCACACTACCACCTCACACACTGCCTCAGATATTGTGGAGATATTGAGGCCTGTCGAAAGATCCTCCAGCGTGCCGTGAACTCGGCTGGCGATGATCCCGAGGGAGTGTGTCGGGCATTGCTGGAGTTTGAGAGGGAGGTGGGGAGTCTGGAGACCTACGAGGGAGCCATGGAGAGGTGTGCAGCACAGCTGAGGAGGGTGAAGGGGAGGAGGGAGAAGGTGAGGAGTTGGGTGTTCGTGTGTGGGTGTGGGGGGATGTGCCTGTCATTGGTCAGTATCACTGATGGTCATGCGCTTTGAAAATTGCATGACCCTTCAGTTTGCCTTCCCTCCCCCTTTTGGCCTCTCCTCCCTCCTTTCTGCTCTCCTTTCTGACCTTCTCCCTCCTCACCTTCCCCTCCTTCCTCCCTTGCGCCCTCCCCCTCCCCCCACTCCCTCCAACTCCCTCCTCTTCCCTCCCTTCTCAGGCAGCTGAGAAAGAAGTTCAGCAAAGAGAGGAGATGAAGCAGCGCAAGAAATCGGAGAAGGCAAAGAGGAAGGCTGATACTAAGCAGGACTACGGAGGAAACCCTCGGCAGGGGGGAGGGGGGAGAGGTGGAGGAGGAAGTGGAGGGGGAGGAGGGGAGGGGAGGGGGAGGAAGAGGCCTGCCACCACTCACATGTTCTTTGATGACAGCGACGAAGACAGAGAAACACCTGCTAAAAGGAAGCGAGGTGAGAGAGCACGAGAGATGAGGTCACCAACCAATGCAATGCAACATGATTGAGGGTCGATGCGCCTTCGTTCATCACATGATTTGAAATAATGGTAGAGGAGATATTGAATATACAAGTATACATGTAGTATCCTAAGTGGGCAAGATTATACATCAAATCAACATTCTATGCGATCTTTTGTACACAGTGAATGACCACAAGTCACATGATACAGAGCCTACAGTTGCCATGGAAACACAACCTGTTAAAGCTGCAAGGGGAGAGACGTCTGAAGCCAAGGCAATGATAACCACAACTGCTGGAGAAACGAAGGATGAGAGAGGAAGGGAGGGAGGAGCGGAGGGCTCAATGGAGGGTAGGACTGTGTTCGTGAGCAACCTGCTGTTTGCCACGACTGAGAAAGAACTGGAGGATAAATTTTCACAGGTGAGTGCGTTGACAGACAGTTTAGTAATACTCCTCAGTATCCAGATACATGTAGTTCGGTCCTCAAATTGGTTTGTTTATATTCAAACTCACACCACACACACACACATACACACATACACACACACACACACCACACACACACACACACACATCACACACACACACACACACACACACACACCACAGTGCGGTGAGATATCAGAGATTCGTCTCATCAAGACAAAAGGGAGGATTCCAGGAAGAAGCAACATCTACGCCTACGTGGAGTTCACAACTCCAGCTCCGGTCCAGCAAGCTCTGGGGCTGGACCGCAGTGATCTGAACGGCCGACCGATGTTCGTGTCACCCTGCCGAGGGAAGGGAGAAGGAGGGGGTCAACCCAAAGTACGCTCACCAAGACTGATCAGGAACCCTTTGTGTGACTGTGTAGCACACAGTTGAGACGACCTTTGTTTCTGACCTTGTGTCTTTGTGAGTAATGTCTCTCCCCCTCCTCCAGCATGCTGGGTCGAACAGCAGAGCTACCGTGTACGTGTCCAACATCCAGCACAACTTTGGGGAAGAAGATCTCAAGCAACTCTTCACTGAGGTGAGACCCTCCCTTAAATTACCCTGGTTTCAACTGTTGGACTCGAAACTGCTCCCAGAGGTCATTTCACCCATCCTAAGCAAATACATGACTCTAACATTAACCACACCCAACTTTCAGTCAAGGCTGTCGAAAATGGGCCTGAATTCTGGAAATGGAGTCCCTACAAGGTGGCCGGTTTGTTTCTAAGTCCAAAAAGGACAGAAATTCAGGTGCACCCACCCACCTCCCCCTATCCAATTCTTTCTGTGCAAGGTCCTAAGATGGGGGATCCCATGTAGTTGCTGTCTGCTCTCTCTCTCACTCAGTGGATCACACTGGAAGTTACAATAGTGTGTCATTGATTGAGGGAGATGAGTAGAATGTAGCCTCGTTCCCAGGCTCTCGGGCCTGGGAACGAGGCTAAGTAGAATGTTACTTATCTTCATGAAGCCATTAAGGAAAACTGTAGGGGCATGCTCACATGGAGAACTCTGTAGCCTTGTTCCCAGGCCTTCTCATCCCAGCGTTTGTCGCTTGCAGTACTAACACGTTAGTACTGCAAGCGACAAACGCTGGAGTGAGAAGGCCTGGGAACGAGGCTAAGAACTCTGATCCATGGGTATTCTCACAAGACCCTAACCTCTCCTTCTTAGCACACAATGAAGTAATATGAGAGCACACACCTGACCTTGGAGAAGTCTCATTCCCATTCTTGTTTGGGGTCTGGGAACGAGGCACTGATCTCCCAACGTTCTGTTAGACTGGCTGTGTTTACCTCCTGCAGTGTGGGGAAGTGAACATACACACACACTGACACACACACACGCACACACACACACTCACATACATGTACACACACACTGACACACACACACACACACACACACACACACACACCAGTCATCAGCAAATGCTGCAGTTCTGAAACTGGATAATCAACAACTGGGCCTCAAGAGCATCAACGTGGCGATATCCAACCCTCCCAAGAGGGGAGGAGGCGAGGGAGAGATGCCCCCACAGGCAGCTCAGAAGCCAGTGGCAGAGAGGAGGGAGGGAGGAGGGTTTGTGAAGCCCACCTTCCTACCAAGAGCTATGAAACCAGAACAAGCAAATCCATAGTGAGTGGGGGGGTCTCTGTCATGATTGTACAGAGCATGTACGGTTTCCAATAGAGCGGTTGCATTGACGTCACAAAACCACGTGACTGAGTACTTCCATGTGGCAAAAGATGGCAGCTGAACGGAAACTACGGTCTCACTTGTACTCCAGGTCGCATAGCTGCTCGATCTAATCGGCATGGTAACTGCGCTACAGCGGCAGTTGACACGCTAGTACACTTGGTTCCAACCTGCTAGTGTTTCTAGGCAATTACTCCTTGCAGTCTTATGGCCGGCCGGAATATTATAACAGACGTTTTAGTTCTTTGGTCGGTGACGTCAAATGCAGCCGCTCTTTGGCTGAGGAGAACCGCATACTTGGGCTCACTCTGATAGCCCCCAGATGTTTTGACAATGTCAAGTCTCCCTAGTTAATTTTTCATGGCCAGCTCACACCTTACTCACACACATGCACACACACATACACACACACACACACAACACCCCCCACACACATAATTATATTTATATGTAAAATACAAGCATTTTACAAACCAATGTAAATGTGAATGTGATAAAGTGAATGATAAACACTATATACACACACGCACACAACACCCACACGCACACCACACACGCACATGCATGTGCACATGACACCCACACACAACACACACACACTTCATTCTCAGTGCCCGCAAAACCAAAACACACATTTCTTTGCTTCCCCGGGCGGTGACCATGAAGGGAGAGGGAGGTGGTGGAGGGGGGAAGGAGGAGAGTGGAGGAGGAGGAGGGAATCAGGAGGGGAGTGAAGGGACCAAGATGTCCAATGAGGATTTCAGAAGACTGCTCATGAAGAAATAACAATGCCTTTGCAACACTCAGCTTTTAATGTTTACACTAGACCATTTACACTCCCGCAGTCTTCTGGTACTACCCATCCCTGCAACCACTGGCAATGCAATTAGAATCTGCCTGTAAACCTGCTAAACTTGCACCATGCATGGCCAGCTGGATTCCAACTAAGATTTTACAATTAATGCATAACATGCGATTATAGCAACCCAATCATGATATTGAGATTTGAGATTTGAAAGATTTATTCACCAAAGGATGAAAGGGAGTATGAGCAGAAGGTAACAAGACCTATGGTGCATGGCTCACTCCAAAATAAAATACACGAAAAGAAATATATATACGCACACAACAGAGAAAACACACCAACCTCAAGTATACATGCAGTGTACAACACATAACAGCACAACAGAGTTTCAGTAATAGGGGTTTCGTATGATGTAATGTGGACTGGTGTGAAAGTTTTGGACGATCCTGTGTATGTGTTCTGGCTCAAGATCTTTCAGAAGTCGCCTGATGTCTAGGTTTCCGTAGCCAGCTGAGTCCGAGTGCTCTGTGCGATGGACGCTCATTTGTCGCAGGAGTTCCCGCATCACATAGACATTGCGACAAGCGTTGTTAAGGGGAATCTTATTCCAGCTCCACTTGTTGCTGCCTGGTGGCTTCTCAGACCAAGCATCAATCAATTTATACTTGTCTTCTAGTCGTCTCTGCTTCCATTCACCACTGACTATCTTGTCAACGTACTGTAGGATGAGGGAAATAAAGGCAGCTACTGCTGGAGCAGCGAATGATGTACCAGAAACTGGGTATTTGCCCAAGATCATGAATTCTCCTGGGGCGAGGAAGTCGACTTCACGGCCCACAGAGTTGAAGCTGTGAGATGTACCATGCCACGTGGGCTCCGATGCAGAGAACGTTCTTCCCAAGCCTGCTAGGGTAGCTGATCGTATTGCTGCCAGTGAGACCAATGTTTCCTGCTGAGAAAACGGGAATGATACCTGCATTTATCGCTTTGTAACGACATAGAAGACCTGATGTAATGGTTTGCTCTCTGGGGTTTCACCAGTTCAACCCAAAACTCTCCCAAGCTGTCAACATCGTTGACAGCTTGGGAGAGTTTTGGGTTGAACTGGTCAAACCCCAGAGAGCAAACCATTACATCAGGTCTTCTACGTCGTTCCACTAGGTTCTCAATCATTGTGGCAAGAGAAGTTGATCAAAGTGACTATTGACCAGAAACAAGTCAGCTTGAAGAATTGTGTTTGTTACTACAAGAGCATACTGCAGACTGCAGACTATGTGAATCTTTGACAGATGTGTATTCGTTTATCAAATCTATGTGGTTCTCAATGGATTCAGTCTTTTCCTCTAGTGTAAGGGCTTCTTCTGCCACAAAGGGAATCTTGTGACTCTTGTCCCTCAGGAAGCAGCACAAGGAGGATCTGCATGTAACAGTTGGACATTGAGCACAGGGTAAATCCCTCAAAAGTTGATTGCTGAGCACATTAGCGCGAGGCACTGAATGGGGGAAAACTCATAACCACGTGGTCAGGTCATGCACGTACGCATGCGGTGCGTGCGAGGCATGATGCGGATATAAATATAAATTCCTAGCAACAATATGAGGGGGCAGCTGCCATACGGTTTCTACTGCCACCATCTCGGCAGCATGAAGAGGGGCAATCAGCTGTGAATGAATATCTTTAGCATCCACTTAACATGAAACCTTCATAGCACAAAAGTGGTCTCCCCAAAGCTGTCCCTGCGGACTGCCATTACAGATTAATTGGTCCCCCGGACATACACAACACTGCCCTTGGACAATCCATGGCACTCTCCCTCACTGTAAGTGGTCCCCCAGTCGTTTACTAGCCCAGGGCACAAAACTGTCCACAGCAGAATAATATTGGTCCCCGGACCATCATAGCCATACCTTTTCTTCACCATGTGCACAGGGGGGAGCCTGGGAACGAGGCTAGTCCCACCCAGTGTGTTAATTACCCCGGTAGTCTGGATCTGGGAACGAGGCTAGTCCCACCCAGTGTGTTAATTACCCCGGTAGTCTGGATCTGGGAACGAGGCTAGTCCCACCCAGTGTGTTAATTACCCCAGTAGTCTGGATCTGGGAACGAGGCTAGTCCCACCCAGTGTGTTACCCCAGTAGTCTGGATCTGGGAACGAGGCTAGTCCCACCCAGTGTGTTAATTACCCCGGTATAGTCTGGATCTGGGAACGAGGCTAGTCCCACCCAGTGTGTTAATTACTCCGGTAGTCCGGATCTGGGAACGAGGCTAGTCCCACCCAGTGTGTTAATTACCTCGGTATAGTCTGGATCTGGGAACGAGGCTAGTCCCACCCAGTGTGTTAATTACCCCAGTAGTCTGGATCTGGGAACGAGGCTAGTCCCACCCAGTGTGTTAATTACCCCGGTAGTCTGGATCTGGGAACGAGGCTAGTCCCACCCAGTGTGTTAATTACCCCGGTATAGTCTGGATCTGGGAACGAGGCCAATGTGTTAATTACCCCGGTAGTCTGGATCTGGGAATGAGGCTAGTCCCACCCAGTGTGTTAATTACCCCGGTAGTCCGGATCTGGGAACGAGGCTAGTCCCACCCAGTGTGTTAATTACCCCGGTAGTCTGGATCTGGGAACGAGTACATGTATCATGCGTGACTTATCGACGTGGCCACCTCATGGAGGGTGCAGGCCCTCCATTTGTGTCTGAAGTTAGACTTGAGTATGCTTCCTCAGTTCACAGTGACTCTCTAGTGAACATTTGTGATCTGGGCTGGTGAACAAGTATCATACGTGACCGATCGACACGGCTGCCTGGCAAAGCCAGACCCTCGCATGTGTGTGCCTGATGGCAGGTGCAGCTAGGGGGGCCTGTCCATGGCTCTAGCACTTGATGTTAACCATAACCATATCATACTGCCGAGATGGCGGCAGTAAAATTATGACAGTTGCACACTCCAATTGGCATGAACTCTTTGTTCCGTGTCTGCAGCTCTCAGTATCTCCATCCACTCCAGGCCATTCCGACCACCAGTTTGATTGCTTGAAGTATGCAAAATACGATGTGTTTTGCATTGCGATCAAACAGCGGCAGTGGGGAATGAGACTAGAACTGCAGCACTGACAGCCATACACTGGCCTCTGGTGAGCTGGTAGGAAGCTGTGCTGAGATGTGGTTTATTCCCCTGCACTAGGATCTGCTGACTGTTGCAAGCTAGCCAGACCCAACCATCACCAGCACACGACTTTAATACTCACAATGCCACACAAAGGCCTGGCAATACCACTATCATAAATATTATGCGCTCGCTCAAGATCAGGTTCGCCCCAACAGTTCTCTACTAAGAATATGTTTTCAGCTCACCTTAGGCCATGCACGTACAATAGTCTCGCGGGCCAGCCTCATCTCAGACACACTGAATGCACCTGGCTGCAGAATTAGAATTCAATATTTTGTGCGTTGATTTATTAGATATCGTCCGCTGCTAGAAATTATTTACAAAAAAATACGCACTTTTGTTGAAATTCATGCTTGTTATTCGCGCGCTTTGTTATTCAAGAGCATTGTTTCACTTTTAAACTATTATTATTCTCCATACAAAAGATACTAAACAAGACACAAACTCAAACGTCAAAATTGCAAAACTCGTTCTCATGTCAGGAAAGTGTTCTGGGAATGAGGTTACGTCACATCGCAGCTACGTCGACTCGGGTAGTTGGTTTGCCATTGCTATCGTATCCTCCTGCGACCAGGAGCTCACCGCTGGGTAGCAGTGTGCATGCACTAGATGAGCGTGCAGTAGGTAACTCCCCAACCTGCTTCCAATTGTTCGTGGCAGGCTGGTAGGCGTGGATGGCTGTACTGCGATCGTTGTCATGGCAACCCCCAACAGCTAACAGAGCTCCGTGGAGCGTAATGGCGGCAGACCACCTCAGTGGAGGTGCGTGGAGGGTGCGCCATGACTTGGAAGTGTTGGCGCTATCAGTACTCACAAGGTCGGGGAGGGACACAACGAGTGTCGTGGTCAGTGACCCCCCTACAAGGTATAGTTCGTCTTGTACGATGGCGGTTGTCACGTGACTGCACTTCACTGGCAGCGGTGTCGTGGACAGCCATTGTCGAGTGTCTGTGTTGAGGAGGTCAACTGCGGCTAGGTCGTTACGGTAGCCATCACCCACCCCACCTGCCACCACCAGCCACTGGTTGTGTGTGGCTACTGCTGGTGAGTGGCGAGGTGTGGGCATGGGGGGGTACGGGTGAGTCCACTGGTGGGACACTCCCTTCCTCTCCCACACTGCAATCTCATTGGTCACCCGCCATGCGGATATATCCAGACCGCCCACGAGTGTGAGCTTCTTCTTCACGGCAGCCATTGCAAACCACCTCCATTGATAGCGTTCCAGTCCCACCCACTGGTCTGACTCATACTGCCGGACTGTGTGGTCATCACTGTATGACACTCCTCCGATGTACAGCTTCTCCTCCACCATCACACAGTGTGGGTATGCCATCCCCCACGGCAGGTCTCTGTGCCGCCTCCACCTCGGTGTGAGAGGCTGTAACCCACTGGGGGGACGTGCCTGGGACAGAGAAGACACAGTGTGTGTCATAGAGCGGCCATTACTGAAAATTTCTCAGCCAGCAGCAGCTTCTTTGTTGGTACAACAACTATTATGGGCTGTAGGTAAACAAATAGCTAATTTGATTATGTCAAAATGCTAATTGCATGGTGTGTAAAGTATATTCCAATGTATGGAAACACACCTGCACTATATTGATGGCAGAATTAAAGTGTTCATAATAATAATATGACATCATAGAAGTGGTGGACGCCCCAGGGGCATGTGTTTTTCTCTCGCAATGAGTTACTGTAATTCTACCTCTTCTAACACAATTTCACGAGTACTAGTAGTACCTGATGCTGGAGAAAAAATATGTAACAAGCTCACAGTATCACAGCTACATTTTATTTCCACCAATTCCTATGACATCATACTTATACAGGTACATGTACCATACATTGTAAGTCTGTGGTGGATATTTGTTGCAGTACGGCAAAAATTTGACTTGTGAAGCTGTTGCCATGCAAGTCGTGGCTGCACCATTTGCAAACGTTTAGTCCACCACAAAAATGCCCATATAATTATGGTACATGTAATAGCTTCAACCATCATAGCTAGTTATAGCTCCATAGTTTGTGACTTTGCTAGCAACAGCTGTGCTTTGAGTTTGAGTTAGTAAAATGCACTTTCCTTCAAAATTATGCTCTTTAGGCAACTTAAATAGACAAGCTGAGAATATATTTGGCAGCTGCACATGGAGCTATCCAACTAGCTAGGAAACTTGAACACAAGTTTGAGCTTACCGTATGTTTGGCTAGCAACTAGCCCTCAGGCAATTCTCTAGCTGTAGCCTGACTCACTAAACCAACAACAAAGCTAAACAGCTAGCTAGGAGCTACTCAGCTAGAACTCCTCTTGCAAACAACTCAACACTGTTACTATGGAAATCTACAGCAGCTGCACTTTGAAATATTTGGCGCCTTCCAGACTTTGTGGAGCCAAATTATTTACAGGTACACTGTATGTATAGTGCCATAGTGCATGTATAATAGCTAGCTATGCAAAGTGCACTAATGCAGAATGGACTTGTTGAAGTAAGCTGCTGACTTAAAATATAAGTATGCTTGCACCAGTTAATTATAAATTCCCTTCCTACACCAGAGATGCCAACTACTTAGCAAGCTAATGAGTGAGATCAGGAGCTTATGAGCGGCGAAGCCGCGAAGGAGCGTGTAACTCCGGTTCCGTCCAAATCCTAATTACTTACGTATTTCCGTTTTGGAAGTGCGCAATGCGCGTCATGCGGTCAGATCTGTCACCCAGAAGGCGTCTCCAAATGGTGAGGGGTCCCGGGATCTTCACGTTTTTGTGGCAAATCGCTTTCACTGTTACCCGTTGTTTGCTTGGCCATTTCACTGCGGCTAGGTCAAAGGCGCTCTGCAGAGTGAGTGTCAAATTTCTCACATCGCTACCACAGAACACGTGGGTTTTTATGTCGTCATTATGACGCTAGATTGATGAACAGGTTTCCATATTTGGAAGTTCGCTAGCTAATAATATGGATTTGGACGGCACTCGGGCGTATGCGGTAGTTGCACGCTCCTTCGCGGCTTCGCCGCTCATAAGCTCCTGGTGAGATGTGCTGTGAAAATGTGTGAGATGGTGCTAGACGTGAGGCATGCTACTGTAACAGCTCAAGAGTGTGCACACTGCACAGCAGTTCATTCCATGATTCCAGTTGCTGTTGCTTCATCAATTGCTTTTGTCCTTAGCAGAAGGCTCTACCACTCAGTTTGACAAGGTGGTAGCACCTGCGTTTATCCTCTTCAATGCCGATCAACACAGGATAGAAGTCTGTCGATCGAATTGCAGTCCACGTGTTATGTATACGCGTGCCGCATTCCCAGGCCCCACCCACAAAATAAGCCTGAACGGCTAGCTACTAATGCGTGAGATTTGCTGTAGTAAGCGTGAGAGTGTGAGATTGTGGACAAATGCGTGAGTCGATCACGCCGAATGCGTGAGAGTTGGCATGTCTGACCTACACTGGAATAGCCCCCAGTGATACCTGCAATGCCCATATATGGTACAGGTAACAACTGTATTCAGGGAACAGGATGGTATAAACTTGCTGTTTGGCCCTGCACATCACAATGAAAGTAAGTTGATATTCCTTGCAGGGTTTTTTTGAGGGGATGGAGGCTAGCTATATATTGCTCTCTAGCATACTTACTGAATGGTGTTCTTGGTTAATTATTTTGCCATGATTTCGAGGGGCAACCGCACTCCTGGTAGCCGCGTTGCAACCGGTTGCAGCTCGACGATAGCGCATAGGTATTGCAACACATTGCAATTAACGCACATGCCACGTGAGGACCATGAGCGCTCGCGTCGATCGATTGAGCTGAGTCAGCAATGGCGGCCCAAGGAGATCGAGAAGACAAGAAACTTGTTATACAGCGCTCACAACTTCGCCAGCACGGTGAGTTTTGGCATGTAAGCGTCAGTGAACGGCAGAAACTTCGCGTGCCTTTCCTAAGAACGGTACTGCCACCGGAAGTCGGAGAGAGCGCTCGAGCAATGGCGTCCACGGCGAGACAAAAGCGCTCATATCTCCACCACCAAGGTGATTTTCAGCTCCAAAATTGTACGGTTGGGACAGTGCATGATAGCGATCATGAAGGTTAGTCAAAATCTTCGTAGGCCATTCCAATCACTCGAACGAGTTATTTATATTATATTAGATTACGCGGCACAATTTTTCCTATACCAGGAGTGTAAATATTAATTTAATCCATTACGAGGGGCGACCGCACTCCTGGTAGCCGCGATGCAACCGGTTGCAACTCACTGTGTGGTCATAGTCTTTGTGGCAATGAAACTTTGAAAGTTGAAGAGAGCGCTCGAGCAATGGTGGCTGCACTGAAGGGAAGACAAAGGCACTCACAACTACACTACCAAGATGAATTTCAGCAACAAAATTGTACGGTTGGGTCACTGCACGATAGTGATCATGAAGATTTAGTCAGAACCTTTGTAGGTCCTTCCTGTGGGCTGGGAGGTTTTTTATTTGTTTATATTTGCATTATTAGTTATTAGTTATCGAGGGGCAACCGCACTCCTGGTAGCCGCGTTGCAACCGGTTGTGACTCGACGGTAGCGCAAGCTAGGCATTGCAACTCATTCCAATTAACGCACATGCCACGTGAGGACCGTGCTCGGTCGACGTCAACGTCGATCGATTGAGCTGAGTCAGCAATGGCGGCCCAAGGAGAAGACAGGAAACTGTTACAGCGCTCACAACTTCGCCAGCACGGTGAGTTTTGGCATGTAAGCGTCAGTGAACGACAGCGATCACGGCCGTGGGGTCAGACTCTTCGTGTGCCTTTCCTAAGAACGGTACTGCCACCGGAAGTCGATGGAGCGCTCGAGCAATGGCGGCCAACGGCCAGACAAAAGCGCTCATATCTCCACCACCAAGGTGAGTTTCAGCACAATTATTTTGATTTTATGTCACTGCATGATAGCGATCACGACGGTGTAGTCAGAATCTTTGTAGGCCATTGCTAAGTAGTCAAACGTTATTTATTTAGATTAGGTTAGATTATTTACGCGGCACAATTTTTCCCCTACCAGGAGTGTAATAGCGAGGGGCAACCGCACTCCTGGTAGCTGCGGTTAAACGGTAGCACAAGCTAATTGTGACAGTTCGTTCCAATTATCACATCAGTGAGTACCATGATAGCTATAGCGCTATATAGGGAAGATTTAGAGTGCTCTCAAGTACCCATTCATAAAGCAGCCGCGTTGCAACCCCAGTGTGACTTGCCGTCGCGCAATCAAGTATTGCAATACGTTCCAATTAACGCAAATACCACGTGGCAACCACGATCGCGAGCAATGGCAACCAATGCAGCACTCACAACTTAGACAGCACGGTGAGTTTCGGCATGTAAGCGTCAGTGAACGATCAGTGATCACGGCCGTGTGGTCAGAATCTTCGTGTGCCTTTCCTAAGAATGGTACTGCCACCGGAAGTCGATGGAGCGCTTGAGCAATGGCGACTAACGGCGAGACAAAAGCGCTCATATCTCCACCACCAAGGTGAGTTTCAGCGTGAGTTCCAGCACATAATCATCAGTTCGTCCGAACCCCCTCGAACCCCTCCTCCCTACGGGCCTGTTTAGTCAGAACCGTTGTAGCTAGGGCATTCGTAAATAGCCACCGCACTACTAGTACTGGTAATTGGACCAGGTGCATCTCGCTGGCAGGGCAAGCTCACCGTTCAGAATGGTACTCTGGTATTACTCTCACCCCGAGCAGACTCTGATTGCATCCACCAGCTCGTACTTACAGCTCCAAGGTTGCCGGTCGGGCATAGGCGCAACTGGATCGTAATAGTGCACACGTGGCTGTCTCATTCCCAGCGGATCCGGAACGAAAAAAAAAAATCCACCCACACAAGGAGGCCAAAATTTAGGGTTAGGATTAGGGTTAGGGTCATAACTCCACCACAAAGGTGAGTTTCAGCATAAATATTGTATGCTTGGGTGAGTCAAAAATTAGAATGATGATGGTGTAGTCAGAATCTCTCCATGTCCTCCACTGAGCCCAGGAGGTTTTTTATTTTTGGACATAATATTCTCTATACCAGGAGTGTAACATCACAGCTACTAAATTAAACTTCGAGGGGCAACTGCACTCCTAGCTGGTAGCAGCCGCTGCAACCGGTTGCAACTCGCTGGTTGTGCAAGCTAGGTATTGCAGTTCATTCCAATTAACACACGTCATGTGAGGACCATGCTCGGTCGATCGAGTCTGCAATGGCATCCAACGGGTAGACATGCAAGAACTTATTACAATGCTAACAACTTTGCCAGCACGGTGAGTTTTGGGATGTAAGCGTCAGTGAATGATAGCGATCACGACTGTGTGGTCAGAATCTTTGTGGGCCCTTCGTAAGACTACTGGAAACCAACGTCAATCATTTTGCCATGATTGTTGTACTAATTTGGCCATTACATCACATGTAGCTACTAAATTAATTGTTATAATATAGCCTTATAGCCTGTATACAAAACAACACTAGCTATAACCCTAACTTCTGCAACGGTTAAACCTGTGGATGGTTAACTCACACGTGTCTGTCGAGGTGGGGACTGCAACGCTGCTGCTCTCACACCCTGGGGTACAGTTTGATCCTGTATAGGAAAATGCACCATATGAATCTATTGACAAAACTGATTCTGATTTTGTCCATACCGCCAACTCTCTCCTCAGTCTGCTAATTTCATCATCCCTCTCTCGGAGGTGCTGCTGACTCTGTGCAACTCTAGCATCCAGTTCCACCTGTAACCACAGCATGCAGTAGTCCAGTTTCAGGCTCTCTCTACTAACAGCATGATTACAACTGTGCGGTGTATAGTTGGATTGTAAGACGTCAGCTAATAAACTTACAGATACAGTAACTCACCTGCAGTTGCAGAAGTTGAGATTGCACTGCAGTGAGCCGCTCATCCTTGGCTACATTTTGGTCCTACATGGAAATAGAAGATGATTAGCACAAATATTTAACATTTACATCACATCTGCACGTAACTCGCATACCCTCAGTGTTTGTAGCTCTCTCCGCTGTCTGCCGATTTCAACATCCTTCTCTTGCTGCAGCCTTCCCTTGTCCTCCTAGTATTAATCAGAGAAGAGTGAAGTCAATATTGGATGCATTAGAACATAATATTATTCATGTTCCTTACTCTCAGTGTTTGTAGCTCCCTCTGTTGCCTGTTAATCTGAGTAGCCTTCTCTCGGAGTTCCGTGCCTTGTTGCTGAATCTGTCCATCTTTCCGCTGAAGTTGAGTATCCTTCTGCTGGAGTTGGGCATCCTTAGCATCCACCTCTACTTGCAGCCTTTCCCAGTTCTCCTAACATTGAAAGAAACTATCTTAGAATAACAGATCTGTATACTATAGCACCAAGGTTAATGCATTACCTGCAGTTGGTGTAGCTCCTGCTGCAGGTGTTCTATCTCACGGTCCTTCTCCCCCATCTTGGTCTCTATGACACTCATCATGGCCAGCTGCACCTTAAAGTGGTAGCTGCCATATGGCTGCTCGATCTGGGCCCTTGTAGCCTCCAACTGTTGTAACAGCTCCTCTGCAGTGGGCCGTCGGGCTGGGTTGTTGTGCAGACACTGCTGTACCATTTGAACAAGAGGGTGCTGCTCCCCCAACTGCTGGTGGAGTGTTTGGATGTAGTCCCTCCGACGCTCCAACTCAGACCTAGCTAAGAGGCGATCGGGGCTCTCAGGATCTGCATAGGTGCTTGGGAGGAGGGAGCCTGGGAACACCTGGAGCATACAATAAGAGTACTGTCATGAGTTTGATGTACCCTGATTCCTGAGGCAATATACAGTGAGAATGCTTTAGTTCTTAAGGCACATTACAAAATTAATACTGTACCAGTCCATTAATAAACTGAGCTAGAAATCACCCACACCAGACAGTTAACCAAAGGTACCACAGTGAACGAACAAACCAAGAGCACTTAGTGTCTGTCCGTATACAAACTCAGTCATTACTCATGCAGTACTGCAGTAGGCTGTGTGAGATAACCATGCTGCACTGTACCAGCAATACTGCAGTAGGCTGTGTGAGATAACCATGCTGCACTGTACCAGCAAGTAGAATGAAGATAGCCTTGTTCCCAGGCCTCCACCCAGATTCTATTTTTCTCCACGGCTGTGAGATGAAATCTGGGCGGAGGCCTGGGAACGAGGCTAGAATGAAGAGCCTCTTTGTTTACATCATCATCAAGAACATAATGAATTTCATACTACATTGTAATAGCAATCACGGCAATGAATATCAGTACTCCTATGCTGCAGGGAGATGTTTTATCCTCCCCTTTTTCTTACCTGTGTGAGAGTGAAGAGGGCAAGGTGGCCATATGAGAAGATGTCCAGCGGTGGACCATATCGTGAGCCCTCATGAATTGCCTCGGGAGGCATATACACTGGCGTTCCGGGAAGGTGTGTCAGAGTCCTGGCCAGCTGGCCGGGCTGCAGGTTCACGATGCGAGCATTCCCAAGGTCGCTAATCTTTGCGAGTAGCGATGACGTCAGGAGGATGTTTCGTGAAGACAGATCACGATGGACAATGGGAGGGTTACGGGTGTGTAAGTACAACAACCCTCGCACTACGTCAGCTAGAAGTGATCGCTTGAGGGCAAGAGGAAGGCCAGGAGCGCCCTCCAGCAGGTCGTCCAGGCTGCTGTCCATCCTCTCCATGACCAGCACAGGCAGTGTTGACCCTTCTAGGAAACACAGGCCTAAGAACTGCACTATGTGAGGGTGCCGCATCTTCGCCATCACCTGAAAAAATTCAAAGCCAAAAGAGAGCTTGTATAAGTTAACGATTGCAAAAATGCACTTAAATTCAGTGTCCCCTCAAAAGCCCCCCCCCCCCCCCCCCCCCCCGACTGCATGTCCATTGCAGTATAATTCCTCCCCCAGACCAAATTAATATAGTACCCATACTTGGTCCCCCTTTGCTGTGGATGGTCCCACCCTGTAGTTGTCCTTTGTCGGTGGCTGGCCTTTGTTGCTCTTCATTGTTACGTGTAACTATAGTCTATAGACCAATTATGGGGAGGGGGACTGCTTCATCGATGGTCCCAAGGGGGCCAACTATTCTGCCGTGGACAGTTTGCAAGCGGAAGGAGACCATGCACGTTGGGGGTATTGTCGCGGGCCAGCATCTCGCCACACGCACAGTCTATTCTACGGAGAGAGTCTGGCCCACGAGACTATTTAGAGTGGGGGAAACTCTCACCTGGCACTCCTCGAGGTACTTGCGCTCAATGTTGATCGCACCCTGGTTGTCTCGCTGCAGGAGCGCCTCGTGCATCCGCTTCCCCGCGCACACCAAACCCTTCACCTGGAGTTCCTCCACGCTACCTTAGGACCCCACACCCAGCTGTCTCCCTGTAGGGCGCGCCTCGGGGAGTACAAACTGCTGCAACTCAGGGTTGCCTCGGAAAGCCTGCCTTCTCGCCATCTCGACTACGATTTAAATTTTTTTGCGGAGGGGTGGATGAGTGGGTGGGGCTGTCTGAGCTTAGTGAATGGGCGTGGTCGTACGGTAATCAATCTATGAAGTGCGTTTATTCATAGATTATAAATATTTTAATTATAATCTATGGTGTATTGGACATAGTCATAGACATCAATTTGTGTAGCCTCGTTCTAGCAACTCAATAATGTGTGCGTCACACGAGCATGGAAACGTTTCCGGAAACAAATGCACATCCCCCCTAATACATACCCTCAGCCCCGACCACGCCCCCAAAACTAATAATCGAGGCGTGGTATTCTACGTTCCCAGTCCCACGCCCAGCTTTTCGTCGCTTGCAGTACCGTACTGAAAGCGACGAAAAGCTGGGCGTGGGACTGGGAATGAGGCTACAATTTGAGTACATGGTAGTACCTACTTCCAGATGGTGACATGCACCCTGCAATTGCACCAAAGGAGACGTGTACTAGACTGTGTGGGTGAGCTGTGCACATAATACAAACAGGCATCTCTATACTGGTCATGTTCTGCATGCTTTCTTCAAAAGTTGATGGCTTTTCCACAGTACGCCATGAGACTGGCTTCACGGAGTGCCTCAGCATTCGTCTGGGAGGGAAACAGGGGTGATGGCTACCAAACACATTAGCTACACCATGCCTGTTACTCATCATCTGAGATCTAGTTTTTCAACGTCTGCGTGCAATCATAAGACTCGGACAGCATCAAAGCATGGACCCTGGAAGGAGGCAGGCTTCTCTAGTCTAATCTGATCATGTGACTATGTAAGTAATGCAGCTATTATCATCCATAACATAACAGTCAACATTCACGAGTATTTCCCACTTGTGTACACAGGAGAACTATTCATTGTAGTACTGTGCAGATAAGAGCTACATAGCTGTAACTTGAACCGCTTTACACTGCAAAATGGGGGCGGATCAAGGCTAGGGATGGGGGTGGGTCAAGGCTAGGAATCAGGCTTGAACTACACCTCCATGAGGCAACCCAACCCCAGTGCACAACCAGGAATTTCTTGTAGGGACCCTCACGGAAGAATCTGTACCCTCGTGGAAGGATCTGTACCCAAGACACACAATTCATCGACTCACGGGATGGGCGTGGCATACTCTAGCAATGTCTTCTGCAGAGGCTCCATACTCCATAGCTAGTACTGCCTCGTTGATCAGTTCACCGGCTGTCTGTAGTCACACGTGTGCACGTGTGTGAGTTGGGAGGGAGTGTGACATCTGGAGCTGACTCAGTGATCCTGTGTGATGTATTATGGAATGTGACTTACAGAGCCGATGATGTGGACTCCTAAGATTCTGTCAGTCTTTGAATCACTGATAACTTTGACTAGACCATCCGTGTCGGCTGGTCTTGGTCTCTACGACACTCATCATGGCCAGCTGCACCTTAAAGTGGTAGCTGCCATATGGCTGCTCGATCTGGGCCCTGGTAGCCTCCAACTGTTGTAGCAGATCCTCTGCAGAGGGCCGGCGGGCTGGGTTGTTGTGCAGACACTGCTGTACCATCTGAACAAGAGGGTGCTGCTCCCCCAACTGCCGGTGGAGTGTTTGGATGTAGTCCCTCCGACGCTCCAACTCAGACCTAGCTAAGAGGCGATCGGGACTCTCAAGATCTGCATAGGTGCTTGGGAGGAGGGAGCCTGGGAACACCTGGAGCATACAATAAGAGAATAATTACTCCCTTACTGTCATGAGTTTGATGATGTACCCTTCCTGAAGCAATATACAGTTAAGGCACATTACAAATTAATACTGTCAATAAACTGAGCCAACCCACACCAGATAGTTTACCAATATGAGCACACAGGATAACCATGCTGCAAGGATATCATAGTGAATTCATACTACTTTGTAATAGCGATGCACGGTAATGAATATCAGTACATATGCTGCAGGGAGATGTTTTATCCACCCCTTTTTCTCACCTGTGTGAGAGTGAAGAGGGCAAGATGGCCGTACGAAAAGATGTCCAGTGGCGGACCATATCGTGAGCCCTCATGAATTGCCTCGGGAGGCATATACACAGGTGTTCCGGGAAGGTGTGTCAGAGTTCTGGCCAGCTGGCCCGGCTGTAGGTTCACGATGCGAGCATTCCCAAGGTCGCTAATCTTTGCGAGTAGCGATGACGTCAGGAGGATGTTTCGTGAAGACAGATCACGATGGACAATGGGAGGGTTACGAGTGTGTAGGTACAGCAACCCTCGTACTACGTCAGATAGAAGCGATCGCTTGAGGGCAAGGGGAAGGCCAGGAGCACCCTCCAGCAGGTCGTCCAGGCTGCTGTCCATCCTCTCCATGACCAGCACAGGCAGCGTTGACCCTTCTAGGTAACACAGGCCCAAGAACTGTACTATGTGGGGGTGCCGCATCTTCGCCATCACCTACACGAAGCCAAGGGAGAGCTTGTATAAGTTAACATTAGTTACAGAGTGCAAAACAATGCACTTTCAGTGACGCTTGTCACACTAGCTGTGGACAATCTCCCCTCGAAAGCGGTCCCCCTGGACTGTCCATGGCAGAATAATTGCTCCACCAGACCAAATATAGTAGCTGTACCTGGTCCCCCTTTGATGCGGATGGTCCCACCATGCATGTAGTCGTCCTTCGTCGGTGGCTGGTCTTCGTTGCTCTTCCTTGGTACTTGTAACGGTCTCGTTCCCAGGCCCAAACAACCAATGCGGCCATAGCTTGGAGTATAATTATACATGCAGGGAAGGAGGGTCTGGCTTCTTTTCAACTGCCAAGCTGGGCGACAGCTTACCCAGACATACCACTCATCATGGATCATCAAAGATCAGCACGTATTAAATTTAGGCTACGCAGACCAAGAAGGCATGGTTTTGCAGCATTAATTAAATGTACAATCAATAGTACAAAATTTGTCGGTTATCTTTGGTGCACGCTCTGACTAAATTGTGTGGGAACAAGCACGGGGCCACCGTTCACTTTTTTGCCGACACAATCCCCCTTTTTGCCTTGACCTGTGAACCAACAACCAACCATGACGTCATATAACAATTCTGCATTACAGCATGGACACACAAATAGCGTCAGGCTAATCTCAAGTGTACCCAGTAACTAATTTAAATTTGTCACTCAATTGGGGTATTTAAATCTAGATTTAGTTCTCAGTCTTGAAGCCACAGGACTTGGCTCAACAGGAGTCCATGTTGCATTCCTGCGGTAGACTGTCAAACCAGGAACACCATCATGCACACTGTACTCGACCAGTCTAGAACACGACACATCAACGTCACTGCTGCTGCCTTCCGAGTCAGATGAAGCACGCATTTTGGACTTTGGTCGGCATCGCCTCTTCCTCACAGGGGTCCAGCCATCACTACCATCCACTGTAAACTTCATACCAGGCACACCATCTTTCATTTCATAGGCCACAGAGTCACAGTTTGTTAGATCTAGGTGACTTGACTCCGCTTCACTGACTGCAACACTTGAGTCAAGGGACTGATCATATTCAGCAGGATTCTCACACTGTGTTGGATCCAGTGAGCTGTCTTCACGCTGATTGATATCTACGTTGGAATCAGGAGCAGGAGGGTGGGCTGACTTTTGACTGTTCGCACTGAGATGATGGGCAATAAATGGAGTACGCACCGACTGCTTACCGCTGATTGACGAGCTAGCATGTCCATTAACAGAGTCAGTGAACAGTTTCTTGGGTCCAACAGGCTTAGGTCTTCTTCTCTTCCGCCTTTTCCTCTTCGCAGATGGCTTGACAGTCGCTTTAGTCTCCTGGTTTGGAGCTGGCCAAAAGAAAGTGACAGAAAAGCCACCACAGGACTGTCTCGCTGTCCACTGAGCACTCTCCAGCTGCAGACCCTTGTCTTGCATGCAAATGCAGACAGGTAGTGGAACACCAAACTTCCTAAGCTTGGTGTAGGTGCTTTCAAGGACAGACACTAGGATACTCCCACTTTCAGCCATTTTTAATTTTTGACATATGCGTAGTATATTTAATTTTTGACATGTGCGTAGTATACGGAGGTATGCGGTCCAAGTAATAAGATATACGGAAGTGCACGAGTAATGGACACGAGCAATGGAGCGCGTTGACGATCCGAGGCCGCGTCCTCCTACCAAGAAGCTCTGCAGTTATGGGGCAGATCTCTCATCACTGAGCGTATATCACGTCAGAAAATACTTGGCTGGGTCGAATCACTTGAAGGTACAGGCAGCGAGTGGGCTGCGGGCGCCCACATCCACCAAGAGGACGCCTGTGGTGCAGCGCCCGTGCGCAGCATGGATGCAGAGCTGAAAATTATGGAGGTAGCGAGAGGGCCTAGGGGGGGATAGGGAGGCGGTTTTGATGGCATAAAAGGCTAGAATACCTGCAAGTACCAAATTGCCACTCCGAGTACTTTTTTGCCCGAGGGGAGAAACAACCAACCAACTAAAGTGGCATTGCGTCTGGCAATTTGGTAACTGTGGCCCCCGTGGGAACAAGTATCATGACTTGTGTGATTTACGCACATCTAAATGCAATGATACTACACCTCATTGCAGTCTACTAGCTTAGACTAAACGGCCTCTTTATATTTAAGGAAATTTGCAAAACCTTGATCCATTCACGTCTGAAAGATCAGACTTATACGTTCATAGTTGACCTGGGCTAGTGACAACAACTAGGGGGACCATGCAAATACGGCAAGGGGGACTGCTTACAGAGCCATGGATGGTCCCAGGAGGACCAATTATTCTGCCGTGGACAGTCTGCACGGAAGGGGACCACGTTTAGAGCGGGGGGAAACACTCACCTGGCACTCCTCGAGGTACTTGCGCTCGATGTTGATCACGCCCTGGTTGTCTCGCTGCAGGAGCGCCTCGTGCATCCGCTTCCCCGCGCACACCAACCCCTTCACCTGGAGTTCCTCCACGCTACCGTAGGACCCAACGCCCAGCTGTCTCCCTGTAGGGCGCGCCTCGGGGAGCACGAACTGTTGCAACTCAGGGTTGCCTCGGAAAGCCTGCCTTCTCGCCATCTCGACTACGATTAAAAAAATTTTTTGCGGAGGCGTGGATGAGTGGGTGGGGCTGTGGGCGTGGTCGTACGGTAATCACTGCCATAGACATCATTTGCGTACATGTACCTACTTCCAGATGGTGACATGCACCTTGGCCTTGCATGCACTGCTACTGGTCATGGCTGTCCTCTGACTCATTGCTCTGATGTTCTCTGTTCGCGTTCACACACTGGCAGGGTGCTCTGCAGTTACATGTAAGTTTCCATTCTGATTGCCCGGGCCTAGCCTTGTATAGGTAGGGCCACAGTGGGTAGGGCCTTGCCCTACCAGGCCCTAGTCTCGCGGACCAGCCTCTCGCCACAGAGGCTGGCCTGCGAGACTAACCAGGCCCGGGCTTGGCTACGCCACTGTGTCTCATAAACCCTCATAGGCTGCATGGACATGCAGAACACCCCTCCCCCCCCCCCCCCCCCCAAGACGCTACGGGCCTGCACCTTGCAATCACACGTACAACCAAGCGTTGGGAACCAAATTTTCTATAGCCAGTGCACACCACCAAACATACACAGTCACGGCTAACGCATTCACCATGTATTCCAAACTCACTCGAGAGTCAGTGCCGAACTACCAACCAACAAGAAATAGAACTTGGATAGAACCTCATTCTAAGACCACTTTCAGTTACCTGCAAGTCACTTTCAGCTAGTCTCATTCCCAGGCCTAACCCGTCAATAGTACATAGTACACAGAGCCAAGGCCAATGACCTGGTAGGTCTCATTCCTATACCAGTTTCAAGTTCAGCCTCGTTCCAGTCCCACCAAAACATCTATCAATTGGATCGCGATTTCCTTTCTAAAAGTTCTTCTTGAGGTCATCATCCTTGATGGAGCAAGAATGTCAGGCCAAGAAAGGTGGATCTTGTTCAAAATTGTGTTTATATGAGATTAAGTTTCAACCTCATTCCAAAATCAGTTTTCATTCCGTCACTTTTCATCCTCATGTAACAGATTTACCTCTCATGCAGTGGGTTTCGTTGCTTCTTTAGGACCAGAACTTTGGCCGGGCGAGCTCGGTCCTGTTGCCAGGGTACAAGCAGGCGGTGAGAAACTGCCCGTGGGTGGTTGAGTTTTGGACCAGCTACGTACGTCAGGGCACAGGAACGGCTGGGAATTGAACATGAAGAGACAGTCGGTACACTAGTGGGTTGTGATGTAGCTGCTTTCTTGCCTTTAGCTTTTCATCTTGGGCACTATTTTGTGTGTGTGTGTGTGTGTGTGGGGGGGGGGGGGGGGGGGGAACAGCACAACAAAGTAGGTAATTTATAGAACTGGCTATTCGTTGGAGGCAACCTCATTTTCAAGATGGGCAGGTACAAACCAGTGTTACCTGTTTACCTACTGGTTTGCAAGGTCAGCATTCGTAATGTGTTTCTGCTGATACACATGCACTGAGTTACACCTGTCAGTGTTCTTGCTAGGCCTCTACCGAAGGGCACTATGCCATTTCGGCTTCTAATGTCCTGTAGTCTGGTCTAAAAGCAAAATGACCCTTTTCCAGTCCTTTATTAGCAGCCACTAGAAATACTTTACTAGACAATCACTAGGTGGATATATAAGAACCCCATTATGTAACCTTCTTAAACAAATTTCTGGCCGGAACACAGATGCCTATGGTACGCATCTTTAAAATTGAGATTTGGAACGTTTTTCTGATATGCGTTTTTGGCTTCTAATGTCGTTTCGCTAGTGGGGTTTGATGTAGCTGCAATCTTTGCATTGACATGTACCATATCTATGTCCTTACCCAGCCACGTTTGTGGAGGGAAGCTTCCCGGATGCCAAGGACTTCCTGCAGCTGTGGACGGCCTACTGTGATTACCTGCGGAGGAGGGTCAACCCGACAGATGGCGTGGACATGCCCTGCCTGGTGGAGCTTCGCAAGACCTTCAAGAGAGCCAGAGACAACATGGACGCCTGTACGTTGATATGAGGTTTGAGCATTAGGTAGTTTGTCCCCGGGTGTGATTGAAGGTTGTCCCGGTTTGCTCCAGATTATGGTCATGATGGTGACCCGGCCGACTCCCTTTCACGCTACCAGGCCCGCCTCGAAGCCCGTTGCTATGACAACATGGAGGAAGCCCGCTTCCTGTGGGATGACATCATGACACGACACGGGGAAACAGGCAGAATACTGGCTGGAGTACGCACAGCTGGAGAGGTAGTGCACACCGTCACACCCTCACCCCACACACCATCACAGTCTCACACACTGTCCCACTCACCCCACACTGTCACACCTTACACCTTATACACAGCCCCCACACCATCACACTCTCCCCACACACTATCACACTCATCCCACACACCATCACACTCTCACCCCACACATTAATTGTTACACCCTCGCAACAATACCCAGCTTCATATATGTAGCTCATCAAATGCATGTCTAGACAATATGGACATGCGGAGCCAGCTAAGCACTTTGGGCTAGGAATGAGATATGAAGCTGGGATTTGCACCATTGTGATCAGCATGAAAAGATCCTTCAACTGATGTCCTAAAATCGACTTTTAATGTTGGTCACATTTTTGCCAAAAATCGCACTCGACCAAAGGCTATAATCCATGGTTTTTCATGATTTTGGTTCAAAATTCAACCAACTGCAAAACGGACATTATCGGAATGCTCCATTCATGCTGATCGCAATGATGCAAATCCCAGCTTCATATCTTATTCCTAGCCCAAGATACATAGCTTAATTCATAGCTCATACATTTGACCTAATCATACTCCGTGTATCCAGAAAGTCACATTGTATATAGGTATGTGGATGAGATATGAAGCCGGGGATTGTACCATTGTGATCAGCATGAAAAGAGCTTTCAAACCATGTCCTGGAAATGATTTTTACTGCCGGTCACATTTTTGGCAAAAATCGTGCTTGACCAAAGGCTAATCCATGGGTTTTCATGATTTTGGGTCAAAATTCAACCTACATCAAAATTGACATCATTGGAATGCTCCATTCAAGCTGATCACAATGGTGCAAATCCCAGCTTCGTATCTCATTCCTACCCAAGATACCTAGCATTACGTACGTGAAGCTGGCACAATGTAGCTCACATCAGTCATCCTACAGAACCAGAGTGCTGTTTCTGCCAATCATACCACCCCACATAGTCACATACCATCTCACTCTCACCTCACCACCATCACACTCACCTCACACCATCACACTGATCACCTCACACACCATCACACCCACCCCACACACCATCACAATTACCATGGATTTCACTAAGTTGCAGATGCATGAAAAACCCTGTGAGCAAACATGGGGGCGTGTCTTGGAACCTTGGACCACTTTCGATTTCACACTCACCCACACACCATCACACCATCGCACCATCACACCATCACACCATCACACCATCACACTACCACCTCACACACTGCCTCAGATATTGTGGAGATATTGAGGCCTGTCGAAAGATCCTCCAGCGTGCCGTGAACTCGGCTAGCGATGATCCCGAGGGAGTGTGTCGGGCATTGCTGGAGTTTGAGAGGGAGGTGGGGAGTCTGGAGACCTACGAGGGAGCCATGGAGAGGTGTGCAGCACAGCTGAGGAGGGTGAAGGGGAGGAGGGAGAAGGTGAGGAGTTGGGTGTTCGTGTGTGGGTGTGGGGGGATGTGCCAAAGTATAGTGTGTGCCTGTCATTGGTCAGTATCACTGATGGTCATGCGCTTTGAAAATTGCATGACCCTTCAGTTTGCCTTCCCTCCCCCTTTTGGCCTCTCCTCCCTCCTTTCTGCTCTCCTTTCTGCCCTTCTCCCTCCTCCCCTTCCCCTCCTTCCTCCCTTGCGCCCTCCCCCTCCCCCCACTCCCTCCAACTCCCTCCTCTTCCCTCCCTTCTCAGGCAGCTGAGAAAGAAGTTCAGCAAAGAGAGGAGATGAAGCAGCGCAAGAAATCGGAGAAGGCAAAGAGGAAGGCTGACACCAAGCAGGACCACGGAGGAAACCCTCGGCAGGGGGGAGGGGGGAGAGGTGGAGGAGGAAGTGGAGGGGGAGGGGGAGGAGGGGAGGGGGAGGAAGAGGCCTGCCACCACTCACATGTTCTTTGATGACAGCGACGAAGACAGAGAAACACCTGCTAAAAGGAAGCGAGGTGAGAGAGCACGAGAGATGAGGTCACCAACCAACGCAATGCAACATGATTGAGGGTCGATGCGCCCTTCGTTCATCACATGATTTGAAATAATGGTAGAGGAGATATTGAATATACAAGTATACATGTAGTATCCTAAGTGGGCAAGATTATACATCAAATCAACATTCTATGCGATCTTTTGTACACAGTGAATGACCACAAGTCACATGATACAGAGCCTACAGTTGCCATGGAAACACAACCTGTTAAAGCTGCAAGGGGAGAGACGTCTGAAGCCAAGGCAATGATAACCACAACTGCTGGAGAAACGAAGGATGAGAGAGGAAGGGAGGGAGGAGCGGAGGGCTCAATGGAGGGTATATAGGACTGTGTTCATGAGCAACCTGCTGTTTGCCACGACTGAGAAAGAACTGGAGGATAAATTTTCACAGGTGAGTGCGTTGACAGACAGTTTAGTAATACTCCTCAGTATCCAGATACATGTACATGTAGTTTGGTCCTCAATAATTTGGTTTGTTTATATTCAAACTCACACCACACACACACATACACACATACACACCACACACCACACACACACCATACACCCACCCACACACACACCACACACACACACACACACACATCACACACACACATACATCACGCACACACACACACACACACACACACACACCACAGTGCGGTGAGATATCAGAGATTCGTCTCATCAAGACAAAAGGGAGGATTCCGGGAAGAAGCAACATCTATGCTTACGTGGAGTTCACAACTCCAGCTCCGGTCCAGCAAGCTCTGGGGCTGGACCGCAGTGATCTGAACGGCCGACCGATGTTTGTGTCACCCTGCCGAGGGAAGGGAGAAGGAGGGGGTCAACCCAAAGTACGCTCACCAAGACTGATCAGGAACCCTTTGTGTGACTGTGTAGCATTCCTGTTTGGGGTCTGGGAATGAGCCACTGATCTCTCAACGTTCTGTTAGACTGGCTGTGTTTACCTCCTGCAGTGTGGGGAAGTGAAG
Organism: Axinella damicornis; assembly: GCA_963931865.1. NCBI lineage: Eukaryota > Metazoa > Porifera > Demospongiae > Axinellida > Axinellidae > Axinella > Axinella damicornis. The sequence continues at coordinate 9,223,112 of OZ007518.1, read as the reverse complement.
GAGGTTCGTCTGGTGAGGAACAGAGGAGGACGCTCCAAGGGATTCGCATACATTGAGTACTGCAATGAGGTAATGATGATGTCATCACCATTCTTTGATGCCATAATGAAATGAGAATATGAATGCAGCTACCATTGGACCAATATTCAACCACCCTCCCAACATGCACTCACCCACATGCATGCCCACACACACACACACCCACACACACACACACACACACACACACACACACACACACACCACACATACACACTCACACATGTACACACACACTCACACATGTACACACACACACACACACACACACACATACACACACACACATGTACACACACACACACACACACACATGTACACACACACTCACATACATACACACACACACACACACACACACACACGCACACAAAAACACACACACACACACACACACACACACACACACACACACACACACACAGTCATCAGCAAACGCTGCAGTTCTGAAACTGGACAATCACCAACTGGGCCTCAAGAGCATCAACGTGGCGATATCCAACCCTCCCAAGAGGGGAGGAGGCGAGGGAGAGATGCCCCCACAGACAGCTCAGAAGCCAGGGGCAGAGAGGAGGGAGGGAGGAGGGTTTGTGAAGCCCACCTTCCTACCAAGAGCTATGAAACCAGAACAAGCAAATCCATAGTGAGTGGGTGGTCTCTGTCATGACTGTACAGAGTGTGTATAGTTTCCAATGGCTACTGTAAACCATATACACGTGCTCACTCTAGTACAAGCTGTTGGCCATTTGTACCCAGGATTAGCCTCGTTCCCAGGCCGCGTGGCCTTCTCTCCTCCCACGCCGCCTGGGAACGAGGCTACCCACGATCTGAGCATCAGGACTAGACTAGAGCTCAGGTCTTAGGCTTAGCACAGATGTTTTTTTATGGTGATGTCAATGCTGCCTAGTAGTAGTTGATGTATCTCATGACCAGCTAGAGATATTGAGGTGAAGTAATACATACAAACACCCATACACACACACACACACACACACACACTTGATTCTCAGTGCCCGCAAAAGCAAAACACACATTTCTTTGCTCCCCCGGGTGGTGGCCAGGAAGGGGGAGGGAGGTGGTGGAGGGGGGAAGGAGGAGAGTGGAGGGGGGAAGGAGGAGGGGAGCGGAGAGACCAAGATGTCCAATGAAGACTTCAGAAGACTGCTCATGAAGAAATAACAATTAATCCCATTATAGGTTTACGCAGCATTCCACTCTTGCCAACATTTAGGACTTCATCTGCACTCCACTTTTCCCAGTGCTCATGCAACTGATACCACCCAGTCTGTGTCTCCCTGAGCTGCCAATCACTGGCCATCTGCCTGGAATATAATAACAGTTGCATGGCTGGCCGGATTCCTCTCTTAGTTGTCACTATTAACTAGTACCTATGTGTGGAGAACATTGTAGTGATGAAAGCCAAGCATGCATGCAGCATGGGACTGGGAATGAAGCTATAGCTACTTGCAGCCATGCTATCCACATCAATTGCTTCAATATATAGACACTGATACTGGTGTGGGTATCGGGTATTGGGAATTCTGTGATCTATAATTGGCCTGTGACATGCATGAGTCTGATCGAATAAGTGCTTGCTTGAGCAATCAATAATGGCCAAGAAAGTTGAGAGAGAGTTTTGGGAGCACTTCTGTGTGAATACTGATTTGCAAATTTTGCAAGTATATAGCCTTTTCAAGGGTGTATGTATTGACACACAGTTGTATCGGTATTGGCCGATATATCCTTCCATGCAATTGCGTGCAATATCGGAATCGGAAGTACAGTATCGGTAAGATTTGGTATCGGTGGAACACTAACTATAATGTAGGGTTCTTTGCACCTGCATGCATGCAGACCGATCATGCAAAGGAGGGCCAATTGCCCAGCCAATGCCAATGAAGGGCTTTCGGCACGCGGCCGGACAAGCCATGCTACATGTTTTCACCCCCAAGGTGATCCCCCCACCCACCCTTTCTGCTGGCCTATCGCTCAATTGCAAGGACATTGCATGCCAGAAGTGACGCTGAAGCTGGCTAAAGGGATAGTTTGATGAAATTACAGCACGAACTCAATCAGCCAATGAAAAATATGCAGGAATGGTCAATGGTCACCAACTGCAGCCTAGCTGTTGATGTTGGTATACATGTATGAATATAATGCCTAGGTCTGGTTACAACTTTAGGGTGAGGGCTTGTGTATGTGGAAGTTTTGGACAATGCTGTGAATATCTTCAGGTTCAAGATCTTTCAGAAGTCGCCTGATATCAAGGTTTCCGTAGCCAGCTGAGTCCGAGTGCTCTGTGCGATGGACGCTCATCTGTCGCAGGAGTTCCCGCATCACATAGACATTGCGACAAGCGACATTAAGGGGGATCTTATTCCAGCTCCACTTGTCACTGCCTGGTGGGTTCTCAGACCAAGCATCAATCGATTTATACTTGTCTTCTAGTGGCCTCTGCTTCCACTCGCCACTGACTATCTTGTCAACGTACTGTAGGATGAGGGCAATAAAGGCAGCTACTGCTGGAGCAGCGAATGATGTGCCAGAAACTGGGTATTTGCCCAAGATCATGAATTCTCCTGGGGCAAGGAAGTCGACTTCACGACCCACAGAGCTGAAGCTGTGAGATGTACCGTGCCACGTGTGGGCTCCGATGCAGAGACCATTTCCAAGCCTGCTGGGGTAGCTGATTGTATTGCTGCCAGTGAGACCAATGTTTCCAGCTGAGAAAACAGGTATGATACCTGCATTTATCGCTTTGTTAACAGCCTTGGATAATTGCTGGTTAAACTGGTCGAACCCTAGAGAGCAAACAATCACATGTGGTCTTTTCTCGACTAGGTTCTCTATCTCTGTGGCTAGAGAAGTTGAATTATTGACCAGAAACAAGTCAGCTTGAGGGGTTGTATTTGCCACTATACATGTTAATATGACTGATTTTGTCCCTCTAAAGATTTGTGTGTATTGTGTCGAGGGTTTCATGCTAAAACTGAGGGCTGGTAAGGCTAGCTAGCCGTTTTAGCGTAAGTTGGTAAGTGTACTGACAGACATTCATCTGCTAGCTCAGTGTAGATCCTCAAACAAGAGGTGGGCTCACTCAGGCTCCTGCCAAACTTTCCCCGTTGCATTCTCTCCTGCACATAGCTACACATATCATGACATGATTGACATCTGCATGGTCATACACCGTACATTATAATTAGTGAATGCATATTTTGAAGGGTAGCTAGGTTATTAGGACTTAAAATTCAATTCCCTTATCACAGTCTGTATGTAGTTTGACAGGGCAACTGGAGAACACGGAAATGCGGGAACACGTGGAAATCCAGGTATATTGCGATGGTGCAGACCGTAACGTATGTGCCTTGCACCCAATCTGTCGTGTGCCCTGGTGCACTTTGTAGTAGTGACAGCCAAATTGCAGTCAAGCTTGTGATAGCAGAAACAGCTAGTGAGTGGTATGTTGTTGAAGTCTACCGTCCAGCCATCTATGGTTGGCCTCCAGAAGACCTTTGTTTTTGCCTGAGTGCATTCCACAAGCAACACTATGTAGTTATCATAATAATTTTGCTACTCTGCATGATCTCTCCTAGCCTCGTACCCAGGCCTTCAATCGCGATTGAAGGCCTGGGTACGAGGCTAGATATTGTATTGTATTGTATAAATGTTCTTTTAACAGGGTTGCTACATCAGCGAGCTGGTTTTCAGCAGCGCCCTGCATGTGTACAATAATTACAAGCAAGAAATGCAACAAGAATAAAAGGGGCAGCAACAAAAGGAAACAACTTGACATTACAGAGAAAACACAAGGCAAACATAACAAGCTACAATTATTAGTGCACAAGATCTCTCCTTGTAAAAGTGTTTATAGTTGTAGCATGCATTTGTCAAGATCAGATATCAGCTGTGAAATGTGACATTCACCTCAGATGCAACCTCTTCATCAGTACTGGTGCTACTGGATGGGCAAGGACATTCCTTCTAGTTCCCTGGTTGCAACCTTGTGCTTCTCCATCAGCTCCTCAAATACATGTACACCAGCATAGTAGTGCAGCCCACCGGGAAAGAGATTTCCTGCCCATGCAGGCTTGGAGCAGCCTAGCCTCGTTCCCAGGCAGCAGCCATATAGCTATATGGCAATTCCGAAATTTCCGATCCGGCGTTGCGCTACAATAAAAGTACAAGTGCAAAGTGCGTGCGGAAGTCACATGACTATAATGACAATTCCGATCCGTACTTAATTTCAGATCGAGTGAAACAGACGGTCACATATATACAGGAGATGGGAAATAGGAGATCCAATCCGGTTCAGACTTCGCAGCGCGGAGATCCAACCGCGGTGGTCCCCTCCGAAGAGCATGCGCACCACCCCGCGTGGCAACGCCGTATGGAGGAGCTGTTTGTCAGGCTGGACCGCGATAAGGATGGATTTGTGTCGATGGACGATTTCATGGCGCAGATTGACAAGTTTGAGAAGGACCACGTGCCCATGCCGAGCAATGGTGACTCGTCCCCAGAGTTGATCCAGAACCTTCGTTCTTGCATGCAGGAGATTTGCAGCGCTATGGGGCTCACTCCCGGGAAGAAAGTTACCAAATACGAGTTTATTCGAGAGATTCTTGTTTATGCCCCTCGTGAACTAGAGAAGAAGCGGAAGGGGGAGGACGCGCTGATCGACAAGTTGAATAATGCCTGGTATGACGCCGTAGGCATCACCCATGAAGGGCACGTAACACTGGAAGAGTGGAGGAAAGTCACGAATGCTTGGCAACTTGACGTCAGTGATGCCGACAAAACTTTCAGTTCAATTGACCATGAAAACGAGGGCAAGATCTCAAGGAAGGAGCTCAATGAAAAGCTCTTTATGTTCTGGTTTGCTCGTGAGGATGAACACAGCCAGCGACTGTTTGGAGAGAAGGGGATGTTTGGATATCCAACCGTGGTGGCCGCCTCCGAAGAGCATGCACACCACCCTGGGTGGCAACGCCGTATGGAAGAGCTGTTTGTCAGGCTGGACCGCGATAAGGATGGATTTGTGTCGATGGACGATTTCATGGCACAGATTGACATGTTTGAGAAGGACCACGTGCCCATGCCGAGCAATGGTGACTCGTCCCCAGAGTTGATCCAGAACCTTCGTTCTTGCATGCAGGAGATTTGCAGCGCTATGGGGCTCACTCCCGGAAAGAAAGTTACCAAATACGAGTTTATTCGAGAGATTCTTGTTTATGCCCCGCGTGAAATAGAGAAGAAGCGGAAGGGGGAGGATGCGCTGATCGACAAGTTGAATAATGCCTGGTATGACGCCGTAGGCATCACCCATGAAGGGCACGTAACACTGGAAGAGTGGAGGAAAGTCACGAATGCTTGGCAACTTGACGTCAGTGATGCCGACAAAACTTTCAGTTCAATTGACCATGAAAACGAGGGCAAGATCTCAAGGAAGGAGCTCAATGAAAAGCTCTTTATGTTCTGGTTTGCTCGTGAGGATGATCACAGCCAGCGACTGTTTGGAGAGAAGGGGATGTTTGGAGAGAACTGAATTGAGCTGTTACACTATATCTGTACCTGGCTTTTGTTGAACTGTACAATGCGCGTATGCACCCCTTATGCTCTTCCATTATGCTCAAAATTGTACAGATTTTTTTGCCCCAAATTTGCCTAATTTGAAACTATGCCCCCATTTTTTCTGTCATACTGTCCGTATCACTGACTTAACTAGCACCATCACTTTCGGCACTGCTTTCCAAACGCTCACGACCCTCCAGACTCCTAGCACTCCACAGCAAAACTGTCAGGATCTACGATCTCTATATACTAGTATATAGTCACGGTCAGTCCAGTCTACCACAGACAAAATGTACCTGCATAACTATTACTCAATGCTTTCTGGTCCCTGTTATTCGATCCGCCAGCATAATCCTAGCGTATGTGTAGTGGATTAGATATCTTGGACCTAGTAGGAATATTTGAGGTTTGAGGTTCAATCAACTACCGTAAATTTCAGGTTGGTTGTCCCAAAAAATTCGGAATGCAAAACTGCAACAGTATCACGTGACTTGAATCCACCAATAGAATCCAAGTTGTCACGTGACAACTTGGATTCTAATGGTGGATTCAAGTCACGTGACACTTTGCAGTTTTGCATTCCGAGTTTGGACGGAGCAAGCAACCTGAAAAACACGGTAGCCAGTGATATCTGTGGTATTCACAATTCCAAGTCACATGAACCTATGCTAATTAGGTTAGACAGGTTATGACAACAGCTGCAGGTCACAGGCCAAGCTGAGGGAATTTATGTAAACTGCTATGGTGGAGGGAAGCCTGACTTAGACCACACAAAGTATGACGTCAAAATGATCAAACTGTGGGAAAATCAATTAACCTTTACTTAAAGAAAAAACCAACATCAAGCTATAGCTACAAATTAAAACTCAACATTTCATTTGCTCTACAACTGTTCACATGGTGGTAGCAAGAAGTGCAGCTATGAGCATCGTAGTGAGGGATATCACAGTCGCTGCTCCGGATCCATCATATGGCTCAGCCGGAGGTGCTGTCACGCCCTCCGGAGAGACTTCAGTGAAGTTGTTGTTGGTTAGGAAGGTATTGACGGGGGTATCCAGGGCACTCGCCTGGGCCATGAGGTCCTGCGGGTTCAGCTGTATCACCGGGTTGTCCGCTAGAGTGGGTGATCAGAGTGGGTGGTATGTGTGAGGGTAGGTACGCAAATGAGTGAATGGGGATCAGTGGGTGGTGGGTGTGAGCATGTGGTAGTGTGCAAGTGTGTGAGTGGGGGATCAGTGGGTGGTGGGTGTGAGCATGTGGTAGTGTGCAAGTGTGTGAGTGGGGGATCAGTGGGTGGTGGGTGTGAGCATGTGGTAGTGTGCAAGTGTGTGAGTGGGTGGTGGGTGTGAGCATGTGGTAGTGTGCAAGTGTGTGAGTGGGGGGTCAAAGTGGTTAGGAAGCTCACATGACCTGAGTCCGAACTTTAGATCTAATATCCCCAACCCTCACCCTCTCCCTCTTGAACATGAGCACACGCAATCCGCCCCACTCTGTCTCACCCTGTCCCTCTATGGTGGACATGATGAACCGGAAGGTATTAGTGGTCCGATTCATGGTCCCATCCCAGCAGTCGCAAGCTGCAGTACAAACGTCACGTCTGCCGCACATTCGGTCGTCACTGTTACCATTGCAAGTGAGGAAATCCGACACAGGTTCACAAATCTCAGGACCGTCATCGTCTTTGGGGGGGGGGGGGGGGGGGGGGGGGGGAGAGGGAGGAGAGAATTAAGGGAGGGAAGTGGGGAGGCAATTTGGCTGACAGCCTTGACAGAGAATAGTTGGGCTGAAATGCTATGAGAGGATTTTTGATTGGCTAAGTGCATGAAAACAATTTCTGTGCTTGGCGTGGAATAAGCTGAGCTGCTGTGTCACCTCAGCCTCTTTCCCAGCCCACGCGGCCTGGGAACGAGGCTAGTGCCACCTCTGCTTACCAGCCTCGAGCTCCTGGAATGGCCATACCAGTCTAGCATAGCTTCCTCCAGCCAGGGTCAGTTCTCATGGGACAGTCAATACCTGTCTTGAGGACTGTTTGTCATAGCCTCGTCCCCACTTTCTTAACCACATATTGACCTTTGAACCAAGTATAGCCTTGGTTCAAAGGTCATGTGTGGACGAGGCTATACTTGTCACAGTCATTGTCACACTGGCTTACAGTACTTGAACACTCATGCTTACCATACTCAAACACCCCACGCAACCGGCTCAGACTCTCCATGACACTGGCAGGCAACAGCCGGCGAGTGTACAAGTTGCCATCCTGCCTTAGCGAAGGTACTGTGATAGTACCGCACATGCGTGTCAGCACCGCCACATCCTGGGTACAATTAAGTAAGCAGTGAATTTAAAAAAAAGAATAACAATGTCATACGTATCACAAGGGGATGACACTCCCATATACGCTGTAGTCAGCACTGTGACTGGCTTATCGGCACATCTTGTGAATTTCCCACTATACGGTATTATATGCAAGCCTTGTTTACACGTACTAATCCGGGTTACTTTACTGGATTAGAATCCGGATTAAAGCGTTTACACGGATCCGGTTTAGTTTAATCCAGATCCTGACCTGGTTTAAACGCCTGGTGTAAATGGGGCTAAAGGTAGCACATACCCTAGGTTACCTTTAACCGTCGGGGCACCTGACGGTTAAAGGTAACCTAACGTAAAGGGGTATGTGTTACCTTAAGGTAGCCTTAAGATTCATGTTATCATAACTGGACGTACGGTTAAAGGATTGAACATGACGATGGGGTTCTCCTCACTGAATATCTGCATCAGCGTATTGTTGGTGGCACGAACAACCTGACGTGCTATGCTCCACAAGTTGTCAAACTCTCCCCTGAGACCATCAGTGAAGGGCGAGTAGCAGGCTCGGATCAGTGCCCCACACGTGTTGCTGCAGAGCGGAGGGATGTGACGGGTACAACGCGAACAAAAGCTAAGCTCGACCAGTCTCTGTTGACAACGCTGCAATGGTTGGAAATTTCCGAGGGTGAGGTTGTAATTCTGTAGGAACGTGAGGATTCGAACTGCAGTTGTTACGCCTCTCCTGATCTGTTCAAGATCCCTGTCAACAAGGCGCAAGGCAGTCTGGTTTATGCGCTGCCGAATAAAACTGGTGATGCACGTTTGCTGTGTCATACTTCCAGGAGCAAAATTCTCTGCTGCAAGGTCTAGAAGACGATCAGTGATATTCTGGACGAAGGCTGAAATGTTGTACGCTAGTCCTCGAGTGATCATGATATTGTCCTGAAAGTTTTGGATCTGACCTGAAACTGCAGAGCGTAATCGATCATCAGGAAAGAGAATAGTTAGGGGCAGGTTGGTCCGGAATGCATCACCAAAATCTCCAGTAAAGTCTGCAAAGAGAGGAGGGAGGGGATTGTAGAGGGAAGAGAGAGGGGTGGGAGAGGGGAGAAGGATGGACAGGGAAAGGGTAGAGAAGGGAGTGGTGAAGTGTCTGCAACATCACCCAACCACACAGCACTCTACAAAGTGCATCCAGCATCCAGGAGAGGACTCCTCACATCACATACAACACATGTACAGTACAGCTGTGTACCCAGCTCAATGCATGGAATTGCTGTGACACTTGGCAGGTTTCCATATGTGCTGAGTCAGCATATTATTTACGACCCTGCAAGCAAATACTGGACACATTCAAATTCACACGGTAGGTGTACCTGTTGGTGATGGCTCTGGGGAAACCAGTGCTGAGTTTTGGGAGGCTAGGGCAGCAGCTTCATCAAATGGCTATACTCTTTCACTTGTAAAAATTTAGTGTATGTGAACTTCATAACTCCACCAACAAGGTGAGTTTCAGCACCAAAATTCATACGTTCGGGTCAGCACACAAGAGCGATCACAACGGTATAGTCAGAATCTTTGTAGGACATTGCTAAGTAGTAAACTTTATTTATGCTGCACAATTTTCCCCTACCTACTAGGAGGGAATATAATAATATTAGTGTACAGCAAAAATGCTTTTAAACCACACAGCACATTACAAAGGGTACTGATACGTACAGGCCTAATGAGAACACTAGCTCACACAATATTGTGTTAGATGTGTAGATATTTCACATGTGCTCAAATTGTGTTACACATCACTCACATTGCATCAACTGCTTCACATGTGCTCACATCGTGTTACACATCAACACATTCACTCACATTGCATCAACTGCTGAACAATTCTTTCGTAGTCTTCAATACGATCCTGGAACTCCTCCCTGAGGCCATCCATGAGACGTTGTCTTGCATGCTGAGTGACATCGTCAATGTATTCACGAGTGCAGCACTGTAGGTTGTTAGTTGAACAGACAGGGAGATTGGAACCTGTGTGTGTGTGTGTGTGTACACATGTATGTTTGTGTGTGTGCAACGTACGTAGTAGTCTCGGTCCCAGACCCAACCAACCCCAGCACGGATCGCTTTTAGTATTTCCGCGTGTTATACTGGATGTGATACACGCGCTGGATAAACAGTCTGGGAACGAGACCGCTACGTACGTAGGTGTGTGTGTGTACACGTTTATGTGTGTGTGAATGAAAGACTTTATCTATTAGTGCTAGTCTTAATAATCTAGTGGCTCATATAGGTGTCACTGGAAGTGTTGACTTCACATTTGTACATGTGTGTGGTGTGTAGTGTGTGTGGTGTGTGTGTGTGAGAGTATGATTGTGGTGGAGAGTGCACGTGGCAGGCGTGTGCGAGTGGGAGTGTGTGCGTGTGTGTGTGTGTGTGTGTGCATGCATGTGTGTCACTGAAGACTGTTGAGGGAGTGGCTGATTGTGCGCCGATGAACTTACCGACTGCAGGGCTTTGCAAGGGGTTGTCCAAGTTAAGTGTAGCGCACTGCGGCTGTGCCTGGGCGCCCGACAGCTGCCAGAGGGTAAGCGCAAGTGCAACGAACTTCGCCACCATCATCATCCGTGCGCATATAAACAAAACTAGAGTGATTTGTACTGTGCGACCTTGGCCTAGATCCGCATACAGTACAGCGGCGCGCGTACGTCTGCATAATAACTGGTCGACCTTTGACGCCGGTCTTTGGCCCATGGGGGAGGGGCATGTACACACGCACAGATATGCAGTCGATTGATGCTAGTACACATTATTGGCCTCATATAGGTCAACTGCAGTAGCTAGGTTAGCTAGGGCTTTTGGGTCTAGGAATACTGCACCCACAGCCGTCTTTTAGTTAAAATATTTTCATCTGTAACTAGTGTTACCGGATCCAATGTTGTTAGCTAGCTGTACTGAAACAATACTCCCTTATTTTGGTAAGCTCTTTGCATACACAATTAATCAACTTAATGCAGCGTACAAATTAATTCAGGGTGGCGGACTGACTTCGCTTGTGATCATCGTGCTTATAACTAACAGGAGAATCTTTCGGAGTGGTGGGTGGACTTGGAACGACACAACCTGATGCATATGATAGTAATGCCGATTTGAGAACAAGAATAAGGTAATACTCGGCATGCACTATATTATACGCTCTGGGGAAAAATCATGCAACTCTGTTATTTGCTATGTATACTTTTGCATGCTTATGAATAATTTCGCTGCTGGCAAGAAAAGTTTACACAGCACAACATAATTATGCTTCCTACACCTATAGATGACCTTTAGCAGTGAGGTAGTCATCACAATGACTCACTATATAGGGGCAACCAACCACGAAAGGGGTAAAGGGGCACAAAAATACTACTGAGCTGAACTCACTAGCAGTCACTGTATAATTATATAGTTGACTTGCACAAACTAATGGTACAATCACTGAGTACTAGGGCTAGAGTAGCGTCTGACAGTTTAGCTAACGTCTACTTCATAGACACTTCGTCTTCTTGTTTTTCGTAACTAACAGGAGCTTCTTTTGGAGCAGTGGACTTCCCAAAACAGCATAGCTTGACAACAAGGAGCACCAGTAATATGCCAAGAATGCCACACGCAAGACCTACAAGAAGCAGTCCTATTCCAAGTCCAGCAGATTGCGCGGTATTCAGGCCAAAGCAGGAACCATCCGTGCGATCACACTCCTGTGGATTCACGCTCAGTAGCACTGGAGTGACCGTTGTCGTTCCCAAGCCTGTTGAGATCTGAAATGGAAGCCTACCATTGGTCGTGTTGCGTTGAATCATCAGCAAAATCTCATCTGCTGTTTTGGAGGTGTCCGTTGCAGCAAGCTGGGTGGGGTTGGAGATGTGCAAACTGACAAAGATGTGTGTCCCATTCTCACCGGTAATCTGCAGTTACAGAGAGAGTACAAGCAGTCAGTGATTAATATTAGCACAAATTTTGTTATGCTGTGAATATCATTTATGATTGCAGTCGGAACAACAATTGACCAACACTATAATAACAAGGGAAGGAAATGCAGTATTTCAAGTACAGGCCTACAGGGAGTAAATTTTGCTATGATCTTTGTACTGTCATTATAAAGTAGGCTTTGCTTTTTTGTACCTATTATTCTATGCTCATTACTTTTGCCTGACATACTTTCAATATCACAAACCAACCTGAATATTTCCAACTTGCAAGGGCTGTATTTTGGAATAGTCAACAATTGCAGATCGGAGGTTGTTTCGAAGTTGACTGAAGTTGAGACCCTGCTCGTGCCCCGGGATGGCTAGGCTCAGTACATGGTACTCTGACGGAGAGAAACAGGTGGAAATGTCGAAAATATCAAAGTCTGGTTCCTCCTCCGAGAAGTCAAATATGTCATACACCCCTGAGATATCTCCACTAGTAGTTACATTGTCCGTATAATTAGTGTACGTAGAATGTGCATTCACAATTAGCCTCCATATTGTTGGTTCCATGCTGACTGTGCGGTCACTGGTAATCCTCCACCCAGGTCTGGTGAAGAAGACTTCGAATGTTAAATTTCTCACATCAAGATACCCAGCCAAATTGGGAGTTGTGAATTCATATGGAGTAGCAGAAATCAGACCAATCCAAGCGTCTACAGTGACTCCACGAACAGTCGTAACTCCTTCATAGGCATATGGAAAGAATGGAACGTAAGCCAACAAGTCAGGGGGAGTTGAAAGTTCAGCCACTAACTGAGAAGTCCCTTCCAACCCATAAAAATATACAACATCAAAATCACGTCGCACAACTGTACAATTATTGAGCTGCCTGTTGATGACATACTCAACATTGCGAGCAGAATCTCGAATTATACTGAGTTGCCCAGGCCTATCCCCTGCTCTTCCTCTGCCATCATAATACACATCCACCCGTGACAGACGTTTTGGAAAATCGTAGAACTCCTAAATGAGAAAATAGCAACAACATGACTAACAAAAACACAATGTATAGATAAGAGATACAGGGCATTGTACACACACTAATGAGCGATGTGTGGCAACTCAGACTACAGTTGCATCAAAGCACACACATGCACAACACACAAAGATCATGCCTTAAAGCAGACACACGCAGTGGTGTTATACATTTTCACAGGCTGCAACACAACCTCAACAGTTTTGGGGAAGGTAAAGAAGTCAGCACAGTAAGCCTGGAATAGTAATCGAAGATGAACCACACTTCATGTTCTCTTGTAAACTGTATGAGGAATTACCGGAACGCTCTTCACTATTGTTGTACACTGAATCACTCCTTAGTACTTTAGACAAGTTTATTTTTATTGTGTGGTCAGTGAAGGATAAGAAGTTACTCCATTTGTTAGGTTCGTTTATATAGCTACAAGGCTTTCAAGCATAGGTCTGCTCAATTACAAGGTTAAACCGCAGCCGAACTCATCACATTCAACTCATCACATTCATGTACACACTTAAGCTGTGACTAATGGGCCTTCTGGCCTTTACTGTCATTATTAATCCAGCCTTCATCTCCATGGCAACACATCCATATGCAGCACTGACCGAGGATGCCCAACACCACCAACTTCTGCAGTGCTTCGCTGTCATCCCCTCTATTTTGGTTTTTGCAAACCGACTTTTCCTCATGATACAACCACACGCTTGTTTGTTTTGCAGTTCTTCCTGAGTGACTGGCATGCAACTGTACCTAAATTCACGCCAAGTTTCACCGCTTTTTGGTTTTTTTGGTTCTGTCAGAAGAGCAAGACACTATCCCACGAATGCTGGATGTCCTGTTGCAGCACTCAAGACATTTGGGCTACCAGGCTGGGATCTGGACAAGCAAATTGGCCCACTCCGGAAGGATGTAGTTGAACATTGGAGAGAGACAGGCAGACATGGCTTCCTAGGCCTGTAGTAACAGTGCGTCACTATACCATTGGCCTCTAAGCCTGCAGTGAACTGGTCATTAGTGTGAATGGCTATATGGTTCAAGGTATAATCTTATAAGAAGGCACACTGGAAACATGCAGAACTTTCTAGCTGCAAGTGTAGATTCTACTTTTGCCATTAACTTATATCACTCCAAAAAATCTAGGGTTGATTCAACCTAAATTATCTTCCATAGCTTTGCATGATCCACCTCCTGACTTTTGCCACCGGCCCCTTGTTTATCCATAATGCCTGACCTTTGCCCTACTAAGCAATAGCTGATGCATGAATATTGTAGCTTAAGTTCCAATTACACCTGCAATGAATATTTGGCTAACCAATAACCTCATCATGACTGTGTAACCTGTATAGTAAACAAGCTTACACTCTGCAATACATTTTGTACTGGGCTATTGCACAAGTTGCAGCACCAGATCCAGCCTCGTTCCCAGGCGCTCGGTACCGAGCGCCTGGGAACGAGGCTACACCAGATCCAGCAAGGATTATGATGCGCTAATAACAGAATTGCAACCTAACCTTGGTTTTTTTTTGTTTGTTTCAGTGATTTTATTTGGTGATTAGTAGTCTAAACAGCCTCGATACAATTTGTAGTAATATTCGTGCATGCCATTTTCAACAAAAATCATTTGGATACTGCTCTTGCAAACACTCTGGTACAAGAAACGTGTCATTCTTTACGTAAACTCCTTTCACCGTGTACAAAGTTTGCTGTATACCGGTCGATAGTTAATATGGGGAAATGTACAGGCAGTCGCGATCGATTATATATACGTGTGGTCGAGAATTGCATGGTTTCAACTGGTATGTAGTGTGTGCACACAGTAACCCGTTCAAAACGAGCTATTCTTAGTCAGATTTGATTACTCTTTCGTTTGCCGCAAAAATCAAGTTCCCAAGTCATTCCAGACTGAGCTATGAAGGCAGGCTAAAACGTTGTCAATAATCGACGGCTTATACACTCCCAGAAACTAATAATGCGCGAGTGTCAAGGCTTTTAAGTCTTCATGTAGTTTGTCCTTTGTTGTATACCAAGCGGAAGGCTGGTCTGACCTTATGTAGAGCCCCTCTCCGAGCACCAGGCTAGGGGACAGACTATACAACCTTCCACTCAGTTGGGTGTATGAAAAACCCATAGCTGTCTAAGCTACATGTGCAGTGACTTACTTTGTAGACCAATGCACTCCGTGTGGTTCTTTGAACTGCCTCGATTGTTGCACTGAAGTAATCTGGTAATAATGGGATGGAAAGCCCGGGAATGCGGCCAGAGCAAATTAGTCCAAAGGGAACTGCGAAAACTTCATCTGGAACAGATCTCGGACCAGTGTCAAATGCCACAAAAGAGTAGATGTGGTTTAGTGATTCAGTTACACCTTTTCTGACAATCGATGCATTGAGGATCACTTGCACTGGAGTAGAGCCATTTCCCAGACTAAAATCCCAGTTCTCGGTTGCAAAGTAGTAGTCCAAGGTGTACGAGTTGTTTTCCATCACAGTGCACGTCTGCCAGCGGTTGCACGGGATTCCTCTGACGTCCTCCACGCCGAGCCACGTCGCATCAGTGTTGTTGCGCAGTTGGAAGAAGTCACTAACAGTTCCGATGTGTACGGATCCATTTACGCCGTCCTGGAATCCAAATATAGGTGTTTCAGCGAGGAAGCGACGTGTGGAGGGATCAGCAATCAGGCTAACTTCGCAGGTATCGCCATCTGAAATCCTAAAGATTTCTCCATCGTCGTAATCAAATATCCCCACAGTTTTTAAGCCGTACCTAGTTATTTCGAACCTGCCTCTGTTTCCGACCTCATCGAAATATTCCTTGACGTTCAAGGTGCTGTCTTCCTGTCCCAAGTTAGCTTCGATGACCACTGAGAATTGCGTAGGGAGATTAGGCAGCGGGATGGACATGTAGTTCGCGGGGTCGCATACTGGCACGTACTGCCCGAATACCACCCCTAACACACACAGGAGAACAGTGACGCACAGAGAACGTCGCATGATTACCGTAGCCGAAAGCTAATCTCGCCGTTGTACGTACCTGTCCTCGAGGCCACCCCCTTCACGATCGCACGCATGCGAGGGGTGTGGCCTCGAGGCTATATATACATATACCCGGCCGGTGTCATAAAATTTGGGGGACCCCGTGGAAATATGGGGACCCCTCACTATATTTTTCATGCTCACGGTTCGTGTAGTTACAGCTCTGCATGAAAGCACTATGTAGAGCGACAGTTTGGTAAGGTAAAGATATAGATAATAGCTCTATTATCCATGGTTTTACCTCTCAGCCAATGATCTCCCAAGTGGAGGACCTGGAGGGATAAAGAAAGCACTTCACCAGTGAAGCAATAGGTGGGATTCGAACCAGGGACTTTTGGTCCACAGTTAACCACTTGACCACAATTCACCCACAGAGAAATTTGACTCTTTGTTGGAGGGCAAGGACAATTTAGTTCGAATGTCATCATCATATATATTGAAAGCTATCATCCTTAAGTTCACGTGCGATGGTTGCTACCCTGATATAGCTGTAATACATAAGTCGGACAGTGCAAGCCCTCCAACAAAGAGCCAAATTTCCAAGCTTGCTGATCTCTTTTTGACAGCTATGTCGGGGGATCATGAACTTGAAGTATATAAATCTGACACTGATCACTGTCTAGCAGGCTAGTTAGTGAGCTATATGCTCAATGTAGCTATCTAGTTCTCTCTCACTATGACCATTCTAACAATCTGGAGAGGGATGTTCCACAACTTGCTGTTGAAGATCCTCATCAAAGAAACTATCATTATTATGTCTATACATGTTACAATTATTTTTCTATTGGCAAATTTTCTAAACCTGATTGCTGTACAGTGTAGCTATTAAAAATGACGTTAGTGATTAACTGTTATGAGAGGCCAGAGGTCTGAATTCCAACTTAATATTCCATTTCCCCGCTGTTAAGTGTTAACATCTTTCACAGAGGGGGCCCCTATTTTCACTAAAGGGTCCCCATACTCAAGGGAAATTGGGGACCCCAGGTCCCCATTTCCCATGACACTGACCGGGCCCTTACCCTGACTGTACTGAGAGGCAACTGGCACAATGGGTGGATAATCGCAATGTGCACTGCTGAGAATCCAGTCCACACCCCAGATCATATAATTGAAGGAGGGTGGTCTGAGCTTACCTAAATTTATTATGCATTGATTACTAACAAGCCTGCATGTGATAGAACTGGATGAAGCTGTTCTCACACACCATGGCAGGTACGTACCTCCAGTAAGCAATGTTCATGAGTCATCTGTTTCTTCTGAGAACCTGTGTGGTGCACATGATTGCTTCCAGGAGCTACGTAGCTAAGCTCATTGGTCCTGGTAGCTAGGGGGAGTGCAGTGGGGGCAGTCAGGATCAAAAATGGAAGTAGGAAAGGCCTGCATGAACAATGAGCTTTAATGAAGTTAAAGCAGGTTAACATGGAGGGGGCGGGGCAGCAGGTAGGGCGCACCCATTGGCTGAGAGTACTCATGCGCACAAATAGTTTTCCCATGGTGATGTTATTCCGCACCAGCTGCAACTAAAAGTGCCAGGCTGCAGAGAGTAAAACTGAACGGGCTTGAAAAGACAGCCTCTCCCACCCACCTCATCAGATCATGAGAGGTGAAAATTTAGGCACGCTCAAGTACTTCGACGTTGACCAGGCTCAATTGGGGTGGATTTTCATGTACAAGACCTAATTAGGGTCTGTTGCCGTCTGTACATTACATAAGCCCTTCCAAACAACATACATAAAGCATTCAGACAGGGCTTGAAAAATATATAAGCATGTAGATCTAGAATTGCTTGGGCAACACCCCTTCAGGGCCTACTGCCAAACATATCATTAATGTGCCGATTCGGAATCCCGAACATGTTAAAGGCTATAATAGACTTGATACTTGTTTGATGTAGCTCCTAGCTAGCTAGCTATAAAATTACCTGCAGGTAATTTGCTTGGTCAACGAGACTGCTAAACGAGGTCTGTGCAGTCTGCAGTCTGCAAATACGTCATTGTAAGACTAGCTACTGCTTGCTGTATCTCAGGTAGCTATGACCTCTGAAGCAGCAAACATGCACCGCTCATCCATTACTATCAAAAATAGTGTTTACAGCAAAACATATCTACCACAAATAGCTAGCCTCGTTCCCAGGCCTACCCCGTTTTTTCTGTTCTTCGGTTTCCGTTGACAATAATACACGGATGATTCCGCATCCGTGTATTATTGTCAACGGAAACCGAAGAACAGAAAAAACGGGGTAGGCCTGGGAACGAGGCTAACAAATAGCTACAATGAAAAATTGTAGTCCAGGTTAATTGAAATGAAAAGTGGATTGGAAACAGCAACTTCCCACAACCAGGTTGCCACCTCCCCCTAGTAAGAGAAATGGTTTCAAGTTTGTTCACTCATTAATTAACATACCTCTAATGACACCATGTGACATTAATAGCTCTGTTGACTCGAATTAAAATGTTCAAGGTTATAGCTTACTGAGGAATGTTAGTCTGTGCAGATGAGTGAACAAATGAACAGCTTAATGCAGAACCATTACTTACTAAGGGTGATCTGGAGTTGGTAACGTGGCTGTGGGAAGGTCAAGATCGAGGCATATTTATTAGCAATTAGCAATAACTTGTTCACTCATCTGCAACTGCACTATGATGTTGTTCCTCCTGATGAGAGAGAATTTTTAAATTTTAGCTGTAGCAATAGGATATGCAAATCACATGCACGTGGTTTTATTACAAGTAGTAAATTAGCCTAAAGCATCTAAAACTAGAAAACACCCCTGACACTGCCACCACCTTGCGTGCAGTGTCGTGTAATCTGCTCCCCACCTGCCAGCTATATAATAGCTTGGTTGCCCATATGGACACCATCACTAGTGTACTCTACAAAGAGGATATAACTTTCATTGTTAAGCTTAACAATTACAATGAAGGTTACCCGATTCCAAGCATACTCTTCAGCTGTGTTCCTTCACTCTAGTACCATCCCAGCAGTTGAGGGAGCTGTGTTCCTCATAATATTATGATCACTGGCTTGATCCCCAGGTAGCTTCCCTGTAGCACTGCCTCAATATTAGCTGGCCCTTCTGTGTGTGTACATATATAGCACTTCGAACTAGACAAGCCAGACCATAGCTGTTAACCTTCTTGTAACAATCACAGTTTGAGAGAGGCTAGTTTGCAACAGTTTACAAGTGTTGTAAATGCAAGTGTACAAGCCAGTTTACAAGTTTGTAAATGAACTCCTATTGCTTACATACAGGGGTTCATTTACAAACTTGTAAACTGCCTTGTACACTAGCATTTACAACACTTGTAAACTGTTGCAAACTAGCCTTTCTCAAGCTGTGAATTTAAGCAGGAGACTTTGTTAGTCTCGTTCCCAGACCCCAAACGCACACACGCATTCGGGGTCTGGGAACGAGACTAGAGACTTGTGGGCTTACTCTCCCACCAGTACTGTGACCATACAGACTCAAACACTCTCCATTTTTCTACACCTGGCATGTATGTAGGTAGTCTCGTGCCCAGACCCCACCCCTCGCAGGAAAGAGGATCTGGCAACTTTGCGCAGAAACTTCGGTCTTTGTTAACTTTTAGGCAGGAATTTCAGACTGCCAATGAAATCGTAGAGAATTCTTTATTAGGAGTGAGAAGTTGCAGAAAATTCAAATTCCTCTTGCAATTACGTATATTATTTCACGTGTAGGACTTCCTGTTCTGTCCGGTCTCAGGCGGTTAGCTGAGCTATGAATATCAAATGAAGACGTTCCAGAAACATGGGTGACTTCATCTTACAGGTAATTTGGTTTCATGAATGATACACAACACAACAAATTGCGTCACAAGCATGCAGCAAGAAAAAATAAAGTGGTTCACTATTGGAGAGTCAGACATGCTCGGGTGACACGACCGACACAAATCCCTCCTGCAGAGAATAGTACAGTATATACTCATACAGGCAGTCTCATTCCCAGGCCCCTGCACAGCTTTTCGTAGCTTGCAGTATGGAAAAGCTGGAAGGGCCACCAGTTTCCTCACGTGAACATGACGTAATCAAAATAGTCAGATCGAAGATGCTATAATTATTTTGTGTGTTGTTCAACACTTGGTGAGTATGACAGTCGCCCCCCGCTAGCTAAATACGTGTGGTATGTTACCTTGTACTGTCATCCATCCTGCTGTTCTGAGACCCAGTACGCCCACATTCATTTCAAGTCTTTCCACCATCTTGTGCACGGTATAACTTACCAGGCCTCTCCCGCTTAAGGTTACGGGATACTTGTGCACGCGCTGTGCGAAATGTGTTGGGAAATGTTTCGCTAACCAAAAATCTCTGGTACGAAGAGCGTGAGCAACTTGATTGTGGCGGTGGAGGTACACTGTCACAAGGTGCAGGGCATGATGGAAGCTTTTACCGATACGCGGTATAGCCGTGCAAAAACGAGCAGTTCAGTTCACCAAAAAGCCGTATTTACCGCTTTTCTCGAGCGAGACAGCAGATATATTTGCCAAGGATTATGCTATCAGAAAAAGCTTCCGTCAGACTACCTTAACCTTAACTTATAATAAAGGTCACTATTATTATTTGTGGGTACTAATTTTTGCAAATTGGGTACAGTGTAGCGGATTTGGCGGGTATTCAGACTAGTAGCTGGCTACGGGCTTGATCAAGAAGCCATTACTGACCTTGTTCATAGGCCCGGATGCTGAAGCTGATCAAGAGCCATTACTGACCTTGTTCATAAGCCCGGATGCTAAAGCTGATCAAGGAGCCATTACTGACCTTGTTCATAGGCCCGGATGCTAAAGCTGATCAAGGAGTCATTACTGACCTTGTTCATAAGCCCGGATGCTAAAACTGTTCTAGGAGCCATTACTGACCTTGTTCATAGGCCCGGATGCTAAAACTGTTCTTTGCTCCCAGAATGTCACCGTAGATCTCATAGATGTGCTCGTAGAGGATAATCAGCTCCACTCCGATGTCAATCAGGAAATTAACACAGGCATCTGAAGGGAAGGAGAGAGCAAGGGAGGGAGGGAGGGATGGAGGGAGGGATGGAGGGAGAGTGATATGGAGGGGGAAGGAGGGACAGAGGAAGAGAGGGAGGAGAATGGGGAAGAGAGGAAGGATGGAAGGATGGTGGGGAGAAGGGACGGATATAAGTGGGGAGAAGGAAAGGGTAGACAGCAGCCTACTGTGTGACGTGCTATTGTTTGTTTGAATAATTATCTCATTTTGTTATAAGCAATATTGGTAATTGTGGTCAAGACGGTACTGTTGACTCAGTTCCTGAAGACCCATCCACCCCCCCCCGACTATGGGCTTGCAGAAACTTGAGCCATGTGATAATACACACATTATATTCAATCAAGAGTGTATAATAATAAGAAGAGAGTATCGAACTCGCTACAGGCTAACGTTGAATGTATGCGGAAAGTAACGTGACATCCGGTATAGTGCTAATGTCAAAAACACAATCTTACCTGACATAGACGCCATGGCTACCGTACCACAGCTAGCTAGCCTCTTTGACTCGACGATCAAGGCGTGCGTGCAGCAAGTATACTCGGCCATATCGGGGAGTACAATAGTTGACGAGTCCGTGTGGATCACGTGCACCATACTGGATGTCACGTTACTTTCCGCATACATTCAACGTAGCCTATAGCGAGTTCGATACTCTCTTCTTATTATTATACACTCTTGATTCAATGTACACACGGTGGTTATTGCCACTGTTGTCACAAGACTAGTAACCATGGCAACCATGTGTCTGACCTGCAGTGCATGCGATGAGGTTCTCTATGAACTTGGTGAGGTCCTTGATGATCACCGTCTCGTTGCACTGGATGAGGGCATCTCGGAAGTCGGACAGGCCCGACGCTAGCAAGTGCAGGCCTAGTACACAGGAGAGGTGTGTGGGTGATGTGTGTGGGATGGGTGGGAGTGGTATACGGGTAGGATGGGTGGGAGTGGTGTACGGGTGGGATGGGTGGGAGAGGTGTACGGGTGGGATGGGTGGGAGAGGTGTACGGGTGGGATGGGTGGGAGTGGTGTGTGGGTGGGATGGGTGGGAGTGGTGTGTGGGTGGGATGGGTGGGAGTGGTGTGTGGGTGGGATGGGTGGGAGAGGTGTACGGGTAGGATGGGTGGGAGTGGTGTACGGGTGGGATGGGTGGGAGAGGTGTACGGGTAAGATGGTTGGGAGTGGTGTACGGGTGGGATGGGTGGGAGTGGTGTACGGGTGGGATGGGTGGGAGTGGTGTACGGGTGGGATGGGTGGGAGTGGTGTACGGGTGGGATGGGTGGGAGAGCGGTACGGGTGGGATGGGTGGGAGAGGTGTACGGGTGGGAGTGGTGTACGGGTGGGACGGGTGGGATGGGTGGGAGTGTGTGCATGTGTGCGTGCATGGAAAATGCATGCTGGGTATACAACTACAACATGTTTTTCTTTTGGACAATGGATATACGGAGCCAGCGAAGCACTATGCTAGGTATCTCGGGCTAGGAATGAGATACGAAGCTGGGATTTGCACCATTGTGATCAGCATGAAAAGAACCTTCAACTGATGCCCTAATATTGATTTTTAATCTTGGTCACATTTTTGCCAAAAATCGCACTCAACCAAAGGCTATAATCCATGGTTTTTTTCATGATTTTGGGTCAAAATTCAAACTACTGCAAAACGGACATCATTGGAAAGCTCAATTCATGCTGATCACAATGGTGCAAATCCCAGCGTCGTATCTCATTCCTAGCCCAAGATACCTAGCACAGTATTTAGCCCAAACATTTGGCCTAATTTTGCACCATTGTGATCAGGAACATACCAATGATGTCCATTTTGCTGTAGTTTGACTCAAAATCCATGAAAAACCTTGACAAAAATGCGACTGACAAATTATAATTTGAACGTTCTTTCATGCTGACCACAATGGCACAATCCCCAGCTTCATCACATCACCTTCTTAGTGCAACGTTCTCTTCCAAGTCTGTTCCAATACCAACATTGGTTCATTGGTCCATTTTTGGCAGAAATGGCACATTAGTCACCCATAGAACAGGAGTGCTGTTTCTGCCAATAACTCCAAAATTGGCATGTCAAAATGTGCCACAATCGGTAGAGATCAAAATGTGCTAATTTGGCATAAAAACATACCTTGTGTGTGTGTGTGAGTACATGTATCCAAGATTACTACCACGAAAGAACAATGGGCACGGACAGGGGCTGGAACCTTCCAGAACAGTTTGGGCTGCAAGCGGACGCAATCGGGATCGGGGAGCAGCAGTTGGAGAAGATGCAATCGGGGAACAGCAGCTGAAGCGGACACAATCGGGAGCAGCAGCTGAAGCGGATGCAGTCGGGGAGCAGCAGCTGAAGCGGACACAGTCGGGGAGCAGCAGCTGAAGCAGATGTGATCAGGGAGCAGCAGTAGAAGCAAGTGAAGCAGCTTGTATCTGATATCTGAAGGAGATTACCTGCTTTGGTATGTATATACATGTGGGAAAGCTCAACTGTCCAAATAGGTACCTTCAAATATCTTCCGATCTTCAAACGATTGAAACGCCGCTATGAATGTCTCCACGGTCCTGTTGCCGTCCTCCACACACAGGGTGACGTTGGCGTTGATGCTTCCCAGCCCCCGGGCAATGCCTCGGTACAGCTGCACCCACTCCAGGTCCCTCGTGGCATCGTGGGCCGTCAGTGGAGCCTGCAGAACACCGTCATACTCCTTGTTCACCCTGTGGTTGTGTGTGTGTGTGTGTGTGTGCGTGTGGTGTGAGGGGGTGTGTATATGTGGGTGGCCATATACACTGTATGGCTCCTGAACAGAAAGTATCACAAACTCCACCCACATGTATCTGAACAGGAAGTATCACAAACTCTACCCACATGTATCTGAACTCGTACTGCCCGTCTGGCAGCACCGTGGTGAATGTGAGAGCCCCCTGGGGGACAGGATCCTTCAGAGGGTTCTGTGAGCCCCCCACATAGGCATAGTCCACGTAGCCATGCCCGGGGGCACCCGAGGGGTAGACTCCTGTGGAGGGGGTGAGAGGTAACCATGCAGTATCAGGTACATGTACACAGCCGTAACAATGTTGTTTGAAGCTAACCAATCAGGTTCAGTACTTAAAGGTGAAGTGTGCTCACATAGCCTCGTTCCCAGGTCCCGTCCGACCCCAGCTTTTGTCGCTTGTACTGCAAGTGACAAAAGCTGGGGCGTGGCCTGGGAACGAGGCTATGCTGAATGGGAATGAGGAAATGAGGTGCGAGTAAAGTGAGGCCTGAGGCATCATTAGTTGGGGCATGGCCTGGGAACGACGCTACGCTGAATGGGAATGAGGAAATGAGGTGAGAAGTCTGAGGCATCATTAGCCTCATTCTCAGGCCATTCCTACCACCAGTATTTGCAAACACTGCAGGGGGAGCTCTGCCTCCTGTGTGTCTACCATCTGTCTACCTGATGTCATCACACGTGGCCAGATCTCCCAGGCCTTCTCCACCACTGCAAGCAATCAGATACAGGTGGTGGAAATAGCCTGGAAACGAGGCTAAGACATCGTTCTGAGAAGTGAGCTGCACTACCTCTTCCAAGCGAATGGCTCCCACCTGACCTGGCAGGTAGTTCGGTTACTAACCTGTCTACAGGCGATGCTGACACACGGCAATATCAAGCATGCATACAGAATCAGATGCAATATCTACATGCAATGAGGTAGCTCGGTAGTTTAACCCTTTCACTGGTAAGGGGGCAGATCTGGCCCTTTCATTGAATAACCCTTCCTGTAACTAAGGAGTTAAAATTTGATAGTAAAGCTAATAGATTATTGGCATGTACAAGTTAGTGTGGTTTCCGAAATGTAACATACCCTTTCACCGGTATGGGGACAGATCTATATATCGTATCCTTCCCGTATCTAACATTTGAGCTTTTTGGCATGTATAAGTCATTGAAAAATACTAGCATAACCGGGAGTATACCTTGCATAACTCAGTAAATCTCAGTAAATTATTATACCACCCTTCCTACAAACAACATACCAATCCAGTCCTTGTGTGTCGCCTCATCCGTGGGGATGGCCCAGGAGACGGTGACGCTCTGGTTGAAGGCGACACTGTCTTTGGACAGGACAAATTTGAGGGGGTTCTGGACGTAGCGGGAGAGCTGCCCACTGGAGTTGAGCTGCGGAGGGTCAGCAGAGAGACAGAGGGGAGGACGGGATGAAGAGGAGAGGATGGGACGAAGAAGAGGAGGGGGGAGGACGGGATGAAGAGGAGAGGTTGGGACGAAGAAAATGAGAGAGGGGAGGACAGGACGAAGAGGAGGAGAGAGAGAGAGAGAGCATTTGGTTAGTAAATGTCTGCCTAGGGGCTGCAGAAAGACAGACAACAGGGCAGACAAACAGACCAATGGACAGACAGACAAATGGACACTTACAGCGAAGGCCTGCCACCAGCCATGCACATCCAAGATGATGTACGGCTGGGAGGCAAACCCAGATGAGGGGGAGAGCATCCCGATGTCGTCCCAGTCGCTCCACGAGCTATCCCGTTCCAACTGCCATATATGGTATAGGTGGTTGTTAGAGGCTCCCACTGTGAACACCTGTGATTTTCATTGGTCGATTTACACATCAGTCAAAAGTGATATAACTTCAAGAGAAATTTGAATTTTGAACACGTGTTCAAAATTCAAATTTCTCTTGCATTATGTACCATATCTGCCCAATGACTATTAAATGAAGCCCAAGGATCTTGATGAGTCCACCAGACCGTTCGGCAGGGCTGAGCCACAGTCTGGGAATGAGACTATACAGCTAAATTCTGTCCTTTATCTATGTTGTTTGAAAATGTTTGAGCTAGAGAGCCACTTGCCTCTATCCCGAGATGAATATTCCTGCTGGCAATGAAGGGGTTCCTGCTCGACTTATCGGAGGGAGGGGCACCTCCCAGCTTGCTGAAGAAGAGGTCCCAGGTGCACGGCCCCCACGGATTCTTCACCTTGTCACAGGTGGTCTGCTGTATGCGGTGAACCACACCGTCCTCCCCGCGGACAAACGCTGCCAGCATCCCGTTGAAGAAGCTCTGCCCCATTTGATGGACGACAGGGGCCGAGTTGAACTTGGGTGAAAACAGTCCTCCAAGTTTGTGCCAGCTGTCGGTGAAGCTGGTCTGGCTATTCTGCCACGTGTGCAACAGGTATCCGCTCTGGAACACACCATACACTTCCAGGCGATCCACAAGGGAGTTGACAGCTACGTACGGATCGTATGCCAGGTAGTCGCTGCTGTCGCCAATAGCAACCCAACCTGACCAATCCGATCCGTTATTCCAGCTCCAGTAGAGTCTCGAGGTGTTTGACTGTGATCTGGCAAACAGGTGGGTGTTTCTGGAGAGCACGATGGCTTGTATGGGGTCCAGGCTGAACGAGGACGGCTGTAGGGTGGTTGGGATGGAAGCACTCAGCTTCATCTGAGTGTAGCTGCTTGCACCGGCTCCAGTCTGCTGGTACATGTACACCTGGAATGGGAGAATGGAATAGGAAACTGTAACATGCACCCAGTCACATGTCAGACATAGGGGTCAAAGGTCAACAGCAGGAGATTGCATCATGCAACAGATGGATATAGCCTAGCCTCAGTACAGTATGCAACAAACAGCTGGGGAGGAGCCTGGGAACGAGGCTAGATATAGCCTTCTCTCCCATGTTCTCCACTGCAAAAGGAGTTGGGTACATTTCAAAATCCCCCCCCCCCCCCCCCCCCCCCCCTGGGTACACGGTTGGGACAGACAGACATATACTAATGGTTCACCTGGCCATCAGTACCCTGGACGAACACCTGTATTGCACCAGTGTGGTTGTCATTGGCGACCACTGGGTTGGAGGTTATGGTCACAGTAGTGGTCAGGCCAACCCTGGATAGAGACAATCTCAAGTTCTTATCAAAACCACTACAGTCATTGTAGGAGTTCATGGAATGGACTTCTCCATCAGCAACCTCATTCCGACGATATCCTAGCCTCGTTCCCAGGCCACCATCTAGCTTTTGCCATTTGCAGTACAGAAGTGACAACAAATACGGGTGGGAGCCTGGGAACGAGGCTAAGAACATTCCCCATTTGCAGGTGCACAGTCCATACTGCGAGAGCATACACTGGACCAGAGGAAACAGTCTGGGAATGAGGTTACATTTCTCGAGTGTTCCTGGATCCGGTTGTTTGAATTCAATTAGGAATACTGTCATTATACGTTACAGGGATAGGCTCACATGGCCAGACCCCATTCCACAAGGGGTCTGGCCATCGAAGATAAACACAGGGCTGGGCGTACAGTTATGAAACTAACATCATAGGGAAGATTGCATGAGCAAGTACTGTTCCACACAAGCTGTTCCTACATAATTCAGAGCCAGTTATCGGACAAACATTTATATGATTTTAGACCCACTTGGCTGACTCGTAGTCTCATTCCCAGACCCCAATCTGGACCAGTAGGGTCTGGGAACGAGACTAGCCATCTTGCAGTTCACGATAAAAAAAAATCAGTGTTTACGTCAAATTAACGATACTGATTCTGCAATATAACCACTCACCAATCTTCCCACTCATAAGCATCTTCTGACGTGCTCGCTCGAACCTTTCCCGCCTGGAAATCAGTCGAAAAGGCCGCGTACTTCACAGTGTCAGAGGGTAACAAGCTGGGAGTGACTGCGACTCGGATGTCCAGGGAATTTGGCGCTGCTCTTGGCGCCGTTTGGGCCTCTGAGCTCAGCAGAGCGACCACCAGGAGCAGAAACACACAGGTGTTGGTTTCCATGGCTAGCTTGGCATAGAAGTAGCATGAGTAGTCTACTGTCTCCAGAGATCCTCGGTGATCCTGTAGGTCTACAGGTCAAAGGTCAAGCTAGCATCGCAAATTAATATTAACTCCTTGTGTAGATCTATTTTTGAAGTTAACCCTTTAGATTTTTCCCCAGCAAGGCAGGCAACCGGCAATCAGCATCTCCTCCTTGCAGCGCGGCCGTGTAGAAGTACAGATGTCTTGATGGGCGGCTACTGGTCAAAGAAGGAAGAGGAGGGAAAGGAGAAAGGACAGAACAAGAAGCGACGAGGGAGAAAGGGGGTTGCGCGGGTGCTTGTGGAACAAACGGGTGGAGTGGTGAAGGTCTACGGTGTTGCAAATGTGGACAGCTTGCTGGTGCTCAGGAGAACTGGGTGAGTGTTCGAATACAGCTGCTTGTGAAGTGACAAATTACAGGCTGACTCAGCTGTGTCCAGGTGGTGAGGGTGACACCTAGTCTCGCGTGGCCCAGACCCTTCCTGTGATGATTAGTGGGGCGGGGCGAAAGGGGAGGGGAGGGAGGAAGAAGGGTCTGGTGACTCTGAACAGGATGTTGTTGGCTCTGCTGGAATGCTGGTAGAGCCAACCAGATTGAAGCAGCTTGTAATTTGTGGCACGATTTCCGCTTTGAGCGTGTGACTAGATTTATAGTTGACATGGCAAGAAGATGCAAGACTGCCGCCTTAGCAGCTTCACAGCTAGGCTACAGGCAGTTGATGCCCGAACAAAGCGAAGATGATTTGCATGCGATAGGGACGTCTCCATGAGTCTCCACACGGGTTCTGGACTGTCTCACTGTTAAGTCTCCTTCGCGAACTACTCTTCGGCAAGTCTTTGAGGCAGACGGTACAGCGCTCTTCCTTGATAGCCATGGCTCTAGCTCTGTGCTCAATCAACTACTAGTATAGTATACGTGAGGTAAGTCACGTGCAATATCACATTTACGGAAGATTATTACATTCCATTTTGCAGCGGCATCTTGTTCAGAGTCACCAGACCCTTCTTCCTCCCTCCCCTCCCCTTTCGTCCCGCCCCACTAATCGTCACAGGAAGGGTCTGGGCCACGCGAGACTAGGTGACACCCAGCTAATTCCTTTGCACAGTTGCTGAGAAGCACACCATTCTATACCTGTGTAGAGTAAAGACAGGGGTGTCCGGATGCTTTGCAAACTTCTTCCTACCAGCAACCAAGAAATTTGCATGGTGTCCAAACAACCCCCCAGTCCAGACACCCCCCCCCCCCCCCCCCCCCCGTCCGGACACCCCCACACTTACTCTATGCTTGTCTGACGGCATGTGCCAGACTAGAGGACACGGCAACAAGCAGAAGTCAAAGGTCGCCTGTTCAAAGTTACCTTCCAAGGAAGTCTGTGGTTGGCACGGTACCTACCATTGGTTTAGTCAGTGGTGTGGTACAGTAGTACCATGCCAACCGTTGGCTGCCTTGAGAGGTCAAACAGCAGTAGGGAATGAGGTAAGCATGCACTGAATTGTTAGAAGAGGTGGACGATACCAGATACCGAGTTGATACGATACTGGCATTCTTGGTCCGTGCCAACAATTTAACAACAATACATCAACGACGTTTCACAAATTGTAGTAGTTTTACCTTGCCAAATGTTTGATGCATAGGACCCAGTCTAGCTGCTACCCCTCCGTCCGGCCAGTCATGCACACACCTCAGCGAGCCAGGCAGAGAAGGACTAGTAGCTAGGCTGCATAGGACCCAGTCTAGCTGCTAGTAGCCTGCTACCCCTCCACCCGGCCAGTCACGCTCACTCACACCTCAGTGACCAAGGCAGAGAAGGACTAGTAGCTAGGTTGCCCGCGCTGCCCACCCACCATTGATTGGTGTGGTAGCAAATACCATGCCAACCATTGGCAGCCTTGGAAGGACAGCTAGGAGCTTGGAGTTGCTTCCATGTTTGGACACTGTACATATTACCTCACATCACAGGTTGCCATGGTTGCAACTGGACTGCTGTGTGACCTATGACCCACTACGGTACCTCTGTACACCTGAATGATGCATGCTCTTCCACACACACACACACGCACACACACACACACACACACACACACACACACACACACACACACACACACACACACACACACACACACACACACACACACACACACACACACACACCACACACTTGGGCCCAGCTCAATGTATTTTGATGAAGATGGAGACTTGGCTCACGAGTTCTACTGTGAGGAGAGGATGAAGACAAGGTCGGGAGAGGTTGTGTGGAGCATGAGGAGGATCGTGGACCACCTCAGACCCCAGGTTAGTCCATGGCCCATTGTGCCTAGCCTCGTTCCCAGACCCACACCCAGCTGTTTGTCATTTGCAGTTCGGAATACTGCAGTACGGAATACTTCAAGTGGGTGGGGCATGGGAATGAGGCTATGCAAGCCCAGCAATGATCTGTCTTTCTGTAAAGAACCGTGCTCTCAAATATTATGTGGCAATACAGTAGCTATATATTTCCCTTGCAACTCGTTAGCATTAGGACACATGTATTGCACACACACACACACATACACAGGGTGAGGTGAAGCTTCCATTTCCTAGGTTGCACGTAGACTTTCCTCTCCTGCTCATGGATTCAACAGTCGTCATCGTTACAGACCACGGATACAGAACTACAACACAACATTTGTGATACCATGGTGATGATACAATGTGACACTGATTTATACAATGACATGTGTGCTCCCTCCATCTCATAATGAAGCTCATGTCCGTTCATCTTGTGCATGCGGTACTTTCAAGAAAATACATCTTGCTGATCTTCAGCACCAAAATTATACATTTGAGTCAGTACATGATAGCGATCACGATGGTGTAGTCAGAATCATTGTAGTCTTTGTATGCTGACGTGTAATTATGTCACCAGCGTGTGCATATTCTAGGAAACGTCAATAGTCTGGAAATGAACAAGTTGGACACTCCTCCAATGATTTTTTCCCTTCCTGTTGGCTACCATTGCTTGCTTGTCACAGGCTTGCCACGTACTTCTGTCTGTATTTTCACCAGACCTAAATTACTGTATAGCATAAGTATGGTGACTTTCTCCCATTCCATCTGCCAGAATGGATCTGTGGAGTTCGCCAGAATGTGATGTCATGTATACAGTGGGAGGAGCTCCATGGCACCTATACAAGCAACCAAGCAACCCATGGCCTACTAGGGTCATGGCCACTTTAGCAAAGCTCAAGGAATGTCTTTCTCACTAACCTGGACGGCACCACGGTCTGTGCCACTCGCTTTGGACACCATTGCTCAGCAACTGCTTCTCCGATTCGCACGAGGAAGGATTCACTTTGTAGCTAAACTTCTGGACAGCCAATATCTCGATTCATTTTCTGCTGCGCACACAAGCTCACGGGCACATTCACTGTGCTTATAAACGCTCACCTTGGTAGCCATTAATTCCCAATACATTTTCAATGGAGCAGTACTAGTACGGTATGTGATACCATAATAAGTAGGCGTGTCCATCCGCTCATGACATAATCATGCAAGTCCCCTAAACCATCAGACCGGCCGGGTGTGACTGTGTGGCCATGTGGTTAAAGCAATCGACTTCATGTATGTGGTGTGAGAGGCCACAGGTTCGGGTCCCATCAGTTGCACCTAGGAAGGGTTTTTCTCCATGCAGGTTTTCTGGTTTCCCTTCCCAGGAGAGGCTTCAAATAATCATTGCTTCCTGCCCATCTGGGGAAATTTAGTAAAGAAAAAAGTGCATATCCTGATCTCATTAGTCCATCAGTACCAGGTGATGCCAACTGCCGGCATGCCATGGAAATGTGCACATGCATGAACTCGATAACAATTCAATGGGGGAATATGTAAAGTTGGTGGGAAGCCTCGAGCGTTAACTCCCACCACCAGCTGTATTTGACCACTTGCATATACTTGTGAGGGTCACCCCCCCCCCCCCCCCCCCCCCCCCCCCCAAAAAAAAAAAATTAAAAAAATTACAATCTAATAGGTACAGAGATCAAGTTGGGTATAATTATAGCCTCATTCATTGAGTATATATTTTCTCCGTACCCATGTGTGCTGTTTCTGGAAATGACTTTTGTGTGAGTCTAGACAATTAGGCAATCCATGGAGTAGGTACGTAGTCTGCACTCACCATAATATATGCATGACCACGTGCACAAGATGACAATTTAACACCATGCATGCAGTATAACTGTTTATAATACTGCCCAGATTCTAGTATCATGCAGCGTGTTGGGATCAAATAGAATTATATGCCAGACATGGTCATGTGCATTAAGATAACTCACAAGATTAATGTACAAAATGGGGGATCAACATTCACGAAGCAAATAATAAGCTGTACAAAACAATTCCTTGGGGGATATAATTATAACTATTGTGCTATGTACTATCTTTTCACTTAGTATCAATGCCATGTATCACTAGTAGCTGTATATCCTAGTGTTCTAGCAAGATCCTGTGTAATAAAGAATAATGCTATTACCATCTTACAAGTCATTGACAAATTTTAACATAATATATATTATTATGGATACCGTACATTGTGCTCTCAAAGTTATCCTATTGCCATGCACAATAGTTCATGTAGCTTAGAAGTTAGAACCAGCAGCAACAAATTTTAAATTCTATTCCTCTCGCAAAACATGGGGACAAGCAGAATGACCAACAACAAGTTTAAGGATACAATTTTGTTCTCAGGTAGATTTTGTACAAAGCAGTGTCATGCATCTGCATGCTTCCAGGGAAATTCAAGCTCGCAATTGTACAGTCAGTTGATACACCCTTTGTTTGCAGAAAATCAGTGCTTCCCTATACTCTTTCAGCAGAGTAAGTGTTGCATGTGAGCTGTACAATGATTGTAGCTACCCTATAATCCATTATCAGATAAAGCACTATACAGTCCTTATGTTCCTGATCCCAAGGTGTACCATTGCATTCACATGATCATTAATTAGATTGAATACTTACAATTGGGTTTCTCCCAGCAAACACACTGAAGTGGTCGAATGTTTGGCGGAGGCACTGTCTGGACCCCTTGCTTCTCTCCCTCCAGCACCGGAGGAGGTGGGCCATCTTATGAGCCTCTCCAGGGGGGGCCTGTGCGATATGAAAGTCTACTACAGCCACTGAAAGATTGAGCATCTTCTTGAAGTTATCGAACATGTGATAGTTCTTGTCAGCGATCCCATACAGGAAGTCTTGCTCACTGTAGCTGGGATTCTGTTCGTCAAAGAGTTCACGGACGATGCGTTCGCCTAGGTAGGCATATGGTTCAAACCCGAGTAGATCGACAATGCTAATTCCATTTCCATCCATGTCCAGAACACCTGGTTCTGCTTTCATAACTGCATTAGCAAGCTCTGCAATTGTAATGAATGTGAGCTCAGTCGACGGTTTGAGAGGGTAATCATTGGAATCAGAGGGTCGAAGAAGAAACTCACGAATTGCTACTTTCGGACAGAATTCACTTTTTGCTTGCAGTATTATGCCTATAATGGCAGATCGTAAATGTGCACATTCTACTTGTCTCCCCTTGAGGCAGCGCAGCATGAGAATGACTCTCCTACTTCTTTCCCCTACCTCCACTAATCCCTCATCTCCACTTCGGTTTTGCCAGTAGATACCACTCTTCCATACGTTGCATTTCCTCTGGAGGGTAACTTGATCATCGCCTATTGCCTGCTGCACATCTGTTGTAAAAGCATAGGAGAAGGCTAGTCGAAGGAGGAGGACTTGAAGAAAGCGAGGAGTGAAGAACTGCCCAGGCTTGCACTGCAAGACCCAACCATACTGATAGCTGAAGTACGGCCTGCTCTCCCACACTCCACTGGGCACCTCTTTGCTGACCAGGTTAGGGAAGAACAGAAACCTCTCAGTGGGGTCAGACGTTGCAACAGGCTCACTGTCTCCTAGAGAATTTGAATGGAGGAGTTGGAGGACTTCAGAGTCAGCTATATTGTTGCAGAACTCCAGATGGCAGAGGAAGTGGACAATCATGTCTGGGTTAAGATCTGGGAAGTGAGTGGGAATCTTAGAGAATGGGACCACGCCAGTGCTGTTGGCTAGATTCTGGTACTGCATGGAGTCCTTGGGAGCAAAGACTGTGCCTGTCACTCGAGAAAGAAGAATTTCCTTATGTAAGATGATCCAGCTGCTTTCGTTTGCTCCAGAACCTTTAAAGAACAGAATATTGCCTCTTTCATTCAGCTCATTGCAGATGTGGGAAGCGACACTGATGCCCTCAGGAATGAAGGCTGCTAACTGGTTGTCTGCTGACTCACTAGCAATGGCTGAAGCAACCTTACTTAGCTCAACTGCTGGATACCATCCAAACTTGTCAAGGAGGTATACAAAAAAGCAATAGCTTCTAAAGCTCATTTTAACTTTGATTCTAAGCTGTTCACAGCTTTTGGCAAGATGCTGACGAAGCTGTGACATGGAATTAGACGCTGCATATCGGCAATCCATTGCAACAACTCCTGCAAAGTGGAAACTTGAAAAGGCTGGCGATTGCTGGAGAGAATCCACAATTTTTATCTTTTCTTCTATAGCTTCCTTCTTCAGTTGGTCAGCATGGCTGCACACAATGATAACATGGGGCTTAGGGTCAGTTGGATGTCCCTGATTTTCAAGGAAGGCTAACCAGTACAGGATTACCTCCTGGAATAATTCTTGATCACTTTTGCGTAGGTCTGCAACAATGAGAAAGACAGCTGCAAGTGAACCAGAAACTGCATTCCTGAGCACTGCATCGTGACCAGCGTAAAACTCCTTTTGTCCAGCAAAGTCATACAGAGTGAGTCGGCCAAACTTGGTGCTCTCAATGTCATGAGGCACAATGCCTGCTGTATTCATGTCAACACCAGACACTTTTGATACTCGATTTGCAAGAGCAGATAGTCCTTTGCTCTCTGTTTCCAGGGCTTTTACAACTGTACTCTTCCCAGAACCAGGGTAACCAACCACAAACGCTTTAACTGCTGCCTGAGGAGGCTCTATTGGGTAGTTTGAAGGAAGATACTTTCTCCAAAGTTGGTAGTCAGGGGTTGCCCCATGTCGGAGGAGTTCGCGTATTATTTCAGGATCATAGGCAAGGCTAGGCGGAGTTTCAAAGGATTTGGTGGTACAGTCTGGGTTGACTTGCACCTCCTTCCGCAGGTAAGAGGCAACACCTGCACATTCGTACCTGCAAGTAGGCATAAAAACAATACATTTTTCATCTTTGTTAACATGGCATTTAGGTGTCCCTTAACATACAGTCCCGATGTACTTTAAGTTTATGACAAACAGGGTTCACAGACCGAATAGTCTCTAGCCCAAACCAGTTTCAATAGGCATCAATGTGAAGAACACTCTTTTGTGCTGCCAAGGGACAAACAAGATGGTGGGAAGCTATAGTATAATCTTGCAGTATTGATGCACAAGTACGACATGCATGCCACCATGCATGACCCCCCCCCCCCCCCCCCCATTGGAATGTCTTTGCCCCCACTTGGCATGGCATTATCACATTTCAAGGACACAAGATAGCTATTTGGCAAATACAGTGCTTATAATATTATGTACATCAATTCTGTTTTTGGCTAGCAACAAAACAGTGAAGTATACCTTTCTAATTATACCGGTACCGGTATATGGAAAAAGATCTCTGGAAGGGGGATTGTATACTTCACTGTTTTGGGCAATCATCCCTACCTTAATTGTTTTCTTACTTTTTGCCATTCTGGTATCCCTACATCCTGTTACAATGTTATTATTTGTCTGATGTAGTACTGCTACACTCACTCAGTTGTGCACGACCAGCTGCCATTCTTGTTCTTCTGCTCAAGAAATATACTCTGCATGTACATGGAGATCAACACACAAACAATAGAGATTGATATTCAACCTTCCTCCATAGGATTTGCTACTGCATGCTACTACTTCCCTGCTTCCCTTCTAATTAACAGCCTGCATGCTACCACCCACCTGGCTACTGTCAAGTCCAGCATCCTGTAGTGTCTGACTTGGATCTGAGAGTACCTCGCATGTGCTGGTTGTGTAGCGGCGCCACACACGGCATTCGATGTCCATGCTCACCTCAAACGTGGACCTCAGCTCTGCTTCAAGGTCACCTAGTCCAAAGGAAGAGACAGCACTCAGTATGTATGTGAAACACTATTGATGTCACTCAATCACACAACCATGCAGCTATATATATCACACAAATGCATGCAGTGGCTAGCCAAGCCTAGGCCTGCATGGGCATCAGCATCCGCATCTTGCCACATAACGTGAGTGTCCCTCACCGATAGTACAGTTTGGTACCCCATGGTACTACTGGGGGAGGTGTTGGAAATCTGGATGATTGATTGCTTGATACAGCTAATTATGGCGAGACTGAATTAATCGTACACAAACCTCTCACGTAAGAAACTAGAGGTGCTCTGTACCCCGTGCACTACTTTGACATGAGGCCTACTGCTGATTATTAATACAGCATGAATGATGGGTCTACTGGTTTTTAATGCGATGTCAGCATGCAGAATAAGATACCGTAAATTGTGGCGGTAATATTAGAAACAGGGTATGGTCAAGTTGTAAAAATTAGAAACAAGACTTCCACGCAGCCTTTCTTAGCCTCTCGAGTGATCTCTGGTCTGTGAGTTACGTAGATGCTAGAATTCTGATACTTCTATCCTGAACCGGTACCAGGAGGGCATGAGCCACCGAAGGCGGTGAAGGAGCGGCGATCTATAGTATATATAGACATGTTGTGATCCCTCACGCCTTACGGTCATACCTTACCGTAGTCGCGCGTTATTAGGCGCATGCGCCTATAACTCCACAGGAAGGAGATATGCGCCTATAAGCGAGATGCGCCTAATAACGAATATTTTTATAATGACATTCCTCGAATAGGAAGTGCGCTTCATTTAGAATTATAGCTTTTTCCACTCCGTAGGATCGAAAATGGCAGAGTAAACTGCAGCGCTTAACAGCGAGTACCTGGGACGAGAGTTGAACATGCGCCTAACAGTGAATATGCGCCTCTAGCTAAGTGAGATGCGCCTAATAACGCGCGACTACGGTATATGAACAAATGCCAATTTACTTTTACGTAATGGCCTCTTGCCGTATAAGGAAATTTTGGGACGTGTGAAGGACAACTACCGGTACTTCGGCTAGGGTGTGCATGCTCATTTGCCACCTTCAGTGGCTCATACACTCCTGCCTGAAGTAAGCCTTCAACAAGGCCTTCGCTGCTCAAACTGCTGATTTTTGTGTGCTCACAGACTAACAGAGACACAAACCGATCACTTATAGCCCCTGCTGCGCGCATGCGCAGGTAACAATACAGCAAACACACTACCTACCCTGTAACATTAATTGTCAGTGTCATCACAGATATTATCTATGGTGTCATTCAGTCTTAGCTATAGTCCTGCTCAGCATCTAAACTACAAGGCGTTTCATTGTTGAGGGGGAGGGGGCATACCCCTACATCTCGTCCATATATAGGCTTTACACAGCTGCATTGCAGCCAGTTGCTTACTACTCAGGCCCTGGGATCATAAGGCTTACCAATAGTACTGGTATGGCTGAAAGATTTGATGACAGTCTCCTTTAACTTAGGGTACAGGTAGAGGCTGAACTCCTGGAGGTAGACCTCCACCTTGAGGTGCTTCATATGCAGCCCATACTCCACCACCTTCCTGCAGATACACATGCACCACGCACAGACATTGAGATTCAGAGGGTGCTCCATGCACTGTACACTGTGTGTGTGTGTGTGTGGGGGGGGGGGGGGGGGGGGGGGGGCTTTTGTGTTCGAGTCGAACAGTCTCACCTGCTAATAGGTGTGGAGCCCTGGGAGAGTCCATACCAGGCAAGAAGCTTGTTCCAAGCAGCCTCTGGCAGGAGATTGTAGTGCTGTTCCTCCATTAGGTTTTCCTTTAGCACATCAGACCCAGGGTCTGCATTCAAGGAGCACCACCACAGGTGACAGAATATCACACCAAAGTACACACAATAATTTATGCAATGACACAGGAAATGCAAGTCAGGCTAGCTGAAGCAGGTACATCACGCACTGCCTTTGAAAATCACACACACTTGCACAAAACAGTGAGTCAAGCAGGCTGAAGCAGTGTTTGACATGAACTATAACGCACGTAACCCCGTCCGCAGGGGATCTCCACTTATGGCAGTGAAACAACCGTGAGAGAGAGAGAAAGACAGCTGGAATCGGCTAAGTCCTCTAGCCTGCGCTGTTATATGCAGCCTTGCTTCCACTCCTCTGCCGTGGGCCCAGTGGCTTAGCGGTAAGAGCGTCTGACTAGTACTCAGAAGGTCTTGGGTTCGAATCCCAGCTGGTCCCAGAATTTTTTCTGTGGATTATTCTCTCTCTCCAAAGCTTGCAACCCCATTGCTATAGCCATTGAAGAAGTCGGTCCACATGACAAGTGACTTCAACAACACACAAAATGACAGCTGCAAGTGATTTACAGCACGACGTACGGAATAAATATACAGAAATGCCACAGCCAACTTTGGTTCGCCCAAAAAATGCTTGACCTTGTTGAGTAATACATTCATACTTCACAGGTGAAATTTGGTTCAAAGGATGAAAAGGTTGGCATTGTCAACTGGTGCATTACCCGTAATCTCAACAGCAGAATACTCTACCTCTGAAAAGGTTGGCATTGTCAACTGGTGCATTACCCGTAATCTCAACAGTAGAATACTCTACCTCTGAAAAGGTTGGCATTGTCAACTGGTCCCGGGTAGGCTGATGGCCGCCGTCTAGCATGGTCATAGCCCACATACTTCTTCCACTGCCTAAGCCAATTCACATCAACAAGAAACCTGAAAGGAGGGAGACTCTGGCTACCTAACTTATATAGATAACCAGCCATACAAGCATGTCTCCGTAACAATTTGTAAAATGTGTTACTACATGCTTATATGCACGCTCCACTTCTACTTTCTACAATGAAAAATACACACACATACATGTACGTGAGTCCACACAAACACACAAGTTCATTACACATCTATACACACCATAGATCTCCCTTTCTAAGCCTCTGTTGCAGCAAAGCACGTAACTCCTGATTCTGCCTTTCGTAGTCTGAAGAAAAATGAACACATTATGATACTTATACAGTGACAGGCACAGCAGCCATAGCCTCGTTCCCAGGCACCGCCCACCGTTTCAACTGAAACCAGCGTGGGTCTGGGAATGAGGCTATACAGTAGACGTGCATGACAAGTCTCACAGCTCACCACCAAGTTGCACATGAAGCTGTTCTTCAAACTTCTGCCTGGCCTCCATCTCTTGAACTACAGCTCTCTTCTCCAACACTGCTTGTTGCTTCTTGTACTCTGCTTCGTGCAACTTGCGTTCTAGTTCAGCAATCTGGGGTTGCAGTTTAAGTGACTCCAGCAGCTGTTCTGCAGTGTTGGAAACCTGCTGGTGTGATGACTGAAGCTCACTCTTCAGTTGTACTGCAGTAGCTTCCTTCTCCTTGAGGGAACATGATAGAGCTTCCACCTTTTCACTGAGAGAGGTGATACTGGAATTACAGGCTTCGATTTGTTGTGATTTAATCTCTGACTCATCTTTTGTACTGACCAGTTGTTGCTACGGGAAGGTAAAGCAACGCATGTGCTGACAAATTATTCTGAATTGCTAATAAAAAAATAGCTACCAATGCATGTTGACATACCTCTATTTTCTTTTTATCAGCAGTAAGAGCAACTGTGACCTGGACAAGCTTGCTGACTCGTTCCTTTTCAATATTGCAAGAACAGGTCAGTTCTTCAGTCTTTTTCTGTAACTGTTTTACTTCTTCATGTTTCACTTTCAGCTCTGCTCGAGCTTGTAATAGCTTCTCATCTAGAGATCTGGCTTTTTGCTGGGCAGACTTGAGATTGACATCCTTTTGCTGTAACTCTTCTTCTAACTTTTCAATCTTTTTCTTCTTCTTGGTGATTTTCTCTTCCAGCAACGTTCTGTAAGCCACTTCTTTCTCTTGGTCTTTGGTCTTACTGTCTCGCATACCTTCAGTTAGCACATCTCGCATTTCGGACAGCAACTGACACTCTCGTTGCTTGGACTCTAGCTTCTCTTTGGTGATGTTTCTCTCATGGACAATGCTCTGCACCTTTTCACGGAGTTTGGAGATGCTGCAGAGTATCTGGTTGATGTTCTCATCAATACTTGCTTTAGAGGTTTGAGAATCTTTCAGTTGCTCCTTTGTACCTTTCATTTCAATATCAGCTTTTCTGACACCTGCTCTGTGTTTCTGAACATCTGCAAGCAGCACAGATCTGATGGCCTTCAACTGCATGAAGATGATGGAACAGTCAATCATGTGCACACTGCATAGTAATGTATTACTTGTTCTCAGAAAAACTTCTTACCTCTCCTTGTTGAGAAAGGTTCAATAGCTGCTCCAAAGGCTCATCATCTAGCACCTCGGGTACAGTGACTCCTATGCATGTACATATCCCGTGACAAACACATGCAGCATAACATCAGGAGCCCCAAAATAAAAAATAACATAGAGCAAGGATACTTTCCATTCACATCTATACCTACCAAGACATGCAGTATGCAAGGATATTTCCATTAGTGGGTACCTACCATGTTTTTGTGCAATTTCATAAGCCAGACGTCGTTTCCCTATCGCCATCAATGCCTGGACCACAGCAGACCACGTGGGAACCACTTGATTCTGCCAGTAAATGAACAACTGTGTGTGACGCTCCTCAATGGTAGGACACACCTTCTCAATGGCCTCCAATTTTGAAATATCAATGCCCAGGTTGAGGCCAAAGGGTATCCAATTGTTGACCTCCTGAAGTTCTTTCACAAGGTCAGCCAACTCAGCAGCTGTATAGGAAGTATTGTAAGCATTATTATTGATGTCCTGTATTTTCCATTGAACTGTCCTGCACAACAACCCATGCATGCACTTGTAACAATTGCATAATTATGCAACAATGCTGTCATTGTTGGACTGCTATATAATACTCTTTTAATGACACTTTTGAGTGCCACAAGGTGAAACTTGGTATAGCACAAAATATGACAAGGTTTGAATGATAAGAATCCAACACAAGGCTTGTGCATGCTCTTGGCATGTATAGGACTGCATGCATGCCAACGAAAAAAGAAGCAATTACCATGAATACTATAGTATACGCATGCATGCAGAGACAAGAACTTTTTAACTCACCAACAGTGAGTGTTGCAGAGGGGGGTGGGCGTATTTTCGAGAGACTACGGTACTTGTAGCTAAGTGTTTACCATGCTCACATGTACACCTGGCCCAAGAGACATGAACTTTAACTCACCCAGGGTGAGTGTTGCCGAGTCTGAGGTCTCACTACCAGCACAGTTGCTGACAGTGCAGCGGTAGCTCCCTTCATTCGACATTTGAACACTAGGGATGGTTAGTGAGGAGCTGTCTGCTCCTGGAAACCTCTCCACATCACAGACCTGCCACTCCTCACTCCCACCTCTTGGCTTATGCTGCCACTGGTAGCACAGGGGTTCCGATCCAGTAGCATGGACTGTAAAACTTGCAGGCTTTCCTGCAACAACATCCCTGAACTCTTCCGCATGAGTGGTGATTCTGGGTGGATCAGCTGTACGTGAGCAAGAATGCAGTGGTGATGCTGGTTACAATAATTATTCGTGTGATTAATGCTTGGATTTCTTACCGAAGCTAAACTTTGGTGACTTAGAAGTCTGGGTTCCAATGGAGTTGCTGGGAGGTTCAGCTACACAGAGATAGCAGAATGCAGCTGTGATTATTTGCACGTGCACACAGTTAGCTATAGAAACTGGATTCTTACCAACACTGAGTGTAGCAGGTTCAGAAGTCTGGCTACCAGCGCAGTTGCTGACTACACAGTGATAGCTCCCTTCATTCGACTTTTGAACACTGGAGATGGTTAGTGTATGGCCATTAGGCCTCTTCACATCACACAGCTGCCACTCTTCTTTCTCACTCTTATCCCCAGACTGAACAAGTGTCCACCGCCACTGGTAGCTCAGAGGCTCTGTACCAGTGGCGTGGACAGTGAAAGTAACAGGTTGGCCTGGAAATGCATCCTTTAACCCTTCTGGATGTGTGGTGACTCGGGGAGGATCAGCTGTATGCAGAAAGAGAAAGAACAGTGCTGCTGAGATGCCTAATAATAAGTTCATTCAATTATGATTGATATCTGAACAGTAGGCATTGGTTAGCTGCTTCCCCCCATCAAAAGATTCTATATGAATCCTGGCCAGATCTAGCATGTTGCTCTGCGCTTCTGTGTACTAGCTACAAGTGCGCCAGCATGGCGTGTCCATGCAGGATCATGTTATATTGCATGGATGAGGACATCAGTCGGTATGCTGTGGTACATCACTCACCAGGTTATCATCCACAAATAATGTGAGGCTCACCAGTCAAACTAACCTGATTTAGTAGGTGAATGCAGGGCATTGTGTGGTGAGTATGATATATGCACATGGTCTTTGGTGTTCCCAAGACTATATAGTGTGCTAGCTGAAGATGACTATATAAGTTGTTTTGCAGAGAGCTGGTTGTTTTGCAACAAAGGCGTATGTGAGGTCAGAATTGCAGTACAGGTATCCTGGTTCATCAGTGGCCTAGCTATACCACATTGCCACATAAGTCCAACTTGATCATTATCATTAATCATGTATACATAAGCTTTGATGGTCGAGACATTCATTTTCCCTGGCACGCAAGACTATGTTTGCATTATACCCTCTCTACACATTCCGTGTAACAAATGGCTGTGCCCATGAATGTAAAAGGGATACCCATTGAACTTACTGTCTTGCTGTAGTTGTTTTTCTTCATGGGAAGACAACTGTGGTGCCAATAGCTGATAAGAGTAAAATACATGAGCACTCAATCACAGATGCTAAGCTACCAAAAGGAATACTTGTGTGCACAGCTGCGCGAACGGCACCGGAAGCATAATTATGCTGAATTTTTGTAACCAAAAACAAGTTGCAGGGCATGACAGAAGTTGTTACGAATACACTGAATAGCCGTCTCAAAACGAGCAATTCAGTTAGCCATGTTGACTAAGGTCCATGCTCGGGACCTTAGTCAACATGGCTAACTGAATTGCTAACTGAATTGCTTGTTGAGTACGTTTTGCTGTACTGGGTCAATTTCTATGTGTGAGAGATACAACGTTCAAATAACCCACCTGACATGCCTACAGCAACTATCCTGTAACCTAGCCTTCTACCCAGGCCGGGCGCTAGCCTTGTACCCAGGCCGGGCGGGGCGTGGCGGGGCCTGGGTACGAGGCTACCTGTAACCTTAAACTTTCAAACGTACTTGGAAGTAGCTGTAGCTTCCACAGGTAAGTCTGGGCACCCCAATGGAAGCAAGTGATCTCTGTTGCTCCATAGACAGAGGGAATATGTCCTCCACTATGAAGGAAGGGACCTGGAACAGTAGCTCCACACACCCTTCATCAATTTGACACAGGTAGAGCGTTTCGGAGTTGACTTCCAGAATTTCACCAAGAGAGTTACACAAGCGTAGGACATTCTCCAGAGAGCACCCATCATTGGGATCCCAGCTTTTCTCCACCTTCACGGTAAGATTAGTTTTTCCCTTGTCAACAGGGTAACCAAATATGTTGGATGGGCACTCAAACGTTCGTCGCTCGCAAAATCGTTTGAAATGCTTGGTGTAGGTGTCAAATCGTTTGTTGTCCTTTGGTGTGCCAAACCAGACAATAATCTTCTCAATTACTCCGTAGTTGAAAAACGAGTAGTAGTCACCTAGGACACAAAACACTTCCTCGACACTTTCTGCTCTCTTTATCTCATCCATCTGGTTCCGGAGAAGAGGCGTTGGTTTACGGGTTGGACTGTAACTTCC
The DNA here is from genome assembly GCA_963931865.1 of Axinella damicornis. NCBI lineage: Eukaryota > Metazoa > Porifera > Demospongiae > Axinellida > Axinellidae > Axinella > Axinella damicornis. Next base: position 9,179,410 of record OZ007518.1, on the reverse strand, counting down.
AAGGGTGTTCAAACAGTTACTAAGTTCCATAACTGAAACTCGGCCGGCTGTGGAGGTAATAGTGAAGCGAATCAGATCACTGAACTCTGAGATAATATCATCAGAATCCTTCAACAGCCTGCACTGGAGGGCACGCTTATCTCGCTCACTCAGTTTCTTCAAGTCAAGGTAGGGAAACCTGCTGGAAGTATCACTGTCACCTTGGCACACTACTACATCTGCTCCCTCTCGTGCTGGCAAATTATCACACTCTTTGTTGCTAATTTTGACCTCATGCAGTGTGGCTCTCATCTCGTCCCTATCTTCACCTGGATCTGCAGAATGTTTGATATTTGTGTCAGGTTTAACTGTGTCGGAGCTCAGCTTCATTTCTCGTACGTTTCCTGTTGGGTACGCTTCATAGTGATCATACGGTACCTTGTCTGGACCTCTATCTGGTACAAAAGTCTGGCTGCCTTGTGAGGGGAAGAAATCACTCACTGCTGGTTGCTGTGCCGGAAGACTAGTGCCAGCGGCTTGGAGGGGTTGATGAGAATCAGCTGTAACAACTTTCTGAGGTGGAGGCACATTCTGTGGTGGCTGCTGCTGCAATTGAGTGTTTTGTGTGGCATGTGGGAAGCTAGCAACTGAAGGGTTTGCTAACTGGGCAATTTGGTGCTGCATCCATTGTGTACCTGGCATTTCTGATCCAGCTGCAGAAGAAAGAAATTTTTTTTGAATGTCTCAGCTCAAAGGCACATGCAGGCTTCTATATAGCTGATTACAGAATGACAATGACAGTACTCACCACTTTTCTTCTGAAGAAACAGTGATTTGAGGTTGACTGCAAGGCTTTCGTGCCTAGTGTTCCGAACGGCAACAGTTAGAGCTTCAATAGTTGGCCAACAATGGTTGGGAGGGGCCCATTTCAACCACTGGCTCAGCATCTCTCTGAGATAACCAGGAGGGCCTTCCGAAGTGAACATTTGGTTGTGCTGTATTATATTGAGGTCAGAATTTAGGATGCCAAGAGCACCTCCAATTGCATGCCACTGGGGAGCAGCTGGCCTCAATATCTCAGTAAGGATGTGTAGATCTCGCTCAGTCACATCTAATGGACCAAGACAACAAGATGAAGCTCAAATTATGAAATACGACTGCAGCTTAGAATTCTTCAATCAGTGGTAGAAGGACATAGACAGAATAGTAGTGGAATGCAGGGCATTGCAGGGCAAGCCTGAGCGAGTGCACTGAATTGGCTTAGAGAGACTATTGATCTTGACTCGGACCATAAACACGCAGAACTGTGAGTCATGGTCAGACCCAGATGTACATATAGCCTCATCCCCAGGCCTCCCATCTATTGTCACTTAAAGGTCCATCTAGGCATAATACATGCAACACCGTAATGTATTATATATTGCCCTACGAAGCACAACTATTATGCATAGCTGTTACATGAATATTGTAACTAAGTTCCAATAATGCAATGAATATTTACCTAGCAAGGTAGCGAATAACATTGTGAATATTGTACCCAGATCAGTATGTTGGCACCAAAATAACTAATGAACGTTACTGCACTGTGCATAGATGAGTGCATGCAGCACTGGCTCCAGCAAGGGATTAAGTATTAATCGGTGTAACTTGCAACTCAAGCAACCCAACCTGCATGTACTGCAGCAGCAGAGGCAAGATGGCCACTGATTTGTGGCGGCATTCAACCATCTGTGTAGATTCAGCTAAAATGTGCTGGATCAGTTTTCTTGCTGACCACATGCTGTCCTGCTGAGTATGGTGTTGATGGCCGATCTGCTTGCCCTCTGGCTACTCCATCATGTTTACAGTAGCCTCTGTGACGCTACCACCTTCCTAATATGGTGATAACTGATGCAGACCTAAAAATGTAACTTAGCAGGCAGTCATGGCTAAGTTTGCAGTGGGTTGTCCAATGTTTCACTTGTATCAGAACCCAGAAGCCCTGAATGGACCCCCCCCCCCCCCCCCCCCCCCCCCCCCTCATTCCCAGACCATTTTTCGTTTGCGGAGGGGGAAAATAATCTGGTGAATGGTCTATTTCCTTGCAGTTGCAAAATGGTGACATAGCATTTGCAGGAAAGTAATGTGTGGCGTCAAGGGCGTATCGAGCCACCGAAGGTGGCGAGAGGGCATGTAACTAGTGTAAACGGCAAAATTCAAAGTAGCGTTATTTATAGAACGTCGCTACTATTATTAGCAACACCGGATGTTCGCAAGATACGCGGCACTACTACCAGTGCAGTGTGGACAACTCAGCCTTCCACTGTCGTCTTCTAGCCTTCCAAGTTTCGCCAGTAAACTCTGACGAACCGCATCATTCAGTGGTGACGGTCGTGTGCGAAGCCTACGGTACCTGCGAGCTATACCCGCGGCTCGCAAGACAGATGGCGACGTCGCTACCAGCCGGGGACCCTTGGATGGCGTATTATACTCACGGTCCTTCGCGCTTCCTCTCATGTCTCTCCCGAGTCTCCATCGATCTATATAGCTAGCTAGCTGGCCCACCAGCTTTAGACAATAATTTCGCATAATTGCATCCTTTTTCAGTATACGGTTGTACTAACAATAGTAGCGTCGATCTAATAATAGTATATCCGGTCTGCGGTTTTCAATTTTGCCGTTTACATTGCGAGTACGAGAGTTACATGCCCTCTTCCCTTGAGGGTTTATGCGCCCTTGGTGGCGTCAAAATAAAAAAGAAGATCCATGGAAAGAAAAAGTTTACTGGCATCCAAACTTCCCATGACAAGCTCATAAGCAGATCCCAACCATTCATGAACCTCTGGACAGCCTTCTCGTGGCATACTTCACGCCTGTGTAGCCTAGTCCATGTAGTCTCCTGCATACTGCCTCAATTGTTTAGCCTTCTTGGTCGCTAGCCTCGTTCCCAGGCTCCCCTCTGCACGCGGTGAAGAAAGTTTTTCGTCAGTGCGTGCAGGGGGAGGAGCCTGGGAATGAGGCTACTTGGTCGCCCATGTATTACATCAGCATTAATTGCACTGCGATGTCATGCACTAGTGGTTTCCAGAATGAGATTACCCCATTGGTCTCCAGTAATCCATGGCTATGGTGGAAGCACTGCTCGGGCCCTCTCTATGTGTACACAACACAGTCATGTGGAATATCACATTCATTACGTAATGTGATTGATACTAGGTGTACAATCATGAAGCAACGGTTTTTAAGCATGAATCTGATTGGTGTACTTAGTAGGTCATATGACTTAATTACCATTAGTGCTACTCACGTATGGGGGGTGATCAGTGTCAAAATGGGGCTAGCAATCTAGAGGGGGGTGATTTCAAGTTGAGAGGGGGTATACTTTGCAATAGGGGGTGTACTTCGTGTTGAGAGGGGGGTATACTTCAGGTTGATAGGGGGTGTACTTCGTGTTGAGAGGGGGTATACTTTGCAATAGGGGGTGTACTTCGTGTTGAGAGGGGGTATATTTCAAGTTGAGAGGGGGTGTACTTTGCAATAGGGGGTGTACTTCGTGTTGAGAGGGGGTATACTTCAAGTTGATAGGGGGTGTACTTCGTGTTGAGAGGGGTGTACTTTGCATTAGGGGGTGCACTTTGTGTTGAGAGGGGGTACACTTTGCAATAGGGGGTGCACTTTGCAATAGGGGGTGCACTTCAAGTTGAGAGGGGGTACAATTCAGTAATATGGGGGTGCTCTTGTTTAATAGGGATGCGTTTATAAGTTAAGCATGTCACCTGATGTCCAGTGCGCATGCGTGATGATTAACCTTTGCACCCGTGATGGTGGTCACAACTCTGAGAAGAATTGCTGAAGACTTTCCAGGATTATGACGACGTTGAAGGTTTACTAGAGCTTGTCTTACGGGAGCTGATAGCTCAAGAACACCTTGCTGGACTAGATGAGAATGAAGAGGCAGCATGTGAGTTGGTGAAGACGTCCCTTGGATACCTCAGGGTACTAGCAGATGACAATGAGATACAGCAGGATCAAGCACCACCTGTGGTATACACAGGGAGTGTTGGTCGTCCCAAGTTTGAAATAACTCGTGAACAGATTAACTTCCTTGTGGAGAGTGGCTTCACTGGTCCCCAAATAGCATCACTGATTGGTATGTCTCTCAGTACTGTGAGAAGAATGGTTTACTTTGGGTTATCCATAGGTGCTCAATACTCGTCTATTACAGATAGTGAGTTGGATGACTTTGTACGAGAGATAAAGCAGTGTTTTCCCATGTGTGGAAACAAGTAGCTACAAGGTCATTTGACCTCTCGTGGATTCCGAGTCCAGCAGCGACGAGTGAGAACTCTCAAAGACGAGTCGATCCTGAAGGCAGCATCATGCGACGTCTTCAAGCTGTCAATCGCCGAAGGTACCAAGTACCTTCACCTCGTTCTCTGTGGCATATGGATGGCAACCACAAGTTAAGGTGTGCACTTGCAAATGGTTACTAACAGTGAAGCCACTCGTGGTGCTTGATCCTGCTGTATCTCATTGTCATCTGCTAGTACCCTGAGGTATCCAAGGGACGTCTTCACCAACTCACATACTGCCTCTTCATTCTCATCTAGTCCAGCAAGGTGTTCTTGAGCTATCAGCTCCCGTAAGACAAGCTCTAGACAAATAACTAAACCTTCAACGTCGTCATAATCCTGGAAAGTCCTCAGCAATTCTTCTCAGAGTTGTGACCACCATCACGGGTGCAAAGGTTAATCATCACGCATGTGCACTGGACATCAGGTAACATGCTTAACTTATAAACGCATCCCTATTAAACAAGAGCACCCCCATATTACTGAATTGTACCCCCTCTCAACTTGAAGTGCACCCCCTATTGCAAAGTGTACCCCCTCTCAACACAAAGTGCACCCCCTAATGCAAAGTGCACCCCCTAATGCAAAGTACACCCCCTCTCAACACGAAGTACACCCCCTATCAACTTGAAGTATACCCCCTCTCAACACGAAGTACACCCCCTATTGCAAAGTATACCCCCTCTCAACTTGAAGTATACCCCCTCTCAACTTGAAATCACCCCCCTCTAGATTGCTACCCCCATTTTGACACTGATCACCCCCCATACTCACGTGACCCTCAACGAATCAGACGCCTCAGAATCGATCACATGACGGAGCATTAATAAGCTTAATGCACACTTTAGTGTGCATTATCTAGATAGTGCACACTTTTCAAAGATCAAAGGCTGTCTCGGGTCAGTGAGTTGCACTAAGCAGTTTAGATACCAGTTTGCAGTGCATTACGGGCTTTAGTGCACTCGGGCAATCTAGTTAACGGTCTCGGGCGGATAATGCACTCGCCTTCGGCTCGTGCATTATCTCGCCCTCGACCGTTAACTAGATTGCCCTCGTGCACTAAAACCCGTAATGCACTGCAAAGTGGTATCTAAATATTACTTAGTACATACATGTGGTTATAGGGCTAGGTTAGCCTCATTCCCAGGCCTCCACGCCAGCTTTTGTCGCTTGCAGCAGCAGGGCTAGGTTATGATGTGCAACTAACTACCAGGAGGCAGGCATGTGCCCTACACTGACATTACGTCATGTACTGCATCAGCCAAACATTCATGTGAGTGAGTGGCTACCATTGTACCATTATTAACTGCACACGCAATGTGCAATGGAAATTGACTGCCAATTCTGCTTTGCTTCGGATGCACGAAGGGTCAATTGCTGCTGACTGCGACCCTTGAGGAACAAAGGACAAATTTATCCCAGCTGCGTTTAGAATTACGGGGTTTAGTGGTTATAAGCATGTACTGTGTGTCTGTCGTGATAGAGCACCGGGAACTACATTCAAGAAACACACACGCATGTATGCAAATGAAATCTAGTACAAATATGATGTAATGCTGAGTTGATGTAGGTGTGCGTGCCTGCTTCTCTGTATAGTGCCAATCTAGATCAAATGTATAGATACACATATGACAGCTAGTACATGTACTTTCAGTTATTTGCAGTACCGACGTTTACAGTAAGATGTACAAATGTTACCTAGGTGTGATGCCCCAATGCATTTGTCCACCTTTTCAATTGTCATGGGTTGCTATACTCAACAGATCGACTTTAGGTTACACCCCCTCCCCCTAGTCTAGAAGGCTAGCCCCTCGAATTTTCTCCAGCACGGATCGACTCATGCGCGCATACTAAAAGTGATCGCATGCTGGAGAAAGTGAAGGTTAGCTTGTATAGACTAGGAATTCACCCATTCCAACGGCCTGACACTTGTACACATACCAAAATCAAACAAGTTGCGGTCTTTCCAGCGGGCTGCAAAGGTGGAGCAGTTCGCTGCTGTGATGAGATGAAGGTCTACTCCCATTGTCTTTTGCAGATCAGAGAAAACGAGAAACAGCTCTGGATGGACATCAAGCAAGCCCTGGGATGAATCTGATTCCAAAATTACATTCAAAAGTGCCGCCTTCATGGCGTCTTTGATGCTCTTGATCTCGAGGAGAAACTTATTCAGACACGACTCGGAGCTGAAGACAACATGAAAAAGTGGGGACTGCTCGTAATAGAATGTGTCCATATGATAGACCCCAAACTTGTGCAGAATAGGTGAGATAGTGTTTGCGATCAGCCATAGCTTGGCGCTAACGGTACTTCCACAAACGAGGGTCGGTTCCTCATAACTGCCTGCCTTCACAGACGTGATTCGTCCGTTCACCGTCACCCTTGTTTTCAGGAGAAAGGTATCGGTGTGGTAGCTGGTGTGGGTGTTGTACTCTTGCACACGTTGCATCGCCATTCATCGAACCACGTTTCAGCAGTAAGTTTAATACCAGGATGGACAGGTGAACTATATACGTTGATAGCTCAACTTCTACAGCCTCCCATCACAGATCAACAGCGCAGCTAGCTAGCCTCGTGGGCCAGCTCGCTCAACAACATTCGAATTCTCAGCCCCGCCCATCCATAGCCGCACAGTTAATTAATCTTTCCTTGGCCCGGCGCCGCCTGCGCCGGACGTAACAGCGCGAACGCCCGCGCAGAGTCTGGGCACGAGACTACGCGAAAGCCTATTTACCTAAGGTCCGAGACCCCACTCGTTTTTCCGGTGCTGATGCATGAAGATGTTGGGGAAGCACACATGCAGTGCGCCTCCCCCCCCTCCCTCTGGGTTAATAATATTCATGACCACCAAGCTCGAACTCAATGGTGCCACACACTATCAGTGTGCACGTTTTCTTGTGTGCCTTTGGCTATATGCAGCATGCACTTGGGGCCCACAGTCACAGTCGGTCTATGTATCCAAACTGCTGAGGGCTAGCTATGACCCTTCCCGCCACCCAGCTGCAGACCTTTCAACTCTCACAAGATTCACAATTTTTGGCCTAATACTGAATCCAAACATGCTATCATACAACGCTCTCTAATTTTCTGTCATGCTTTGGCAGTTGAGAAGAAATGTTCAGTCGTGATTGTTTCAGCTTGCTATTTTTTTTTTTTTACAACATCGAGGGGCAACCGCACTCCTGGTAGCCGCGTGCGCGTTGCAACCTCGGTTGCGACTCGCCGTAGCGAAGCTAAATATTGCAATTCGTTCCAATTAACGCACAGGCCACGTGCCAACCACGCTCAGTCGATCGCGAGCAATGGCGACCAAAAGGACGACAAGACATTATTACAGCACTCACAACTTAGCCAGCACGGTGAGTTTCGGCATGTAAGCGTCAGTGAACGACAGCGATCACGGCCGTGTGGTCAGAATCTTCCTAAGAACGGTACTGCCACCGGAAGTCGAAGAGAGCGCTCGAGCAATGGCGGCCGACGGCGAGACAAAAGTGTTCATATCTCTGCCACCAAAGTGAGTTTCAGCACAATTATTTTGATTTTGTGTCACTGCATCATAGCGATCACGACGGTGTAGTCAGAATCTTTGTAGGCCATTCGGAAATAGTCAAACGTTTATTAATTATTTAGATCGAGGGGCAACCGCACTCCTGGTAGCCGCGTTGGAAACGGTTGCAACTCGCTGGACGCGCAACCGTTCGGTATTGCAGCTCATTCCAATTAACGCACATGTCACGTGAGGACCATGCTCTCAGTCGTCAATCGATATGTCGAGTCAGCAATGGCGTCCAAAAGTAAGACAAGAGCTTATTACAGTGCTAACAACTTCGCCAGCACGGTGAGTTTTGGCATGTAAGCGTCAGTCAACGATAGCGATCACGGCTGTGTGGTCAGAATCTTTGTGGGGCCTTCATAAGACTGTACTGGCAACCAATGTCGAAGAGAGCGATCGAGCAATGGCGGCCGACGGTATGACAAAAGCGCTTGTATCTCTGCCACCAAGGTGAGTTACAGCACAATTATTTTGATTTTGTGTCACTGCATCCGCACTCCTGGTAGCCGCGGTTAAACGGTAGCACAGGCTAAGCGTGGCAGTTCGTTCCAATTATCACATGAGTACCATGATAGCTATATATCAGAGAACGCGGTAGCGTTCTCTATTTAGGGATGGCTAAGGAAATTTCGAAATACCATACTGATACACCAGCAGGAAAACGGCCAAAGAAGCTACTACCCCCCAAACCAAGCATGCAGACAGAATGATACTGCCTAGCAGTTCACAAAAACACTCGCAAACGTACCTGAGAGTACGCGGGAGTCGAGAAATAAGTCGCCGTAAAATTCCGATTTCGTCATCTTCTTTCTTTCTCATTGACTAGCATAGCTGGACAACAAAAGCATTTCCTGAGCTAGTTCACTCACAGAACAACATCGCTTTCGTCGTAGTAGCTCCTTTCGGCCCTTTTGACTACATACTGGCAGGAACGGCACTTCTGGCTAGCTACGATTCCGTGAATTGCTAGCACGAAGCCATTTTGATGCAACCAGAGGTCACGCGTGCCAAATGCGCATGCGCAGTTCACATGCAAACGCACATTGCTTTCTTTTTTGCTGGTGATGGTTGCATTTCGGGCACTTGCTGATCAGCTGAATCCTTGTGAATCCATTATCTGGTGCATCACTACCGCTGCAAGCAATTTCTGCCAACCTGTTCTTGCCAAGATCTATCGTGACTATGCCATCATGGAGGCGTGGCTTTCTTCTCATGACGTAACTACAGTGCAGAATATGTACCGATCAGTGGTACCAATACTGACCATGCAGAACTGTGAGTGAGGCTACAGTTTTGGCGTTTGAACTTCGAAGTGTTTGCTGAATCTGTCTAATCCGTCGTCTGGTGGCACACTCCTAGGAGCTATCATCTATGAACGTATCCTAGTGGTACCTACCAGTTTGGTATCAGTAAGCATTTTTGTGATCGCTGAGTTCAGTATTCATCTATCTATCTACCTTGTCATATCTATAATGTATATACTCTACCCAAGAGCAATATCATCACTTTTGGAAAAATTAGCAATAATGGATCATTACTTCCTGGTGAATCACAACATAAGGAAGGAGCAATTGTGCTGCCCCAAGCAGTAGGATCCTCAACCACATCCATCAAGGCAGCTCTCCTTTGCATGGTGATGACCTAGCTAGAGATTGTTCAATCAAACATTTTGGTTATACATCCATCTCTGATACATTACCCCTATCGTTAGAAACTTACGCATTCCATGCGCTCAAAAAACCTCACAAACTAGAAACAAAAAATTTTCTTACAAAAATTACAAATGATTTAGTGATGGCCACCCCGATCGACTCCCGAAAAAGCAGACAAACAAGGAATGCCATTAACCAGCCTCAGTCCCATCCCGTCCCTAAATCCTACATTTTTAAATGGGATGGGACTGAGGCTGGTTAATGGCATTCCTTGTTTGTCTGCTTTTTCGGGAGTCGATCGGGGTGGCCATCACTAAATCATTTGTAATTTTTGTAAGAAAATTTTTTGTTTCTAGTATCAGAGAACGCGATAGCGTTCTCTATTTAGGGATGGCCAAGGAATTTTGAATTTACCATACTGATGCACTAGCAGGAAAACGGCAAAAGAAGCTACAAAGGCCCAAACCAAGCATCCAGACAGAATGACACTGCCTAGCAGTTCACAAAAACACTCTTAAACGTACCTGAGAGTACGCGGGAGTCGAGAGACAAGTCGCTGTAAAATTCCGATTTCGTCATCTTCTTCTTCTTCTTTCTTCTTCTTTCTCATAGTCAAGCATAGCTCACCAACGGAAGGAGTCCTTGAGCTCATTTAAGCACAGAACAACACCGCTTTCTCCGCAGTAGAGTCTTTGAGCCCTTTTGTTTGCGAACTGACAAGAACAGCAGTTTTAGCTAGCTACAAAATTCTAGCACGACGCCATTTTGCAATGAGGCATGGCAACCAGAGGTCACGCGTTCAAAGGTCAAAGGTCAATGCCAATTGCACATGCGCAGTTCACATCCAAGCGCGCATGTTGTGTTCTTTTGCTTGTGATGACTGCATCAGACACACTTACTGAATCCTTGTCAATCCACCATCTGGTGGGTCACTACCGCTGAGAGAACTTTCAACCAACCTGTTCTTGTCAAGATCTGTCCCATCATGGGGGCGTGGCTTTCTTTTCATGTCGTAGCTACAGTGCAGAACATGTACCAATACTGACCAGTACTGTGAGGCTGGAGTTTTGAACTTAATTACGTGGAGCCATTGCAAGTACGAGACCTATAATTATGACTGTCGACATCGAGCTCTATGATCTGATGAGGCCCCACCACCTCCCATGCAAAGACTACAGCTAAACATTGATCACAACTAGCTAGACCAACATGGGCATGCAACAATATTATCAAAATGAAGCATCAAAGCCTGCTCAGCAGAAGGTCCACAATGACATCCATCACCTACATACAGCAACCTGTTGATAATAAATAGACTGCAAACCAAAAGGTATAATTATTCATTAACATAGTGCCACCCTGAAGTGGGTGTTTGGTGGGTTAGACTAAACTAGTGACATGCATCACCTTTGTACTTTGCAAAGACCAAGGGAGCAGTTGTATACATGATAGCCACTGCACTCTGCAAATTGGTTGCTATGTTTCCCCAATTGCAAGATTTCATAAGAAGTGTGTACAAGTGGGCATCTCAAGTGGATAGCACTTACAAAGTTGTGATAACAGTAAAATTAGTGACACAAAATGCATTCTTTGACCATAATTATGAGAAACTTCTAATGATACTCCTCTAGTCCAATTCCTACAAAAGTTCCTGCGACTCAGGGTACCCTTACAGTGATACCTAGCCTCCTTCCTAACGAGGCTAAGTGATACCATGACTAATAAGCTACGCATTTCATGCGCTCAAAAAAAGTGCACAAACTAGGGGCAAAAAATTTTTCCCCAAAAATTCTAGGGGATTTAGTGATGGCCTGTCACATTCCATGCACCTCATGAAAAACCTAAGAAACAAGAGGACTCATGCCATTAACCAGCCTCAGTCCCATCCCATCCCTAAATTCTACATTTTTTAATAAATGGGATGGGACTGAGGCTGGTTAATGGCATGAGTCCTCTTGTTTCTTAGGTTTTTCATGAGGTGCATGGAATGTGACAGGCCATCACTAAATCCCCTAGAATTTTTGGGGAAAAATTTTTTGCCCCTAGTATATAGGGAAGATCAGAAATGACTTAGAGATACCGAATAATAGCCGCGTTGCAACCCCTCGCCGTAGCGCGAACGGTATTGCAATTCGTTCCAATTAACACACATGCCACGTGGCAACCACGCTCAGTCGATCGCGAGCAATGACGACCAAAAGGAAGACAAGACATTACAGCACTCACAACTTAGCCAGCACGGTGAGTTTCGGCATGTAAGCGTCAGTGAACGACAGTGATCACGGCCGTGTAGCCAGAATCTTTGTGGGGGCTTCGTAAGACTGTACTGGCAACCAACGTCGAAGACAGTGATCGAGCAATGGCGGCCGACGGCACGACAAAAGCGCTTGTATCTCCGCCACCGAGGTGAGTTTCAGCACAATTATTTTGATTTTGTGTCACTGCATCATAGCGATCACGACGGTGTAGTCAGAATCTTTGTAGCCCATTCCGAAGTAGTCAAACGTTATTTACATTATTTACATTACGCGGCACAATTTTTCCTATACCAGGAGTGTAAAGATTACATTACGCGGCACAATTTTTCCTATACCAGGAGTGTAATATTTAGAATACATTACGCGGCACAATTTTCTCTATACCAGGAGTGTAATTATGCATTAGCAGGTTGGTGCTATCAGTGGATAGGACAGTTCACTTGCTAGCAGTGGATAGCTTAGCCGTAGCCTAGGGCTGTGCTATGAAGATAGTTGGGCCTCAGTTCCATAGCTACATGAAACTCAGTAGCCGAGATGTAAGTAACCAATGGCCAGCCTAGTTTTGTAGGCATAGATTAGCTACCTTTCTGGGGCTGGGTCCAGTGTAGTCTGAGAGAATAATGGGAGTGACATAATTTTGGAGGATTACGTATACAAGAAAGCCGTAGCCTAGGGCTGTGCTATGAAGATAGTTGGGCCTCAGTTCCATAGCTACATGAAACTCAGTAGCCGAGATGTAAGTAACCAATGGCCAGCCTAGTTTTGTAGGCATAGATTAGCTACCTTTCTGGGGCTGGGTCCAGTGTAGTCTGAGAGAATAATGGGAGTGACATAATTTTGGAGGATTACGTATACAAGAATGAGTGATTAGGTGGTAGCTAACTGTGAGTTTTGACTTGTAGAATAGATTTGGAGCTTTCCTGCGAGATACCCCAGCATGAATGTTTGGACAATCCTGTGTAGGTGTCAGTGATGGGATGGTACATGTGGGTGGGGCCCTAGCTATTGGCTTAATGTTTCAGCATAATCCAACTTCATCAGAACCTTGCATTGGAGTAAAACATTGGGAGGCATTATCCAGGGAAAGAACTTCCAGGGAACATATCACGATAGCTACACAAACTCTATAGCCTACAGTTCACTTTAATTGCTAAAAATAATGTCACCCCTTCCTCCCCTCAAGCAATGAGTCAAGGTAGCTATATACCAAAATTGCCCTATTAATGCACCAACAATGTTGATTCCGGTTCTTGACATGGAAGAATATAAGAAGAATCATGCCCGTAACGCGTTTCAAGATCTGGTCAGTATTACCTTAACACTAAAGGTAATTAACACAAATCAACATCAGAATTTTGCATGTTCACATTTTTATTTAAGTACCATAATACAATAGTTTAAGGACTGTCCTTCAAACCAACTGGTGCTATCAAAGTATACTATTCCTCTCCGAGTTTTTGCTTGATTCTCGAAGTTTCTGTTCCTCTACAGTAGTCAGTGGTAGCTAAACTGTTCGGCTTTCAAATCAACTCGAGATGCAGAGATGCCCTTGTAGGTTCCATTCGCTTTGTAACTAAACGTCACCCCGGAAGCGAGTGTGTAGGTCATGTCGCCCGTGTAAGTGGTGTCGATGTCCCCCTCGGAGAGGATCGCAGTTGCTTGTACGTTCTGGTTTGGAGGAACCGTAAGAGGGAAGCTGAAAGCCCGTTCACTCGTCTCTGATTCTTCACACCCATCTGATTCCTCAGCTCGCTGCCGTGCGTTGCCTGAAACCGAACGGCTTGAGAACGAGACCACGATCTAGTATACCCTATGTGTAGCACCATATGGCGGCCCCAGACCTGCAATCACGTACACCTGGAACTTGCAGTGAAAGCACGGAAGTGCCACGAGAGCCCATCCTAGTAACAGAAAAATGAAGGTGAAAATTTCTTTCCGGCTTCACGCGCCTCTATGCACTGCCTCCGGCAGCGTGTAACTTCACCTGACCATCCTGCAAATCACTGCTACACCGATGCCTGCTGTAACCATGACACTGGTAAACACACAAACATGCTTGCTTGCCACCCTTCTGTATGCACTTACCTGATAATACATGCCGACATGTTATAGTCTTTTTTCATATTGAATGGTACCGCTACCACTGCTAATGTTCAGGGAGCCGGTTTGTGCAACACGATCATGGTTAGTGAAAGGAATGGAATTCTGTCTGACCACGGACAGAGAAAAAATAGGAGTGTACCACTGTATTTGGTCTGGAGGAACGTAGTGGTGTTCGTATGGGTCCTGGGAACAAGACTACACAAACCCCTGCCTTACTATACACTGGATGCACATTAATTTTCTCACCTTTTCCCTCCCACCTTCCTCTTCCCTCCCTCCTTTCTTGATCCTGCCTCCTCCCGTCTCTCTCCCTCTCTCTTCCACCCTCTTCCCTCCCTCCCTCCTCCCCTCCTCCCCTCCCTCCCTCCTCCCTCCCTCGCTCCTCCCCTGAATCCCTCCCTCCTCCCATCCCTCCCTCCCTCCTCCCCTTCCTCCCTTCCCTCCTCCACTTCCTCATACCCTTGGCATAAATAGGTCTATATACAAGGAGGGGGTAAATTTCATGATAATAATTGAGATACCATTGTATAATGAAATGCTACTGATACAAGACATGAGTACAATCCACCCCAAAAGGCCAAAACCCAAGCACTTTTTGGCATGTATGCATGGCACGCACATTTTTGTATAACATGGTGGCATTGGGCTACAGCAACCTTTGCTAGCATTGGTTCAATGAGGTAAACACTAACAAACTCTTTCACCACTGAATAAGAGACTACACATGCAGTACCTACTCCCTTTTGATCATTACAGTCAGAAAAGCATGAAAAAACTTCCAATCTCAAGTGTCAAAACTCATTCCCATGTCAGCTACAGTGTTCTAGGAATGAGGCAAAGTCACAACTCAGCTGCATCGACTCGGCTAGATTGTTTGTCATTGCTATCGAGTCCTCCTGCAACCAGGATCTCACCGCTGGGTAGCAGTGTACACGAACAAGAACATCGTGGAGAAGGTAAGTCACCAACCGTCTTCCAATTGTTCGTAGCAGGTTGGTAGACGTGGATGGCTGTGCTGCTGGTGTTGCCATGGCGACCCCCAATGGCTAGTACTGATCCACAGTAAGCGATGGCGGCAGAGTGCTCCAGTGGTGGTGCGGCGAAGGTACGCCATTGTGCGGATATGTTGGCGGTGGCACTGCTCCGTGTTATGTCGGGGAGGGACACAATGAGTGCATTCGTGGTCAATGAACCCCCTATCAGGAACAACTCTTCATTAACAATGATGGATGTCATGTTGCGGCATGCCTGAGGGAGTGGTGACGTAATTTGCCATTGGTGGTATGTAGTATCGAGGACCTCAACTGTGGCTAGGAGATAGTGCTTCCTCCCACCTGCCACCACCAGCCATCTGTCATAACAGCTAGCAACGGCTGGACTGTGACGTGCGGTGGGCATGGTGGGATAGGGGTGCGTCCATCTACGGGATGTACCCTCTGTCTCCAACACGGCAATCTGATCGGACTCCTGCCCAGTTTTTTTATGGTACCCGCCAACTAGTGTGAGCTTGTTGGTGAGTATCGTCATTGCAAACCACTTATACTTGTACCGTGGTAGTGCTACCCACTCGTCGGTTGGTGGGTGATACTGGTAGACAGTATGTTCATCATCATCACCTTTGAGTGCATGTATATCCGTGTGTCCTCCTCCTACTAAAATGTTCTCGTTCAGTGTCACTGACTGTAGGGATGACATTCTACACAGCATGTCCCTGCACCGTCTCCACTTCAATGTCAGAGGTAGCTGTAGCCCACTGGGGGGACGTGCCTGGGATAGAGGAATCGTATTATGAGTCGTACATGTTTTTCATGATGTCATGGCATCATAAAGCGGCCATTACTCTCAGCTGGTAGGTAGCTACACAGTTCGTTAATATAGTGTACCAGTGACGCAGCTGAGCTGGAATAGTTTACACTGCAGTTTCTCGTGAAGGTTTAGGAAACTAGAGTGTAAAAATTAATGTTGCCAGTGAGAGGCAGCACATGTACCACGGACATTACAACCTACTTTCTGCAGGACGTAATGTATGCACATGGGCGGCTTTGTGTGCTACAGCTATTTCACTGCAGAAAGAAAGTTGTACAGATACTGTACGTCATCTTTTGTGATGGAGAATATTTTCCAGTGCTGTGTCGGCTAACAAGACTACTTGCAAAAACATCAACTCTTTAACATTTCATACGGCTACGTAGTCTCGGAACCAGACCCTACCTGTGTGAAGGGTCTGGTTCCGAGACTAACGGCTAAGTCTGTGAAATATTTTCACTTCCATCACAAAATATTGGTACAGTATTTCAACCATCCAGCTAGTTTATAGCTCCATAATTAATTTCATCTGTTATGAGTTAGCAAGCGTTTAGGTAATTGCGTAATGAATCTTCACTACTTCCTGAAACAAATTGGCTTTAGCCAAACTCACATAGGTGAGGCATTGAAAGCAAAAAAAAATTGCAGCTGTACACATGGAGCTATTCAACTAGCTGGAAATTTGAAGAAAAAGTTTAAGACTCACCGTATTTCTTTACTAGCAAGAACCTCTCCGACAATTCTCAAGCTATTAAAGCTAACAACAGACTGCTAAACAGCTAGCTGGGAGCTACTCAGCTAGAGCTCCCCAAACAAAACAGATAGAAATTTTGAAACTAAAATGAATGGCACCTGCACTCAAAATATTTGCGCCTTGGGCCAATCGCCAATCAGATTAATTTGCTCACATACCTATGACGTCTTGCAAATGCCACATGCGCGTGCGCAATGGTCTTCGTCGAACGTCGATGCCTTCAATTCACTGTTCGCGATTCGCCGCAAGGATCCTCGATGCTTCACTGTTTCGCGAGCACATTTACCTGCCTTGGAATGGACTGCAGTGGTTGCAGATATGAGTGCAGGTGTTTTATGACGCGATTCGCAAGGATCCTCGAGCAGTGCCACGGTAGCTATGTCCAAATCAACCTACCTGGACCGTGGTGACGACTCCATGGAGGGTATGCACAACTTTTGGCGAGTGGTATATGTATTAGTATGTGCAGCTGTTGTATTTGAGAAATTATAATAGCACAGGTATTCAGCTTGGAAGCGCTTCAACAATTGATAACTACCTGTGTGGTCCTACTGCAGGGCTGTAAGAGTTGGTGTGGTAAGTCCAGCAGCGCTAGCGGCCACCAGACCAAACTTTGGTGCACTGAACTACATTTTCACCACCCATGTACGTCATTAATTCTGAAGCACACTGGCTATAGGTTAAGTTAAGGGAAATGCGGGTAATTCGGAATGGGGGGTGACTGGACTGTCCAGGCGGTGACGGTTTTTTTTGTATAACGTATGAAAGCGCAGTCATAAATGTGTGAATCGACTGCAACGACGATTTGATGTAGCTTGACTACTAAACTATATAGCTTCTTCCCCAAAGTTGTGGGCTAAAATAAATTCAGTAGGTATAGTCTACCAGCTTACCAGTTATAGCCTTCTACTGTGCCTTTGCAATCACAGTGGGGTGTTCCCTGGTGTTCCAAATTTAATTACCCGCAATAGGGTAAGTAGCGTAGCTATATATTTATGCAGCGGTACAGCAGTGATATTCTGATTGAAGTTAGTACACTAGGTGGTGTTTACGTACGGTTGGTGACTTGTATCCAAGAGGTATAGTTAGTCTTTGCTAGTATTCGGTGTTCCGTAATACCCCCGTTTCCCTTAGGTGGTAAGTTACTGAAGTCTTGCTATTTCATCCCAAGTTTGCACCAGAAACGATCTCAGACGGTATATATTTTGCATATAATTATACTTCAACAGTATACATATACATCGTTCATGTTCTCACTGACGGCCCACCAAAAGTTGCTTCCTATGGGCCTCTTTGTTTTTCTTTTTTTTCTTCTTTTTTTTTTACTGAATAAATTTGTTACTTTTCTGGTTATTGGCAATAGCTACTAACCAGAAGTAACAAATTTATTCAGTAAAAAAAATATAAAAAAAAGACCCATAGGAAGCAACTTTTGGTGGGCCGTCAGTGAGAACATGTACTGCTCTGCTCTCATAATCATCAGCTTGGAGATTAACTAACCTCAGACTCCTTAGTCTTGTCCCTGGTAGTTGTTGGAACAGCATCCATTAATGCTTTAGAATGACTGGTGATTCTTGGAGGATCAGCTACACAATACAAAACAACAAAGCAAAGTGTGGAGTACAACAATGTGTTCAATTGCTTGGAGAATTAACTCCTATTGGTAGCACTGCACATGCATTTGGAGTGGGGCTGGTGGGAGAAAATGTTGTTAACTAGAGACAGGCGGCTAGGCGTGCAAGATTGAGAGGTAGCAGAATTGCAAAGTGCTGTAAGTTCCTTGCTTCGCTGCTATAGCTAGTATGCTAGTGTATTTAAAAGGTACAGTAAGGAAATAATTCTTTTGCAGCCACTTTTTTTATGCAGGAAGTACGAGAAGAAGCAAGAGGTGGCAAACCTCCTATGAGCAAACCATCGTAGTGCAAATCAGCTTGTGATGGACCATGGTCTAGTTGCTTGAAGTTGTGTTTTACCCTCACAGGTTTTCCTCACTGACGTTTTAGAGGGGTTGTTTCCATGGGTATGCTAGTCACATAGTATTACCAAAACACCTTTTCATCCCATTGTGTAGCTAAGTGTTAGTTCTGTGTGCCAAGTATTTATGTCTCTTTCAGAATCTGTTATATGCATGCATGTATGCATCACTTGTACTCTGTGCATGGACAGTCATTTGTCATGGGACCCATCTCACACAGTTGTCTGTCCAACCATGGATAGTCACGTGTACTGTGTGTGCATGAATAGGAATTTGAGGTAGAATCTTACCAACACTGAGTACAGCTGGTTTGGAAGTCTGGCTTCCAACATGGTTGCTGACAGTACAGCGGTAGCTGCCTTCGTTTGACTTCAGCACACTAGGGATGGTGAGTATTGAACTAATTGCTCCTGGGAACCTCTTCACATCACATGACTGCCACTCCCTCCTCCTACTCCCTTCTCCAGCTGGTTTCCACTGCCACTGGTAAGTCAGGGGTTCTCTTCCGGTGGCTCGGACAGTGAATGTTACAGGTTTGCCTGGGACAGTGTCATTTAACTCTTGTGGATGACTGGTGACTCTGGGGAGATCAGCTGCATGTAGAAACAGAAAGCATAATGTATAGGCTTTTCACTTCATACCTAATAAAGTTATAGAACCTTACCAACGCTCAGTTTAGCGGGTTTGGAAATCTGTGTTCCAGCACAGTTGCTAACAACACAACGATAGGTTCCTTCATTCAACTTCTGCAAACTGGAGATGATTAGTTTGGGGCTGCATGCATCTTGAACATCACACTGCTGCCAGCTGATACTCCCTTCTCCAGCTGGTGTCCACTGCCATTTGTAGTCCAGAGGTTCTGTACCAGTGGCTCGGACAGTGAATGTCACAGGTTTGCCTGGGACTGCACCATTTAACTCTTGAGGATGACTGGTGATCTTGGGAGGATCAGCTGCATGTACGTACACAAGAAAAGCAGTGGTACCAGAGGCATGTAAATTGCTGTAGGTTGCTTGACATAGTGTGTTTATACGTAGCAGGGGTAACGTTCTCTAAGCAACAGACTTGCTGCCGCTGAGCAAGATTAATGGTTAATTCATACAGGGAGTATGAGAAGAAGCAGAGGGGTGGGGTCAGGCCTGTAGCTCCTGTTTTGACCATTGTATAGTCTGTATCTGCTCTGTACCAGACAACATCACATCAGTAGCTAGGGTAGGTAGGACATGCCACATAACTATGCTTTCTACTTTAGTGGAACTGCTAGCTACTAGTGTTTCTCTCACAAGTCAAACGATCCCCTGCACCCCTCCCACTGTAAGCTAAAATGTGCTAAAAAGATCCCCCACAGATGCCATATGATGATCAAGCACAAAATGATGTGGCACCCAAAGTGTCATGTGATGCAACGTAAAAACTTATCAACTCACCAAGTTGTGCATGAAGCTGTACTTCAAACTTCTGCCTGGCCTCCATCTCTTGAACCACGGCTCTCTTCTCCAACACTGCTTGTTGCTCCTTGTAATCTGCTTCCTGCCACTTGCGTTCTAGTTCAACAATCTGGGGTTGCAGTTTAAGTGACTCCAGCAGCTGTTCTGTAGTGCTGGAAACCTGCTGGTGTGATGACTGAAGCTCACTCTGCAGTTGTGCTGCGGTAGCTTCCTTCTCCTTGAGGGAACATGACAGAGCTTCCACCTTTTCACTGAGAGAGGTGATACTGGAATTACAGGCTTCGATTTGTTGTGATTTAATCTCCGACTCATCATTTGCACTGATCAGTTGTTGCTATATAGGGAGATAAATGCGCAATACATGATACTGACAAATTATTCTTGAATTGCTAATGTAAAGGGAAAATACTGATGCACGTGGACATACCTCTACTTTTCTTTTATCAGCAGTAAGAGCTAATGTGACCTGGACAAGCGTGCTGACTCGTTCCTTTTCAATATCGCAAGAACAGGCTAGTTCTTCATTCTTTTCCCGTAACTGCTTTACTTCTTCATGTTTTACTTTCAGATCCGCTCGAGCTTGTAATAGCTTCTCATCTAGTGATCTGGCTTCATGCTGGGCAGACCGAAGATCAGAATCCTTTTGCCATAGCTCTTCTTCCAACTCCTTAATCTTTTTCCTTTTCTTGCCGATTTTCTTTTCCAGATAAGCCACTTCTCTCTCTTTCTCTTGGTCTTTCTTCCAAAGCTCTTGCACGAGTACATCCTGTATTTCAGTCAACATCTGATTCTTTTGTTGTTTGGATTCTAGCTTCTCTTTGATGATGTTTATCTCATGGGCAATGTTCTCCACCTTATGGTGCAGTTCAGACATGCTGAAAAGTATTTGGTTGATGTTCTCATCAATGCTTGCTTTCGATTCTTGAGAATCTCTCAATTGCTTTTTGGCATCCATTATTTCAGCTCTAACATTTCTGATATCCTCACTGCGTTTCTGAACTTCTGCGAGTAGCTCAGATCTGGTTGCACTCATCTGAAGATGATGTTAATGATATGGTCATCAATATACACACAACATTGCTCCTTTTAAAATACCTTCTTACCTCTCCTTGTTGAGGGAGGTTCACTAGCTGATCCAGATCTTCATCATCTGACTGCTCGGGTTCAGGGACTCCTATATGACCCAAAGACATGTAGTATGTTAATACAGCAAGGATAATTTCCAATAGTGGGTACCTACCATGTTTTTGTGCAATGTCAGAAGCCAGACGTCTTTTCCCTATTGCCATCAATGCCTTGACCACAGCAGACCACGTGGGAACCACTTGATTCTGCCAGTAAATGAACAACTGCATGCGACGCTCCTCAATGGTAGTATGGTTCTTCTCAATAGCCTCCAATCTTGAAATACCAATGCCCAGGTTGAGGCCAAAGTGTATCCAATTGTTGACCTCCTGAAGTTCATTCACAAGGTCAACCAATTTAGCAGCTGCATAGGAACAGGATGAGATGATTATCATGTTTAGTTTAGTGTATTTGCAGCTACGTTACACTTACCAACAACAAGGTTGGTGTACTGTGAAGTTTGACTTCCAGCAGAGTTGGAGACTACACATCGATAGTAGCCTGCATTGCATGCCTGGAATCCAGTGAGCTTGAGGCCTCCAGTTTCCACCTCCTGAAAAGTGCTACCATCGCAGGAGATGTTCTGCCACTCCTCACTTCCCCTCTCCTCTCCAGCTGGCTTCCACTGCCACTGGTAGCCCACGGGCTCTGTTCCAGTAGCAAGGACAGTGAGTGTAACAGGCTTTTCAAGGAAAACAACCATTGACTTCACTGGATGAGCTGTGATGTTTGGAGGCTCGGCTAGAGAATAACAATGAGTTGTCACATTGATAGCAATACATGTGGAAAGAGAACGAAACCTTACAATACTGTTAGCACATACATAATTGTTGTATTCTTAAATTGTTGAGAGAATTCAGTGACTGACTGTTGTATCGTCTAATTGAGCACTGTATTCTGTATAATATGGAATTTCGAATTCTGTAGGGCTGGGTATACTACAGCTGTATGTATCAAAGCATGATAACTTCTTGATGTACCATGTAAACTGTTTCTCCATAACCCAACTAGATCAACAGTACAACTCTTCCAAATTCTATCACTACAAATCATTTTACCATGACTGTATATCAATTGCACATGCAACAATGCTGTCACTAATTGTCACACAGCTACTGTAGTGCCACAGGATGAGCTTGGTAGCTACACATAAAAACTTTCAACCAAAGCATAGCTGCAAGGCTTGTGCATGCTCCTGGGATGAAAGTTTGTTTGTGAAACAATTCAATAACTTCTTCTCCATACTCATTAGCATAACGAGTAGATAGGAACTTTAACTTACCAACAGTGAGTGTTGCAGTGTCTGAGGTTTCACTGCCAGCACAGTTGCTGACAGTGCAGTGGTAGCTCCCTTCATTCGACATTTGAATACTGGGGATGGTTAGTGTGGAGCTGTCTGCTCCTGGAAACCTCTCCACATCACAGTCCTGCCACTCCTCACTCCCTCCTCTTGGCTTGTGCTGCCACTGGTAGCTCAGGGGCTCCGATCCAGTACCTCGGATGGTAAAACTTGCAGGCTTTCCTTTGATGACATCCTTTAACTCTTTCGGATGAGTGGTGATTCTGGGTGGATCAGCTGTACGTAAGCAGAGATGCAGGTGTGATGTTACATATATTCAGTTGTGATGCTTCATCCAAACTTGCATGATTGATGTTTGGAATCTTACCAATGCTAAGCTTTGCTGATACGGAAGTCTGGTTTCCAGCCTGGTTGCTGTGAGGTTCAGCTACATGCAGAGATAGCAAAATGTAGCTGTGATCATTCACGCATGCAAAGAGCTATAGAATATAGCATTCTTACCAACAGTAAGTGTAGCTGGATCCGAAGTCTGGCTACCAGCACGGTTGCTGATAACACAGTGATAGCTCCCTTCATTCGACTTTTTCACACTAGAGATGGTTAGTGTACAGC